>OZ024740.1:71331042-71333542 GCA_964016885.1 Eledone cirrhosa
TGTATATATGTATATATATATATATATATAAACGGAAAAAATGAAACGAAATTTCATTTCTCACTCTTAGTATGGCTGTTACTTAAATATAAGTATGTATACGTACATACATATATGTATACAGACGTACAGTAGTATGTATATATATATACATACATGCACACATATATATATGTACGTCTGGATTCACCGAACATTTATTATAATGCTCGGTGTGTTTGTAAACAAATATCCCGAATTAAGCCGTACAGTGTCTAGCAACCATCGTTGCTCATTTGTTCAACACTGACAAAGGAACGCTGTACTAGTTTCAAGCTTATTAGCTATCGTCAGCAACGTATACCTTCTTGCCAGATGATTGAAGTCTGAAAGTATATACTTTCCTTATGTATATTAATGGCTGAGCAGCCTAATTTGCACATCGAGTGAGTTAATCGGCCGGGGTACCGAAAACGATAAACGGAAAAAATGAAACAAAATTTAATTTCTCACTCTTAGTACGGCTGTTACTTAAATATAAGTATGTATACGTACATACATATATGTATACAGACGTAAAGTAGTATGTATATATATATACATACGTGCACACATATATATATATATGTACGTATGGATTCACCGAACATTTATTATAATGCTCGGTGTGTTTGTAAACAAAAATCCCGAATTAAGCCGTACAGTGTCTAGCAACCATCGTTGCTCATTTGTTCAACACTGACAAAGAGACGCTGTACTAGTTTCAAGCTTATTAGCTATCGTCAGCAACGTATACCTTCCTGCCAGATGATTGAACGTCTGAAAGTATATACTTTCCTTATGCATATTAACGGCTGAGCAGCCTAATTTGCATATCGAGTGAGTTAATCGGCCGGGGTATTTATTATAATGCTCGGTGTGTTTACAAACACACCAAGCATTATAATAAATGTTCGGTGAATCCATACGTACATATATATATATATGTGTGCATGTATGTATATATATATACATACTACTGTACGTCTGTATACATATATGTATGTACGTATAGATACTTATATTTAAGTAACAGCCGTACTAAGAGTGAGAAATGAAATTTCGTTTCATTTTTTCCGTTTATCGTTTTCGGTACCCCGGCCGATTAACTCACTCGATATGCAAATTAGGCTGCTCAGCCGTTAATATGCATAAGGAAAGTATATACTTTCAGACGTTCAATCATCTGGCAGGAAGGTATATGTTGCTGACGATAGCTAATAAGCTTGAAACTAGTACAGCCTTCCTTTGTCAGTGTTGAACAAATGAGCAACGATGGTTGCTAGACACTGTACGGCTTAATTCTGGATGTTTGTTTACAAACACACCGAGCATTATAATAAATGTTCGGTGAATCCAGACGTACATATATATATGTGTGCATGTATGTATATATATATACATACTACTGTACGCCTGTATACATATATGTATGTACGTATACATACTTACATATATATATATATATATATATATATATATATATATATATATATATATATATATATATATATATATATATATGTATATATGTATATATATATATATATGTATATATGTATATATGTGTATATATGTATGTATATATGTATATATATATATATATATATATATATATATATATATATATATATATATATATATATATATATATATAGGTAAACGGAATAGAAAATGCTGACAAATTGTTCACAGTGAAAAATAGTTTAATTAAGAATAAATGAGAATTAGTAATTGTATTGGTTAGTATTCAGTTTTGGTTTTAAGTTTTACCGGTTGCGCATTTCTAAATGCTTTTCAAAATGCCAAAGTACTGCCAACCACAACAACGAAACTCACAGTAAAAAAATGCGATAGACCCAACTGTGGCATTTGCATCAACCTAATAGAGGGTTCGGAATTCTATTTCAAAGAAGGACAACGTTTTATAGTAAAACACAATTTCACATGTGCATCGGAAAATCTAATATATCTATTAACTTGCTCAGGTTGTCGAGAACAATACATAGGCCAGACCAAAAACACCCTCCGCCAACGCATGACTGTCCATAGATCCCAAATTAAAATACGGGAATACAGGAAAATACCACTGAGTGAACACATTGATACCTGTGCCGCCCAAAATCATTCCAACTTCAGAATCTTTCCCCTCTACAAATTTAAAGATAATGCCACCCACACCCAGCGCATCAGCAAGGAATCTTACTTTATTAACAAATACGGACACCGTCTAAACATTTCTCCCTAAGACGAACCCACAACATACACACGTCAACATACATACCTACATCAGCACACATCTCTACCCACATATAAACACAATGACATACGTAAACACACATGTTCTATGGTGCAACACAAAAAAAAAATATATATGTATACATATATAGTGAATATATGTATGTATATATATATAGTGAATATCATTTCACACCTTTTATTGTTAAAGTTTTTGATGTTCTATTGAGAGAATCGTTTTTAC
>OZ024740.1:71338542-71411042 GCA_964016885.1 Eledone cirrhosa
AGCTTTTAATGAATTCCCTTTTCTTTCAACCAATGACCTCCACCCATCCCACTCTCCACCCTCTCCTACCACATGAAAAGATATAAATACCACAGCATTTATTTTGGACAGCCAGATTCCTGATGATTTCTAAAGAATGAAACAGTTCTAGTCCTGTAGAATCTCATCTATATTAAAACTATATATATATATGTGTGTGTGTGTGTGGTATATATATATATATATATATATATATATATATATATATATATATATATATATATATATTGTGTGTGTGCATTGACTCAACATATATCTTTAATCTCTCTATTCTGCTTAGCAACATCTAGCATGGTAGGTTTTAGATATCTACTCATGCCTCAGATTTAATCCAAAGCAAATTCACAAATCCACTTACAGTTTGACAGAGCTACATAAGTGATTTACTTACTATCTTCTGGACACTATTAACTACTTAGATAAGTTTCATCACTAAAGCCTTCCACTGCCTTAGTGGTGACACAAGAGAATTGGAGGTGGGGTAGGGGGTCAAGGTAAAGGAGGACATTATTTTATTCATGTTACATCACACCTAGCAGTTATTTTTCCAACTCGTTTCTTCATTCATTTCTAAAATAAATCATTATCATCATAATTCAACAGCCATTTTGCTTGCAAGCATTGAATGGGTCATCAACAGACCAGGAGGGTACTCAAAGCAGGTGTACTGATACCACGGTGGGCCAGGAGGTTGCGTCTCTGTTACATACATTCCTGTACCCTAGTGAGTGCTCAGATAGGCCAATGGCCTACAACTCACACACCATTCTACATGCTACCAAGTGCATTTTGTCATGGTACCAGCACTAGGAAGGTTGTCATGTCTTTGACGCAACTGAAGAGTCCCCCAAGTCTTTATTTGATGGCCTTTCCTATCACTGCAAATAGCTGGTATATTAAGGTTGATTAACTATAAACTGAATCTAGTTTTGGAAGGATCAGTTTTACATGTTTTTTCATGGGTTGAACAGGACTTGTGACAGAATTCTATGTCTTGATGTCCTTCCTAATGCCAATCCTTACTTCTTTTTTTTTAAAGTAAGGTTCAAATTTTCACACATCCAATTGCTGAGCAATAGGACCTCTGTTTATGTGGAAAGGTAAAAAAATATCAGAGTCATACTGGAACTAAAACAGTGCATTGCACATCATTACAAGTTGTTCACAAACCACAAACATAAGGAAACAAAAATACTAAAAATGGAAAAGCACTTAGATATGCAAGGAGCACAGTTTGTTACTCCAGCGAGCTTCAACTTTCACAGTCATTTTCCATATATGGAAAATAATCTCCAAATTCCCAGGACATTTCAGAAACAGCTACTTAACCCTTTAGCATTTAAACCAACCGTATCCAGCCAGAATTTTCTCACTTCTTTCTGTTCAAACCCGCCATAACTGACTGATCATATGGACGGTAAGGTGTTGTTCTCAAAATAAATAACTTCAAAATTGATATTATGTGAGATAATTATGTGAGGTAAAGCCTTTACCATGAAAATATAATAGTATATATAGAGTAATATAAATGCCAAAGGGCTAAAAGCATTATTCCTCCCATACAACACAGATAAACAGAAAAATATATATGTACAGTAATAGCTGTATCACTAATGATGTCATTAAGCCCAATACAAAGGAATGTGTTTGGGTATATCATCATCATCATCATCATCATCATCATCATTTTACGTTCACTTTTCCCTGCTTGCAAGGATGGGACGGGAACTGATTCTGGCTTGATTTCTACAGCTGGATGCCCTTCCTAACACCAACCTCATTTACAGTGAGTGCTGGGTGCTTTTTTGCCATGGCACCTCCACGACCACTTTTGCAGTGGAATGATATGGACCCCAGTCCCTATCATCTCATTTCTACAGCTGAGTAAACTGGAGCAATGTGAAATAAACAATTATCAGAAATTTTATGTTTTTGCTGTGTAGCTATATGGCATGCAAATAGTTAGCCAAACTACTAAGATATATATATATATATATATATATATATATATATATATATATATATATATATATATATATATATCTTAGTAGTTTGGCTAACTATTTGCATGCCATATAGCTACACAGCAAAAACATAAAATGTCTGATAATTGTTTCTAGTTTAAGTATAGGGCTGGCAGTGTTTTTGGTTTATTTGTTGTTGTTTTTTTGTTGTTTTTTTTTTGTTTTTTGTAGAGGGCTGTGTTGATTATATCAACTCTAGTACTTGACTGATACTTTATTTTATTGACCCCGGAAGGATGAAAGGCAAGTTGACCTCAAGTAGATTTGAACTAAGAATGAAAAGGGCTGTAACTAAATACTGTAAAACAGAATTAAAATTTAACTTCAACATAGCTGTATACATACATGTAAGCATGCCTAGAAACAAAGGGTCATAAAGTCAACCTGACAAAGACTAAGATCCTAGTAAGTAGAAGGGGGAAAACAGAGCCCTGATCCCCTCGGGGAAATGGCCTTGCTCAGTGTGTAGGAAAGGTGTAGGTAGAAATTCCAACCTCTGTCCCAAACTATGGGTACACAAGAGATGTAGTAGGATCTCAGATAGTTTATATAGAATGTAGGTTTTACATGTAGCTGTTGCACTGGAGCAGTAAGTAGCAAATAAGCACAGGAAACAAGCGCTGTCAAATTTGGGGAAGGTTCAGTAGAAGCAGTAGACAGCTTCTGCTACCTGGGTGATCAAATTAGCAGCGAAGGTGGGTGTTCCAGTATATATTTATTTATATATAGTATATTGATTATTATTTATTATAAATAAATTAACGATTTTATTTATTGCATATTATAATATGCAATAAATAAAATAATTATTTACCATTTGCATGTAGACAGGTCTCTCTGGAAATAGGGTTGGTGGGTGCTGATGATATTACGTGGCTGTGGGGTGGGGGGTGGGGGCAAAAGTTTAAGAACTTCTGGTTTAAAGATGAAAGGATTCTGGAAGACATCGTTCAGCTCCTTCTGGTAGATGTCTAGAATCTCCCTCAAGAATGTCATCACTCCTACCCTAAATTAACCTTCTATAGAATGCAATGGTTGACACCCAGCCCATCACATTGCTCAATTGATAGGGGATTGTGAGTGCATGACAACATACCTGTTAAAGAAATAGCAAGAACAAGAATGACAACTACATAAATAAACCTCTCAACTGCATCCTTCTCAGACAGAAGAACGATTGGTTAAGGATAATTATGTGGATTATTAGAATAGTTTCTAATCTAAGTACAAGGCCTGCAATTTGTGTGAAGAGGAAAGTCCATTATATCAATCCCAGTATTGACAGGTACTTTATTTTATGAACTCCGGAAGGATGAAAGGCAAAGTTGATTTTGGTGGGGTAATTGTAATAGGCTAGCCTACTCTGTAGGATCTGTGGAGAGAGAGAAGAAACTGTAGCTCACATTGTATCCGAGTGTAAACACCTAGCCCAGACTCACTATAAATGACGGAGGCATGATATCAATGATATTTATGCGAACTGAACAAATTACCTCATTCTGAGAAATGGTAAGAACATAAGCCAGAGTCCGTGATAGAAAACGATTGGGTGAGGGTGGTGTGGGATTTCAGGATACAAATAGACAAAGAATTAGAACACAATAGGTCTGATCTGGTGGTCTTTGACAAGGAAAAAAGATCTTGCTTGCTTATACATGTAGCTTGCCTCTTTTTCACAAGAGTGCAAGAAAAGGAGAAGAAGAAAATTAACTGGTACCAGGATCTAAAGTGGGAACTAAAAATAATTTGGAGCTGTCATGAGATCAAGGTTGTTCCCATGATCATAGGAGCACTAGGTACTATCTCAAGGAGTTTTCAAGGCTGGTTAAAGAACATTAGCCCAGCCCCCTTTTTGGAACATGCTTGCTGGGAACAGAAAGGACCCTCCGATACGTCATGAATATCTGAGACTGCAAGTAGTGGCTTGATGTTCATTAGGGCAAATTTTCCAGTTAAATAACATCAATGAATGAGATATCAAATTAATAATTGTTTCTACTTTAGGCACAAGGCCAGCAATTATCCAGTACATTACTGGTACTTTATTTTATCGACCCCGTAAGGATGAAAGGCAAAGTTAACCTTGGCGGGATTTGAACTAAGACCGTAAAGGGACGTAACTATGCTAGAAAGCATGGCGTCCAACCCTCTACCAATACTGCCAATGATTTCTACTATAGGCACAAGGCCAGCAATTTTGGAAGAGGGGGAAAGCCAATTAAATTGATCTCAGTGCAT
The DNA here is from genome assembly GCA_964016885.1 of Eledone cirrhosa. NCBI lineage: Eukaryota > Metazoa > Mollusca > Cephalopoda > Octopoda > Eledonidae > Eledone > Eledone cirrhosa. Next base: position 71,342,844 of record OZ024740.1, read on the forward strand.
TACTGGTGCTTTATTTTATTGACCCTGGGATTTGAACTCAGAGAGCCATAACTAAATGCCTCAAAGTATTTTACCCAATGTTCTAATCATTCTTCCAAATAATAATAATTATTATTATTATTTCTACTTTTGGCACAGGCCAGCAATTATCCCAATGCATTACTGGTACTTTATTTTATCCACCCCATAAGGATGAAAGGCAAAGTTAACTTCGGCGGAATATGAATTCAGACTGTAAAGGGACATAACTCTATGTTACAAAGCATGGCGTCTGACCCTCTACCGATACTGCCAATCCAATTATAATAAATTCTATTATCGGGTCATAGCCAAAAGTTTGAGGGATGAGTATAGTTGATTAAATCAAGCCTAGTATATTACAGGTACTATCGACATTAGAAAGAGGAAAGGCAAAGTCATCCATGATAGGATTTGAACTCAGATGGTAAAGAGCCATAATAATAATAATAATAATAATGCTTTCTTTATTAACCACAAGGGTTTACACAAAGTAGACATTAAGGACAGTACAGGACAATACAGGACGGTACAAATGGGCATTTCTGCATGTAAAAAACAACAAAAAAAACAGAGGATGTAATAAAAGAACAATGAAAAATTCCCCAATAGGGGGGAGACTTCCGAGGGCCATCGTGGAGAAAGCCCATTAAAAAAAGCCATGGTGACCCTGACCACCATGGCAATTGTCCTCTCCCAGTTTTCCACCTTCAATTTACAGGTATATACTCAGAGTAGGTCCATTCACTCGGGTCATTCTTGCCTCTCTCACCCATCTTTCAACAAAATCTACCCTGATTTTCCTTTTCAAATAATAATAATAATAATAATAATAATAATAAAGATACAGTAATGAACTACAAATTTCAGAAGTTCCATTTACACTGAAGTGAAAAACACAGAAAAAGCAAAGCAGGTAAAAGTAACTGCAAAGAAAGAACTGCTACAGAAACTGGCTAAGAAATGGCAAGAAAAGCCTCTGTATGGAAAATACCCAGAAAGAGCTAACAATCCTGATGTTGACAAAACTTTAACCCATCAGAGGTTGGCATCCTCTGGACTGAAATCAGAGACTAAAGGACTGATTATATCAGCACAAGATCAGTGTCTGCTAACAAAAAATTACCAAGCCAACATAATAAAAAATGGATGCAACCCATTATGCCGTGTATGTAAAAAACAACCAGAGACCATTGATCATATAATTTCAATGTGCAGTCCTATAGCTCCAACCGAATACCTAAACAGGTACGACAGAGCTGCACAATACATACATTGGATAATGTGTAAGCATTTAGACCTGCCCCATCAAAATAATTGGTGGGAGCATCAACCACCTCCCATACTTGAAAAAGATCACATTTCAATCTTGTGGAACTTTAGTATCCAAACAGACCAAAAAATAGACCTGATATAATACTGAAGGACTTTAAAAAGAGGTATGCCTGCTAATTGATATGTCTGTTCCAATAGACAAGAATGTATCTATGAAAACATTTGAAAAATTGAGCAAGTATAAAGACCTGGAGATAGAAATTGGAAAAATGTGGAAGTTGAGAACTAAAACAATACCAGGGGTTGTGGGCGCTCTAGGAATGATACCTAAGGGGGCTAATGATTACTTATCCCAAATCCCAGGAAACCCGCATATAGAAGAAATTCAAAAGATAGTACTAATGGGAACTGCCCATATACTAAGGAAGTTTCTGTCAATATAAGTACATCACAAGTCTAAACACCTAAAGATGTATGTGTGTGTATGTTCTTTCTTGAACATGGCAGACCTTGTTGTCTCTTGAGGTCACTGGTTGTGACTTGGTGATAACTCGTATGAACATAAAGCAAGATAAATGCAACTGTAATAATAATAATAATAATAATAATAATGTTGATGGTTTCTTATATAGGCACAAGGCCAGCAATTTTGGGGGAGGTGAAAGTCAATTAAATCGACCCCAGTGCATAACGGGTACTTTATTTTATCGACCCCGTAAAGATGAAAGTCAGGATTTGAACTCAGATCATAATAATAATAATAATAATGATAATAATAATAATAATAATAGTGATAACAACAATATAATGATGATGGTTTCGTTATTAGCCACAAGGGCTGACAAATAAAGAAATGCAACAAAAATAATGATGGTAAAGATTAAGACGTGTTATGTTATCTTTCATCCTTACAGGGTCGATAAAATAAAGTACCAGTAATGCACTGAGTAATTGTTGGCCTTGTGCCTAAAGTAGAAACAGTTATGTTATTTAGAATAATCAAATAAGATAAAAAACAAATAAAAGTGTCAATTAAAAAGATCAGACAATTATAGAAATATTTAAAATGAAATGGAAAAAAAAAAAGAAAGCAAATGTTTTACTGACCACTTAGTTTCCTGATCTCTTGTCTTCTGTTAATCATATAATTGTCAGCTAGAATGGAGTAATGGAGCATGCTGGCCTGCTATGGTCAGCTGGTGACCATAGCAACTCTACCCCCAACCAAAACTCTCAGTCTCTCTCTTTCTCTGCATCTCTCCCCCCCCCCCCTCTCTCTCTCTCTCTCTCTCTCTATTCCTTTCTACATATATACACACATGCATGTTTGTTTTCTCACAAATATATTTTCTTTCTCTTTTTTCCTTTTCTGTTATTCTTTCTCTCTCTCTCTCTTTCTCTGTTTGTTTTGATTTCTCTTTCACTTTCCATCTTTCTCTCTCTCACACACAGTCACTGCCTCTTATAATCTTAATTCATGTCTCCCCACCTCTCTCTCTCTCTCTCTCTCTCTCTCTCTCTCTCTCTCTCCCTCTCTCTCTCTCTGACACTCATTATTTTCTCACTTTACTTTCTCAGGTCTCTTCCTAGACTGTGTAGATCTCTCTCTCTCTCTCTGCACCACCCCAGTGTACTTTATACACTGGATCAGTACTACTTCTACTACCAAACACAAAGAACTAACTAGTTCAGATAAGATATTTATGCTATCCACCAATTAGACTGTAAGATTATAAATTATAACAACACAGAACTTTATAAACTTCACCTGTGGTTATATCTATTGAAATATAGACAAATAGATAAATGTTGGTGTAAGTTATTATTGGGTGGTGGGGGGAGAGAATCGTTAGAGCATCAATCAAAATGCTTTGTGTCATTTAGTTATGGACTTGTACATTCTGAATTTAAATTCTACCAAGGTCATCTTTGCCTTTCATCTTTCTGAGGTCAATACAATAGAGTACCAGTCAAGTAGTACTAGGGTCAATTTAATCAACTTTCATCTCCTCCAAATTGATGGCCATGTGCCTAAATAATAATTGTTTCTACTTTTGGCACAAGGCCAGCAATTATCCAGTGCATTACTGGTACTTTATTTTATCGACCCCGTAAGGATGAAAGGTAAAGTTAACCTCGAACTCAGGTTGTGCCTAAATAATAATGATTTATAATTTAGGCACAAGGCCAGAAATTTGAGGGGAGGTAAGGTGCAGGGAAGATAATTCAATCCCTAATAAAGTATTTGTTTGTTTTATCTATCTGTCTAACAGTTCATTTGCAATTTTGGAAAAGTGGTACGGAAGCGAAGGCATCATCTGCATAGAGACGTTACCAAACGTCTCTGTTGAGCTTGCCTATCTTCGTGAAACCTTTGGTAAATGGAATAAATGTTGTCTTATGTTGTTTATTACATAATTATATAGCTCTGTAGCAAGCATAGAGCACTCTCCCTTCCTACGGAAATACTTCATATATATATATATATGTATGTATGTATGTATATGTATATATATGTAGATATAGATATAGATATAGATATATAAAGACAGTATGTTGGGTAAAATAGCTCTGTAGCATACATAGAGCACTCTCCCTTCCTACAGAAATACTTCATATATATATATATATATGTATGTATGTATGTATATGTATATATATGTAGATATAGATATAGATATAGATATATAAAGACAGTATGTTGGGTAAAATAGCTCTGTAGCATACATAGAGCACTCTCCCTTCCTACAGAAATACTTCATATATATATATATATATATATATATATATATATATATATATATATATATATATATATATATATATATATATATATATATATGTATGTATGTATATGTATATATATATAGATAGATATAGATATAGATATATCAAGACAGTATGTTGGGTACTCTAGAGGTGACAATGTTTTGATTTGAGTCCATATGTCAGATGAGCAGGCAAATACTGGAGTAAGATCCATCACATCAATCATCTGTGAAACATATGTAATGTTCAATATGCAATAAAAACATTTTAAAGTGAAACTTTGTTATGTCATACATGTAGTAGTACTAAGATTGAAGGTGTGGGTTTGAGCCCCACAAGTGCTAATGTCCATTTTTTTCTATTAAGGGGGCTTATATGTCCTATTATTTAGACTATTTTCTCTATAGTCAAAATTCATTTAGGCCTCAAACTTTCTTATATGAATGATGAAATAAATATATAATGATATGTGTGCGCGTGCGTGTCTGTGTGAGTGAGAGAGGGTGTACATATATACCTCAAGTATACAATTGGTTTAATCTGACCGAATATCAAAGCAATGGGGTACCTATTAACATAACAGGCGCCAAGCACAGCTGACAGCTCTTGGAAAACTTCCATAACATGACATAAATAATAAAGGCATACAAAACTTTTATAATTTAAAAGATGTGAAAATATTGGAGTATAGCAGACACTTCTTTTATGATTATTCCATTGTCATTGGTGGATGGGGCATATGTACATATAGATATATATATATATAGATATAGATATATAGATATAGATATATAACTATCGAGGATGGCTACTCAGTGTTTTTTTTTCAGCTCCTTCTTCTCTTTTTGCTCCTAATCTTAATCCCTGAACCCTAACTGTAAGCTTAACTGTAAACTCTAAACATAAAGCTCAAATGCTAAAACTTAAACCTTAATCTTCAACTCCAACTCCAACCATAACATGTTACAGTTTGATTAAGTCTAACTGAATCCATACTTGAAGTAAATGAACTACAGAAATATGTATTGTTTAATGCAACTGCAGGTGTGACTGTGTAATTAAGAAGGGTGCTTCACAACTTATTACTTTTAAATTTATTCAGGTGTCTTCTACTGTAGTCTAGGGTTGACCAATAAATTGTGAGTGAAATTTTGAAAATAGATTATGTGTCATCATCATATGTAGTAGGGGGCCGCTCTGTCAAAGATAGCCTTGCTAGAAGAGAGATTGGATACTCTCTTGCTGATATTATTGATGAATTGTGCCAAAAGCAGAAACAATTATTGATGAAATTTTCAAAGATTATATGTGGATGATTAGAATCCTTGTGAATGTACCTAAGTTTTTCACTGGGTTTGTATGTGTGTGTGCATAGGTCTAAGTTTATATATATAGGAAATTAACACTGGTGAGCTTGGTAGAGATTGTAATTTTTAGACCTAGGTTTATAAAGGTAGTTATCAGATTCTTTCTAAATGTGTCGAGGTCATGGCCTCTTTTATGGCTCAACCCGGCCTGACCAGGGAATTTCTTACATAGTATGTCTAAAATAAATACGCCCACCAAATCACATACATCAGCACTGTTGAATGATCCCATCAGTACATCGAATAGGTCATTATTAAAGAGGAGGGCTTTTCTACAGTGGGATATTACTAAACGATCTAAATCATATATATTAGTGAAATGACTAGTGAAATCCAAAGCCTTATCTAATGAGGTTCTGGAGATTGACAGATAAAAGTCAATTATAACAAACTGTTTAAATCTAGCATTATTAGAGTGTTTGAGGACGTTAAACCAGTCTATAACTACTTGACTATTAGCCCACTGATTAAGGTAGAACTGTTATCTAATATTTATATTAATGTTTATAAGTATGACCTTACTTATAAGCCCTAGTTCAGTTTTGGCACGGTTTATAAGTCTGCCAGCTGCTTTATTAATGAAACTCTCCTTGTGTAATGTAAAATGTAAGCCTCTCTTTTAAGCCAAGCATTCCAGCTTGTTATCTACTTTGAGGGTGGCAGCTATATGCTTCCCCTCATCATTGATGGCATAGTAAGTAGCAGGGTCAGTTTTTTATATTTAGACTGTATAGTCTTGTTCAGAAGTTGGTTGTAGGTAGAGTAATCAAGTTCATAAGGATTATTAGTTTTATCAGATAGTATGAAAGCTTTATCAGATGATCTGGAGTTTTTTTTATGTCTCTACTTAGTTTATTCTGAAAGGGGTTGGAGTATGTGCAGAAAGAAAAGTTAGCAACTAGATTAAGAAGATCAGCCACGAAAGGAACAAGATGATTTACCTAAGGTGAGTAATTCCTAGATTTTAGGTTGAAAATATCAGCTGAACTTGATAGATTCCCGTTGGAAGCCAGTGCTTACCATCTCAATTGTTTGACAATATCTTTTTTGAAGGAGGGGCACTCTAAACCCCTGGATATTTATACCAAGTTTGTACTATTATATATATATTCTATGTGTTTTTGTTTTTTTTTGAAAGGAGATTTGCTGGTCCTAAAATTTATGTATTTTTAAATGTCTCTAAAGATATGAATGAGATGTGAGTAAGATGTTTTAAGGTAAGTTTGTGGTTTTACATTTGGATCTTAAAATATGTATTTACTTCTATATACTGGATCTTCCTTCTATTACTTCTATATGAATCTACTCCTATATACTGAATCTTACTTCTACTACTTCTATAGGAATTAACCTCTATATACTGGAAACCTTGCTTAACTGAAAATATTCCATTAGCTATATTCTTCATGTTTCATTTGTTGACACATGCCTAATACAAATAAAGATGTCTTAAATTCCTTCTAAATTCTTGGATTTATTATCATCATCATCATCATCGTCATATATATATATATATATGAAACTCTCGTTGCTTTGATTTGTGAATTCAATATATATATATATGCCGATCCCCACGTGGGGTCAGCAATAGTCAGTCCTTGTATTAACATTGAACTGAAACCTGTTGAGAAAGTGGCTTCCTTGTTCATCATCTTACCAGAAGCCTGACATTATTTATGTAAGCGGACGGTACTTGATTTAGGAGCTGCAGAAACCCATATACTGGATTTTATCAACCTGCCAGGGGTCCGGGTAAATTTTCAATACCCGAATTACTTCATCGTTTTTTTGGCTATGCGAATGATTGTTTAACCATCGTCTCAGTGTGTTTGGCCTTCAACGTTTGTTATAGCTCTGGTTCATCTGAATCATTGAGCACTTGCCGCACATCTCGGAGGTTGTTTTTCGTTATTTCGTGGGCCGAAATGCGAATCTCGATAATTTATGTTTGTTTATATATATATATATATATTGAATTCACAAATCAAAGCTATGTTCAAAACATTTATGTTTTGAACATAGCTTTGATTTGTGAATTCAATGTTTTGAACATAGTTTTGATTTGTGAATTCAATATTACAGCTCGGTAAAGCAACTGATGTTCTTACATTGAGCTATTTATCTTACTGGTAATAAGGTAGTAATACATTACTGACCTTCCCTGTTTATAGTTGTTTATAGTTTAAAATATACATAGCTATAAATAGTATCCTTAATATTATATATATATATATATATATATATATATATGGAAAAAATGAAATTTTATTTCTCACTCTTAGTACGGCTGATACTTAAATATAAGTATGTATATGTGCATACATATATGTATACAGACGTACAGTAGTATGTATATACATACATACATGCACACATATATATATGTACGTATGGGTTTACCGAATATTTATTATAATGTTTGGTTTGTTTGTAAACAAACAGCCCAAATTAAGCCGTACAGTGTTTGGCAACCATCGTTGCCCTTTTGTTCAACACTGACAAAGGAACGATGAACTAGTTTCTAGCTTATTATTCCTTTGTCAGTGTTGAACAAAAGGGCAACGATGGTTTCCGAACACTGTCTGGCTTAATTTGGGATGTTTGTTTACAAACAAACCGAACATTATAATAAATGTTCGGTAAACCCATACGTACATATATATATGTGTGCATGTATGTATGTATATACATACTACTGTACGTCTGTATATACATACTACTGTACGTCTGTATTCATATATGTATGCATGTATGCATACTTATATTTAAGTATCAGCCGTACTAAGAGTGAGAAATGAAATTTCATTTTTTCCATTTATCGTTTTCGGTACGCTCGGCCAACTAACTCACTCGATATGCAAATTAGGCTGCTCAGCCGTTAATATGCATAAGGAAAGTATATACTTTCAAACGTTCAATCGACTGACAGGCAGGTATACGGTGCTGATGACAGCTAATAAGCTAGAAACTAGTTCATTGTTCCTTTGTCAGTGTTGAACAAAAGGGCAATGATGGTTGCCGAACACTGTACAGCTTAATTCGGGCTGTTTGTTTACAAACAAACCAGGCATTATAATAAATGTTCGGTAAAACCATACGTACATATATATATATGTGTGCATGTATGTATGTATATACATACTACTGTACGTCTGTATACATATATGTATGCACGTATACATACTTATATTTATATATATATATATACATATGTATATATATATATATATATATACACATATATATATCATCATTTTTACGTCCACTTTTTCATTATGGCATGGGTTGGATGGGATGATTTGAGATAATGTTTTACAGCTGGATGCCCTTCCTGATGCCAACCCAGTCAGTTGCTTCTTATGACCTGCAGAGATATGATGTATCTATTCTAAAACCTGGGATACACACACCATATATATATATATATTGTTGAAATCTTTTGCCATGAGGTACAGGTGAAGGACTTATGTCTCTTACCGTGCGTAGGGGGAGGCTTGTGAACCAGATACAATAGGTAAGGGAATAGCTGGTAGTTAAACAAACTCCACATCCAAACTATGCTGACCAATTTGCAGTGTAAAACAAAGTGAATTGTAAACTTATATGGAGAAAAACTGTTGAAATAGCAACATGGAAAACAATTCAGTCTCCATATCAATAGGATGTATTGCCTTAGAAACATATTACATAATAAATGTATTATCTAAGACACTGTCTGAAGATGTGTCAGTAATTATGTAATCACATTGTTACATATTTAAAAATGACACCACATAAATATGTATTATGGCAAATTACATAATAAAGGGAATTATGGAAATCTAGCCTTCTTATTTTTACTATGCATATATTGAGGGCAGCGGATTGGCAGAATCGGTAGAGTATCGGATGAAATGCTTTGCAGTACTTATTTATAGCCCTTTACATTCTGTGCTCAAATACTGCCATGGTTAGCTTTGCCTTTCATCTTTACAGGGTCGATAAATAAAGCACCAGTAATGCACTGGGGTCGATTTAATTGATTTTTTCCTCCCTCCAAAATTGCGGGCTTTGTGTTTAACAATTGTGTTTAAACAATTATTACTGTGCATATTCTCCATCATGTACAGACCATTGAATACCACATCAGAATTGGAAAGATACATATAATGTTGAGTCCCTTCTGCTCAGTCAACCTCTTGAAATCATTATAGTTTCAGTGTATCAAGGTCTATTCATTCCTGTACACATTGAGTTGTGCCTTTTGGTGAATTACACAAATAAAGTTGAAAATATGTTTTTGATAATAATAATAATGAAAATATTGTGTACAGTGCTCAGGTGCACTACAACTCATCAAAAGTGTATGTATAGTACATAAGGTAATGTACAAACATCAGGAAAATGAACAGTGCATGAGTCATGATATACACATGTGTGCATGTGTATGGAAGGAGTACATCAGGTGTAGTTTTGGCGAATTTCGGGAAGCATGAGGGTTTTAAAGGATGCAGCGTCTCGGCAGCTAACAACTGATGCAGGCAGTTTGTTCCATGCTTCAGCAATTCTAAGCATGAAAAAATGTTTCCGAAAGTCATGGGAGTTGTGCTGTTTTCTGACTTTGTAGGCATGTCCACGTGTGTTAGACACATGGAGATCAAAAAGGTGCTCAGCGTTGTTGTTGGCGAGATGGTTAATAACTTTGTGGGTGTTTACCAAGTCCGTTGCCAGACGTCGGAGCTTGTCAGATGCCCAGGGAAGCAAGGCGTTCAGAGTATGGTAGGTGTCTGATGGAGGGTATGCGTTTGGTTGCACGTCTCTGAACAGTTTCCAAAAGTGCATCAACTGAAAAGGAAGAGAGATATTGGTACGGTGCACTGCAGCTTAGCCAAAGGAGAAAAAATTAGAAAGGAGAGAAATCAAAAAATAGAAAAAATATATAAACTACAGTCCAATGTACAAAGAGAAATGACATATGTATGTATGTATGTATATCAGGTCACCAGTTGGTGCTACTGGTAATATGTATCCCAGTACAACCTGTCTCATGGTCGGGTCGTTGGCGACTAAACTGGCAACCCCACCAAGGTTTCTTGGGGAGGAGGGTGACTTTGGACATCCTGCAGGACTAAAAACAAAACCTGTCAAAGGGCAAAGGAGCTCTTAAGAGTCAACGGCCATCCAAAATCACCGGAAGAGATGACCCCTTAGCCTTTGTCAAGGCAGAATTCTAGGAGAAGGAAAACTCTGATATAACACCTGCAACCCTGATGGTATCTAATGATGTTGACTTGTTCTTCTTTTTGGTAAATATCATTTTGGTTAAGAGAGTGGGACTGGCTTTGTGCAGTGCCTTTTCTCACTATAAAAGCTTCACGGCACAGGCATTTATATCTGGAGATCTTTCTGCACTTGTCGTCACATGGTACCATGGGCCCAGCACTATGTGTCAATGATTGTGAAGGGTGTAGTGTTTGTACCAGAGTTTTCAAGTCGCTGGCTGGACTAAAAAGTCACACTCGTTCAGCACATCAGTAGGGTTTCTCCTACATGGATATAAAGTAGTGGCCGTACTCGAAAACGAGTTGGCAGCCACCATATATGTATGTATGTATTCATTCATGGGGACATGGTAATACTCAGTTTGGAGCTCGAGCAATGAGAGACCCCCTAGTTCTTGTTAGAACATCAATCTAGGAGAAGGAAAACTCTGATATAAAATCTGTGACTTAATGGCAGCCAATGATGTTGACCTGTTCTTCTTTTTGGATAACTGTCACTGCTGTTCAGAGAGTAGGATTGGTCCTGTGCAAGGCCTATCTTCACTTTATCTAAATGAGTTTCACAAGTGTTGTGTGAGCATGGCCTTTTCTATTTTCTTTCATTGTATCATATGGAGAAAGGAATCTAAGTCCTTAGCAGAGCTTAAAAGTCGTGTTCGTGCCACTTATGTATGAAAAAAAGGTCAAGGGATGGCAATTCTCAAAACTGAGATGCAACCTTTATATGTAGGTATATATGTGTGTGGGTATGTATGTATGGATGTATGTATGTGTATGTATGTTTCCTCTTGTTTATAGTTTCAAATCCTTCTGTATTATTCATTTTTTGCCAATGAATAAGTAGACTCCCTGCTTTGGCAATGATTCAGTTAACCTCACCTCAAAATTTATATATTTCTATCAATCTTTGTTCTTTATAACGTTGTTTCTGACAAAGTGCCATTAAATTCTCCACAGGGAGAGACAGACATAGATGACTGAAGGCAACAGAACAATTTCTAGAAAATGGAAAGTCAAAATGAAAAAAAAAAATGGTTGTTGCCCACTTATCTCAAGTTACCCTTTTCCTGTACGGAAAACTGTGTCATGATAAACTGATAGTTTTGTATATTTGCTTCTTCATAAGGCTGCAGATTTATTATGAATAAATAATTCACACATTCTACTCCAATGATACAAGCCCAGACAGTGTGGGAGAACACTTTCTGGAGTACAGAACCCCATGCGCAAGCCACCTTGTAAACCCAGTAAATAGAATATATTATCATCATCAATTTACATCTGCTTTTCCCTGCTTGCAAGGGTGGGATGGGAACTGATTCTGGCATGATTTCTACAGCTGGATGTCCTTCCTAACACCAACCTCATTTACAGTGAGTGCTGGGTGCTTTTTTGCCGTGGCACCTCCACGACCACTTTGCAGTGGAATGATAGGGACCCCAGTCCCTATCATCTCATTTCTACAGCTGAGTAAACTGGGGCAATGTGAAATAAAGTGTCTTGCTCAAGGAAACAACACATCACCTGGTCTGATATATAGATAATATTCCTTATCATAGCTAAATGCTGAGTCTAGTTACATGGAAGTTCAGAGTAACACTATTCATCACTTAGCTATAATAAGCTATAATGGAATCAAATAATAAAGAATATTATTCCAATCTAATTTGGTATTAAGCACCTATTCTTACCTCTGGCAACATCATGCAGATATGTCGATATATATCAAGAAAAAGAAGAGAGACAGTATCACATACAGTTTACTACATCACACCTATTATCTACATTTTAAAGGCATCAGCAAGTCATTATGTAACAGTTATCCAATGCATTGTCATTCGATAGGTGTTTAAATGTAAATAATGTTTTTTTTTGTTTTTGATATGCCTGCCACCGAAGAGATGTTGTCATTTCAATTTTGGACAAGCATATGCTATACAAATGCTACTAGTCTGATTTCTTTAACAAATATAGAGACAAAATATCCAAAACCTTCTTAAAACTCCTTAGTTAGCTTAAGATCATAATGATACCTTTTGAATCCCAACCCCCTCATCATCGTAAACACAACCCACATATTACATCACTTCGTAAGTAATAACTTAAGGTACCCATAACATGGAGTGCTTATGTCAGATTACACCATAATTGGTCAATTGCTTAGATCAACCAACATTGATTATTGAAATAAATAAATATATATTTATATAAGCACATATATACATACATATATAAGTGAGTATATGAGTGCGTGTATGTGTAAAGCAATTCTCCAAACTGTTGTGCAAGCTGGCATCACAAATGAAGTACTTCTTTAATGTATGAAACTGCATGCAAGCAACATCTGCTGTCTGTATGCATTATGTAACTTTGTGTATTTCTGCTGATATAATACTTTTTATATATACATCACTGACACGTTTCCATTTTGATAAACTGTTATGTTTTTACTCATGTGGTTCCATCTCCTTATTTTCCTCTGTTCTCTTTCTCTCTCTCTCTGTTTCCTTCTCTTCCCTTTCTCTCATTTATCTAATTCCTCCTTTGTACTAGGCCAATTCTTCAGCCTTTTATTTTCAACCATAGTATGTAGCAGAACATTTTTCTTCAGCTCTGTAACCCAACCACATTCACTTGACAAAAGTCAACTTTATCTTCCTTCTATTGTTAACATATTGCATATTTCACATGCCAAGTCCATTGTCTATTTATTTCTAGTCATAATTTTTTACGTACATTTCTCTTATTTTGTTAAAGGACTCCTGTGAATTTTCCTGTTCATTCTTTGTTTTGTTATTGTCTCACATGCATCTAACAGAGCAATTCTCCAATCCATTGTACAAACTGGCATCACAAGTGCAGTACCACCTTTATGCATGAAACTGCCTGTCAGCAAAGTGGCTGATGAGGTAACAATGCAGTTGTCTATTTATTTTATGTAACTGTGCACATTTTCTGCTGATACTTTACATATATGACCTTGCTTAATGTGTAGGAAATCATCATCATCATCATCATCGTTTAACGTCCATCTTCCACGCTTGCATGGGTTTGGACGGGAGTTTTCCCACTTGAGGCAAGAGTGGTTGTCTTGCTCGCATAGGACTGTCTGGTGGGTTTTCTACGACTGGATGCCCTTCCTAACACCAACCACGTTTACAGTGTGGACTGGGAGGTTTTTACCGTGTTACCTACACGGCCACATTACAGTGTGGACTGTGTGTTTTTTTGTCGTGACACCTACACAACCTCATTTGTTTCGGACTGGATGTTGTGGTACCAACATAACTTTACATTGAAAGGGGTGAAGTGGATGGGGTGGGGGTAGTGGGACGGAGGGTGTATTTTGTTAGAGGTGCCTACTGACTGTAGTAGGTTTCACTTTGTACTTAGGTAAGGCGGGTCTTCTGTATTACTGTGTAGCGCCAAAGATCTCGGTCCAGTGACATTGTCTTGGAGAGGTGTAAGTGTGTGAGGTCGGAATTTATCAAGTCGTCCCAGGTTTTTCTGGGTCTGCCTACTCCATGGCTACCATCTATTTTTATTGCCCTGCACTTTTTTATACAGCTGTCGTCTTTCATGCGCATCACGTGACCATACCAACGTAGTCTTCTCTCGAGTAAACAACATCTGATCCCTCTTACTTCTAATTTTTCCCTTAGTTTGTTTATGCTTTGCCGTTCACGTATATTACTATTACACATCCAGCGGAGCATGCAAGCTTCGTTCCTCTCTCCAGTCTGCGTATATCCTCTGCACACAATGCCCAGGTCTCACTGCCATGCAACATTGCTGTTCGTATGCAGGCATCATACAGCCTGCCTTTCATTTTTAGAGAGAACCCTTTAGCGGCTAATAGTGGTATAAGCTCTCTGAACTTTTTCCATCCAGTTCTGACTCTAGTTACTGTACTTTCAGAGCACCCTCCACCACTGCTGATTTTGTCACCCAAGTAACGGAAGGTGTCCACTATTTCTATAGAACCCTCTGCGCAGTTGAAGGAGCTAGTATTCTGTGGGCACTTGCTGCTACTTATTGCACCAGAGCACCGGCCACATATAAAATCTATGTTCTTAGTTAGCTTACCTGTGATCCCACTACATCTTTTATGCACCCATACTTTGCATTTGGGACATAAAATGGAGTTTCTACCTACTCCTTTCCTACACACTGAGCATGGCCATTTCCCGGATGGGACCGGTGCCCTATTTTCCTTCCTACAAACTAGAACTTTAGTCTTAGACAGGTTAATTTAAAGGCCTTTTGATTCTAGGCCATGCTTCCATGTTTGGAATTTCTTCTCTAGTTCGGCCATTGATTCAGCTATGAGCGTTAGATCATCTGCGTATAGGAGTTCCCATGGGCAGCCGGTCTTGAACTCCACTGTTATAGCCTGAAGGGCAATAATAAATAGTAGGGGGCTAAGAACGGAGGCCTGATGAACACCAACTTTTACGCTAAACTCTTCACTATATTCGTTGTTAATTCTAACCTTGCTGACTGTTTCTTTATACATGGCTTGTATAGCTCTCACAAGCCATTCATCAACTCCTAGTTTTCTAAGAGCCCACCAGATAATGGAACGGGGGACTCTGTCGAAGGCTTTCTCCAAGTCGACAAAAGCTAAGAATAGGGGTTTACTTTTAGTTAGGTACTTCTCCTGTAGTTGTCGTACAATGAAAAGAGCGTCTGTGGTACTTTTGCCTGACACAAA
The DNA here is from genome assembly GCA_964016885.1 of Eledone cirrhosa. NCBI lineage: Eukaryota > Metazoa > Mollusca > Cephalopoda > Octopoda > Eledonidae > Eledone > Eledone cirrhosa. The sequence goes on from OZ024740.1 coordinate 71,358,248, forward strand.
CCCGAACTGCATTTCATCTAGATCAATTCTCTCTCTGATTAGTTGCGCTATTACTTTTTCTGTGACCTTCATGACCTGGTCGATTAATTTAATGCCTCTATAGTTACTCCTATCTAGGGCATCTCCTTTACCCTTGTAGCAGTTAATGATGATGCTGCTACGCCAGTCCTTCGGAACAACCCCATTCTGTATGACTTGGTTTACTATCCGGGTGACCATGTGTGTAGAAATTCCAACCTCTGTCCCAAATGCAAACTATGGGTACACATGACATGTAGTGGGATCTTGGGAAGTAAACTTTGCATGTAGCAGTTGCACCAGAGTAGTAAGCAACAAAGAACCACAGGAAACAAGCGCTATCAAATTCTAGGAAGGTTCGGTAGAGGCAGTAGACAGCTGGACGACCAAATTAGCAGTGGAGATGGATGTTCCGAAAGCACTGTAGTTAGAGTGAGAACAGGATGGAGAAAGTTCAGGGAGCTACTACCACAAAAGGTTATTCCCTCAACATTAAGGGTAGATTGTATAATGCATGTATACGAACAGCAACGTTGCATGACAGTGAGACCTGGGCACTGTGTGCAGAGGACCTACAAAGACTGGAAAGAAATGAAGTTTTCATGCTTCGGTGGATGTGTAATAGTAATATACATGGACGGCAAAGCATAAATGAGCTGAGAAAGAAGCTGGATATAAAAGGAGTCAGATGCAGTGTGCAGGAGAGGAGAATGTGCTGGTATCGACATGTGATGCATGTGAAGGATGACAGCTGTATAAAAAGGTGTAGGGGGCTCAAAATTGATGGAAGCTACGGCGTAGAAAAACTTGCGATGAGGTGATAAAAGCTGACCCTGCACAATTGCACCTCTCGAAGGCGATGACACAGGATCGAGATCCCTGGCATAATGAATTCAGAAGAATCACCTTCCCATGTGCACAAGTTGAAGCATACATCTTGTATGCACTACTTCCCTCTCCCCTTCCATACACCTCTTATGCCCTAACAACCTCTGCCCTTTTACACCTCCCATGTCCTAACACTCTATCCATGCCTGAACACACACCCCTAGATCTAGCTCCCTCCCACACTATCACGTGGTCGTGTAGGTGTCATGACAAAAAGCACTAGCACACACTGTAAATGTGGTTGATGTTAGGAAGGGCATCCAGCCATAGAAACAAAGCCAAAACCAATCCTGTATGACTCACAACGGGACAACCTATCTAACCCATGCTTGTGTGGAAAATGGACATTAAATGATGATCATAATCATGATGATATATATATATAAGGTGGTCATACTGGTGCCATGATAGCACCCGGTTCACCCTATAAGTTGGTTGGCATTAGGAAGGGCATCCAGGTGTAGAAAACGAAGCCAAAAGAAGACTATGTTAGCAAGATACGGTCACCTGAACTGTTTGACCTCATAAAATGACAGCCCATCTAATCATTGCAAGCATGGAAAATATACATTAAACAGTGATTATATATATGTGTGTGTGTCTGTGTGAGTGTATATATATATATATATATATATATACACACACACACACACACATACATGAATTGCAGTAAATCAATAACAATTTTCAAAGTGTCTTTCCTTGTCTCATTATTGATCAAAATATTGCTTAGTGGTGCAAAAGCAAACCTTTTTTATGGTCAACGGTTGAACCAAAGCCAAAAATTATTCTCCGATAGTAACAGGAACAACAATATTAACAACTGTAGCACCAGCCATAATAACCAGAGCAACATTATTAACAAGAAAAGTAGCAACAACAGCAGCAGCACCAACAACAGTAACACCGACAGCAGCAGCAACACCAACAAGAGTAGCAGCAACACCAACAGTAGTAGCAACAACAGCAGCAGCACCAACAGTAGTACCAACAGCAGCAAAATGTCATGACAGTATTGCAAATCACCTGTAATGACTAACCAGTTATTACTAGAGAAGACATATCTACATAATTATACAGAATACAGAACTTACTCACCTGCATTGTAATAACTAACCAATAGTAACCAGTGTAATAACTGACCGATAACTAACCATTGTAATAACTAAGTAATAATTAACCTATTAATACAAGTGAAAACATGTTTACATAACTATACAGAACTTTCCCACCTGCATTGCTTGTCTTTAGAATAACTGACAGACTTTATGATTAATGTTTCATAACTAGCTTGTAGCAGCAGCAGCAGTAATAGTAGTAGTAGCAGCAGCAGCAGCAGTAGTAGTAGTAGTAGCAGCAGTAATATTAATAGTAGTAGTAGCAACAGTATCCCACGTGAAGGAGCCCCATCAGGTGAAATGGCTGATGCAGTGGGTGTTACTGGCTGTTCTCCAAAGCAATGCTTTTGCTGTTTTGTCCACAAGGTACAGTTGAGATATACAGCCCAGTCAGGAGTGTACAGTTTGTCCCTTTCATTTATTGTTTAATATTTCTTTCTCCCTGCCTCTTTATTATTTTAATGGTTTTCCTTTTTCTTAATATTTTCATTATTGAATACTTCTGATCATGAAATATGCTTTGACCCTTTAGTATTTACATTACTCTACATTTACTATTATATTTTCACAGTAAAGGCTTTACCTCACAATATCAAATCTATGAGATTTTTATATTATTTATTTTGAAAACAATACCTTAACATCAGTATGAGCAGCCAGTTACAGCCAGTTTGAACTGAAAGCGGTGAGAGAATTCTGGCCGGTTTAAATGCTAAAGGGATCTCACTCATCTGTTACTTATTATATAGAAGATATCTCAGAATAAATTTTATTTTTCAACTTTAATAAATGTTGGTGAATAACATCTACCATATACAAACCAACTCTGATTTGCCTGACTTCAAACATCCTCTATGTACAAAAATAGACTGAACACAGTCACACTACCACACTACAACCTTCTTTGCCCACTTATTCCTGGGAAGATCAATGGACAGAATCTTCAAATACGCCTTCCAGCAGGCCGTCAGAAGCAACTGTTGCCAATTGATTTGGCTGGATCCCAAACAAGAACAGATGAACTCATGGATGTTATTCAAGCAACTTGCTTGGTGTTTATCCCTGGGTAACCTGCTGGTTGGTTTTGCCTGTAAAATCTGTCCAGCAATTCTTTCCTCGAGACATTCTAACCACATGCCCATAGTATCAGAACTGTGATCTCTCAATTCAGAGTAGTATCTCTACCCCTTGGAGGACCCCCTTTTGGCCGCTTGCAACCATATTCTTTCACTCATTACCCAAGATTCATGACCACAGGTTAGGGTTGGCACAAATACCAAATTAAAGATAGCAAGTTTGCCTTTTTACAGCTACCTCTTCCTTCTGATGAACAAATGTTGATACTGGCACATTACTACACCAGCTCCTGTAATGTAGAGTTCACTGTGTAGACTTACTTGAGAGAATGAGTGTCTTAGTCTTTGTAGCAGATTTTCATTCCTGCATTCAGCAGCAAACCTATTAAGTGCATGCCAAAGATCACCTACACAACTAAATACTGAACAGAGTTGGACCAAAATATGTATTTGGTAAGCCTAAGAGTCAATAAATTCCATGTTAAAGATTTTTTGAAACAAAGTTAATGAGTTTCCATCAAAACATAACAACAAATCTGAAATCTTCACCAAATACTTTGTAAACAAAGACTAAAATTACTATCTAGTGGTAAAAGTTTGACAAGTGATATTGTGTAGACAAGATATCTGGTTTGTTATGTCTAGCAAAAATTAGATTGTATTTCTTAGGGTTGGTGTTAACAATTGAACAGGATTCAGATTTGAAACAGTATCAGATAGAATGCTTTGCAGTATTTGTTCTGGATTTCTCTGTTTTATCATCTCCATGTCTATTTTACCAGCTTACACGGGTTAGACAGGCTATCACATCTATTTAAAATCCTAACAAGAAGGCATAGTCTATTATACAAATCTCCAACTATGGTTCTGAGTCAAATTTAACTATTACTACTAAATAATTGTTTCTACCCAGTACATTACTGGTACTTTATTTTATCGACCCTGTAAGGATGAAAGGCAAAGTTAACCTCGGCGGGATTTGAACTCAGACTGTAAAGGGACGTAACTATTACTACTAAATAATAATTGTTTCTACTATTGGCACAAGGCCAGCAATTACCCAGTACATTACTGGTACTTTATTTTATCGACCCCGTAAGGATGAAAGGCAAAGTTAACCTCGGCGGGATTTGAACTCAGATCGTAAAGGGACGTAACTCTTTGCGTCCGACCCTCTATTGATACTGCCAATCCACAATACTACTAAATAATAATGTTTCTTTAAATTTAAGTGAAGGGTACAGTCATAGATGTCTATAATTAAGTCAACTGCTCCATGTACCATCATCATTGTATAATGTTCTGCTAGCAAGAGTGTGACAGTATATTATGCAGCTTCATTCCACTGGGAATTCTTGGCACTTTACAACTATCAACAATTCTTATAAATAATTAAGTGTGTTTGTGGTGTGCACATGAATATATATATGCACATACTATATTTTTATATACATTATTTAAAGATTCTGATAAGATAAGAAAATATACCTAATGACTTTTATGACATTTAAAGAGTCTGCTAATTATGTGTTTATAAAGAATGTTGGTACTAATGGTGTCAGTGTACTTTATGAAAAAATACAATGAACCTTCTCTTCTACCACCACCACCACCACTATCTGCCAAATCTAAGTGAAAAGGTTCTACTTTTAGCCAGAATAACCAGTAATAGCTGGCAAAATTTGAAATAATTGGCAGTAACTTAATGAACTAGATGTAAATAATATATATAATGCAAAAGTGGGAGACAATGTAATGAGATCGCATTGATGAAGAATGGCTTTGATCAATAAATAATTTATGATTGTGCTAAGAGAATTATTCTTATCGTTATAAGGAAACACAAGTGTCACATGACAACCCACTTTCAGCTAACTTTGACAGGGAAATGGTAATATCTTCCTCCCTACTTAGCTTTCTATCTCACAGTATTGTCAGTGGTTAACTGCTGCTTTCTTTAGCTACCTCTCATAGGACAATAAAAACATCTATCTACCTACCTACCCACCTTTCTACCTGTCTGACATATGTATCTATTTTTAGACAATAGCAATAACAAAAACAAATCACAAATCCCAATAACAGCCGGAAGAAAAATAGATAGATAGATCAAAATCATTATAATGTAGTGCATATGTTTGTTAATGATTAAACAAAATATGGAAGGAAACTATTGCAATTGATTTAAATATGGCAATGGTCGGAATAACAAGGCCAAGGAAAATCAATGATTCAAGCATCTTTAAATAGAATGTTGTAATGTAATCAAGGAATTATTGAATTAAATATTTTTTACAATAAACCCATTCATTTTTGGTAGGGATTATGCTGGTTATACAATAAATGATGAATATAATAATTTTAGATTGCTAGGTGGCAGGATGAGAGAAAAAATAAAGCACCAGACTATATAACTTTCAATGGTTAGTTCAGTCCCTATACAATATGAAGTGTGTGGGGGGTATGAGCATTAACTCTTAATGCCCTGTACAGTATGAAATCGCATTAGCAAAATATTCTTAAAAAGTATAAAATAGCACTATGACTGAATATTACAATACTGTTAATTTTCACAATGATCTGTCCACTAATAAAGAAACTATACTGTAAATATTTGAGTTAACTCTTCTCTGCACACCTATTCCTGAAAGGGTTGTGTGAGCAGAGTCATGCCTTCCAGAAGCAACCGTCTCCAAATGATCTGGCTGGATCTCTAAGACCAGCCAAGCTTATGAATGTTAGTTATCCAACTATGTTACTTGTGGTTTACTTCTGGGCCTCCTGCCAGTCGGCTTTGCCCATAAAATCTGTCCAGCGATTTTTTCTTTAGACATTCTAACCACATATCCGTAGTACCAGCTCTCCATGGAATGACACCCTGATATCTGAGCTATACACCCTATCAAGTAATAATTCTTGAATAAATAGTCTTGTTTTAAGATATTTTCTGCTGAATCATGATATGAAAATATAGATGAAGTGGTTCCAAAGGATCATAGGCTTATCCTATCAAGAACTTGGGGAGGAAATAGTCAATTATATTAACCTCAGTACCAACTTGGTGTTTATTTTATCACATGATGAAGTTTAAAATGAACAGAAATATTCAACATGGAAATATTCATAATACAAAACACATCACATCAAAGAGTGGGAAAGTACATGATTTAATGTAACAATAAAAATTTCATTACATGAATGTTATTTACAATGAATATAAAATCTTTCCAGTTTAGGTACGACGGGAAGGAACAGTTTTCAAAACTATAGGTACAAGCTGGCTGCAAACACAATGTCTCTCTTTATTTTTCTGATACCTGGAAAGAAAGAATAAATAAATTTGGTTATAATAAAATATCTCAACTTTTCTACTGGTTCCAGCCAGTGGACTATCAAACTAGGACATTACTCTTTTAAAAAAATTATTCACAAAGTCATCGACTCATATTTAACACTTTCCAAAGTCTCTAATTTTGTAAAATTTTATAAAGATATTTTAAGTACAGGTTGATAATGGCTATCAGAAGTAATGATCACAATTTTCGAAAAAGGAATACAAGAAAGATTGCTCTAATTATAGAGGAATCTCCTTGTTAAGCTTCCCCAATAAAGTTTATGCTAAGTGTCTGGCAAAGAGATGTAGAGATATTGTCCAAGATAGCTGATGAAAAGTGTGGTTTTTGTCTCGGATGAGTACAGCCATCTATATATTCATTCTGTAGCAGGTCTTCGAAAAATTTTGGGAGTATTGCCAAGCAGTATATGCTAATCCTCAACATCAAGAGATCATGACTCCAGTATTATGGATATGTAATTAGAATACCTATGGAATGGATTGCAGATTTTATAGGTAAACTTAACCAGCAAGAGGCCCAAAGGTTATCAGCAAAATGGTTGGATAAACATCTATAAGCTAAGTTGCCTTTCGCTTGGGATCCAGCCAGATCATTTGGACACTTTGGAAGGTGTGTCTGAGGACTCTGCTCACACAACCCTCTGAAGAAGAAGACAAAAACAAAGAAGAAGCAGAAGAAATAATAGGACCCCCACACACACACTCAATCAATAGTCTTGACAATTTTACTATACCTTCTGAAAATTTATTTTCAAGTTCTGTATTTCCTATAGCTTTTGAAGCTTGACACATTTGTCTCAACATTTCCTCTAGTCGTCGCATGATCCTTATAACACTCCCTGTTAAAATAATATTAAACCATGTTACAAATTTAGTAGATGGAATATAACAACACTGGTAGGGAGTAATCCTCATTAAGTTATAAGAACACAACAGAAATCATAATTAAAGAGAAGAAACAGTTCTATACAAAGTTTTCCAAGATACATAGCAAAATGGCCTTGTGGATTTGGCATTGGAGGAGCAGCAGTTCATAGTCTTAAGTTTAAAACCACAATAGGTACTGTTGTGTACTGGGGCAGTACAATTAACCCTTTGAACTCTGACTATGCTATGTGCACAGGCCCCAAACCTAGACGTCACTAGAAAAAATTAAATGTACAAACTTGGTAAATATCATGGCAATACCTGCTTGATGAGCTCATATAAAAGCAATGATGTAAAACAATCACTGATCATGCAGAAAATAGTGAAAAATCAGTTGTAAATACAAGTGTGTGGCAGAATGAGCTGGTAAGACATTGTCAAACATTATCAAGACTAGTAGAAAACCGAGCCAGTAGGTTCAGTTCACTTAAATGGTGGAAACCGTTTCTATGCCCTATCAGAGAAAAAAATCTTGTCTTTCTTCTGTTTTATGTCAAATTCTAATTAAGCACTGGCTCTTAAAAACTATGTGAGTCTTAGGAAACAGTATTGGCTCTTAAAAGCTATATGAGGTTTAGGAAACATCTTGTATTGAACAAACCATTCAGCTGTAAATAAACATCAAGTTGAGACACACCTGACTGCTCTATTGGAATACTGTAAACCAATCAGTTTTGTTAGCTTACAGTTTTAAGTTCAAAGCCTCTAATGGACAACTGAAGAAGGAACAGATCTTTATTACATTCCCCAACAAGAGAGCATCAACATGATTTCTCAAATTGCTAGAAATAGCAGTAATATCTTCCTCAAATTAAACTTTACTGTTTTAAACAAAGATGGAAACAAGAAAATTCGGTGTTAGACGCACCTGAAAAGGCAAGATGGTTGTAACTGGAATACTTTTGACCACTTAACTGTTTAATCAGACCCAGGGCTAAATAAAAACAACCACTATCCACCAATATATATCTCTTTTATTAGCTCTGATTAAATTACTCATCTACCCAGTTTAGAATAGGTACACCGTATCTCTGCATGTCATAAGAAGCAACTAAAAGAGTTTGCCCAAGAACAGCATCTAGCCTTAAAACAATGCCCCAAAAAGGACCTCCTTTTCCTAACCTTTGCTAGCAGAGGAAATGGACATTTGATAATAATTATGATGACTAATAGCAACAGCATTCAAGCGAGTCAATGGCTATAAACATCTCCTTTGTAATATTAATACCATATCTTTAAAATAAGAGTAATGATTTATATTTTCAAACAAGGATTATCAAAGAAAAATTAAAAACAACTTTAGGACAAGCTATTTTATACCTTCAAATATATCAGTCATTTTACAAATTTGTGCAAATTCAGCACCATTGCACCAAGCATTCACAACATCCATCATGTGGGGTTTGAAAGAATCAACATAACTTTCTTCGTCCATCTCTATCTTGGCTTCTTTGCTCACCCGTGCAATTCTTCTTGCAGTATCCTGTAAAATAAACAGACAATTCTAATAGGAAACTTCTGGGTAAACATAATTCTTTCAAACATTGGATCAAGGCCAACAATTTGAAGGAAGAGGAAATTCAATTATATTAACCTCAGTACTTAACTGGTACTTTACATTTCATCTATTTGAGGTTGATGAATAAAGTTGAGCTTGGTGGAATTTGATCTCAGAACAGAAAGTTGTATCTAAATGCCAAGAGGCATTTTGTCTGACACTCTACAGATACTGCAAATCCACAAATAAAGGAGACTTGGAAATAACAAACTAAAGCAGTAACAAATACAGAGTAGAGGGGGACTCTTCAGTTTGGTCAGTTAAACCATCCTAGAGCCAGTGGTATAAAATACACCCAGTTCATGCTGTAAAGTGGTTGGCAATCAGAAAAGCATGCAGCTGTGAAAAGATATGGCATATACAACAGTTTTTTCTCTCTCACTGAATGTTTCAGATGATCAAAAACTAGTGCTGAGAGACTCAGCCAACCCATATCGACATGGGAAAATGATTGTAAAATGATGATGGTGATGATGACTGATTGACTCTAACAGACGTTTGAATTAGCATTGTAAGCTACTGGGTTTTAAGGTAAAATAATAATTGCTTCTACATTTGGCAGAAGTCCAGCAATTTGAAAGAGAGGGAAATTGACCCCAGTACTTGACTGAGACTTTATTTTATCGACCCCAGAAGGATGAAAGGCAAATCTAACCTTGGTGGAATTTGAACTGAGAACATAAAGGGCCATAACTATATGCCGTAAAGCATATTGTCCGATGCTCTACCGAGACTGCCAATCCACCGCCCTTATCACCATCATCATCACTATTAAACGTCCATTTTTCCATGCTAGCATGGGTTAGATGAGCTGTCCTGTTGTGAGACACGCCAGATCAGATGACTGTGTCTTGCTCATACAGAACTGATTTTGGCTTGGTTTTTATGGCTGGATGCCCTTCCTAACGTGTCAATATAATAATAATAATTAGTTTACATGAAATAGCTAACAGAATATCCCATTCTAACTAGCATGATTTTAAGCTAGGCTGGCTACAATCTGAAGCTTGTAGACACATTATTGTGAAACAATATGAATGAGAGAAATGGTTTAATCCTTACAGAAGCCAAGAAACCTGGTAGTTTTAAAAACTAACAAACAATTGCTGCAAAGACTGAGACACTTGTTTTCTCAAAGAAGCCTGTGAAGTGCACTCTGCATGTGAATTGAGTTCCACTAAAGTGGAGAGGTTCAAGTATTTCAAGGTCATTTTCACAAGTGATGGAAGGCAGGAGACTGAATTAAATGCAAGAATTGTTGGAGCTGGTGCAGTAATGTGTCAGCTTCAGCACTCTGTCATTTATATCTATCTCCATTCTTCTGAAGACTAACTCGTTATCTTCAATTTGGTGTTTGTGCTTACCCTTACATATGGTCATGAGTCTTGGATAATAGCCAAAAGAATATGATCACAAATACAAGTGACTGAAATAAGATACTTCTGAAGGGTCTTTGGAGTAACATTACACAATAGGGTGCCTTGCTCATAGATCAAGCTCCAATACAAAGAATATGTGATTAGCATGCCTAAAGAAAGAATCACAGGGCAGATTTTACAAGCCAAGTCAACCAGTAAAATGGTAGAGATGGTGCCATGATAAAAAGTACCCTGCCTCCTCTGTAATGTGGTAGTGCTGGTGACACAATAAAATGTACCCAGGATTCTCTGTAAAGTGGCAGAGTTGGTGCCATGATAAAATGTACTCAGTACACTCTGTAAAGTGGTTGGTATTAGAAAAGGCAACTAGCTGCAGAATCCATGCCAAAAATGAAGCATACAAGTGAGATGAGACTCCCCAACCAGTCCAGTCTCAAACTGTCCAACTCAGCATAGAAAGCAGACATATGATGATGATGATGATGATGATATATGAAAAATACTAATGGGATGTAATCACTTTTTCAATTAAAATTCAACACATGGCTTAATGAATTTTAACAAGTGCACATACCTGCATGATTTTTAAGGGTCCACGTAATGTTTCCGTCAGTTTGGGATTTTCTGATGCTTTTTCTTGGCAGACAAAACAACTGAGAAGAGCACAACTCTGTTGAACAGTGAGATCAGTGAAAACTCCATGGAATAACAACTCAGTAAGGAGTAATTCTTGACCACTGAAAAATCAGTCATGAAAGAGTCGATTATTTTCAAGAAACCAGATTACCCAACAAACAAAAACAATATAAATATGATTCATAAATGTTTAACAATTTTATTTATAAAACTTTTATATATTCAGAAACAAATCATCCTTCTATTTTAATTAACTCATAAATTTGATAAGCTATTAACCCATTTGATACCAAACTACTGTTTTTATGATGAAAAAAAAACATTTGTTTTAAAGTGTTCATACTTTATATTTAAACCTTCCATTATAACTTTTGTGAGAACCTTTTCAAAGATTATGTTCTAAACACCAACTTAATAACAAGGATGTTAGTTATATTACTAAATCTCTCTCCATTTTTTATTATTTTCAAAATTATGTGAAAATAATAGGCAGTCTTTCATTAGAAATATGGTAATGAAGGGGTTAAAAAACATTCAAGTATTAAACTATTAGGAAAATGTGCACATTGAAACTATGACAGAATTAATAAAGCTTCTCAAATCAGTATATTGACATATGCAGGTAACTGCAATATGTTGTTTACAATCCAGTGATCCAACTGATTACAACCTACATTTATGAGCCATTGAAGGAACCACCATGTAATCACTTGAGCTGCTAGAAGTAACTGTCAAATTACACCTACTATCATGTAATAAGAACACACACGATGTAGGCCTAAATATATAAAAACATGGAATGGTTAAGGCTGGAATGTCTGCTCACTAAGGACTTATTATATTTGTTTTCTTTCTCTAAAGCTTAAGTATTTTCTTTTAAAGCAAACATTTTTCATGGATCCCTAAAATACTACAGTAAACTCCAGTTAAGACTCACAGGTATACAGCAATAAATTTAACTTGAATTTTAACTAAAAATATCTGGATTTATGATTTAAGTTCAATCTCTTCCACAATAATAACTAAACCTTGCAAATTCCACAATTAAGAAAAGGTTTTTAAGAAACCAATTACCTGTCAATTTCACAAGCAACTCTACCCTTCATTTCAATAACATCCGAAGATGTAGCATAACCAAGTCGCCTCAAGACACGTTTCCGGCATTTCAACTCATCCATTTGCAGCAATGATTTTTTTTTCTTCATTTCAAGTTTTATTTTTTTTATATCTTGTCCAATCTAAAATACACAAAGAAATCTTCAAAAGAATGTTATGCGCAATTGTTTCATCATCATCATCTGCTTTCCTTGTGTACTTTCACTAAAATATTCTACTCTCCACTTTTATGTTAGTATGTGCCCTAAGACAAAACACATAAACACACTATTCTCTATCTTTCTAGCTGACAAAAAACTCTATTATTCTGGTTAACAATAAAAAAAATAATCTAGTCATAAAACAGAACCAAAATTGTTCAAAGAATCACACCCAGCCATGCTAGCATGGAAAAGTGAATGTAAAATTGATAATGATGATGATGAATCACATCCAGTTATGCTAGCAGGGAGAATGGATGTAAAACAAAAGAATGTCAACAAGGGCAATATAGTTCTTCATCATCATCATTGTTTAACATCTGCTTTCCTCATTAGCAAAGGTTAGATGGGTTGTCAGCAGACCAGCTTGGTACGCAACATGAAGGTACTGACTCATAGTGGACAGGGAGCCTGCATCATACTCATGTTCCAGCACACAAGAGCTCAGACAAGCTGGTCGCCCACACACACACTACAAGTGCATATTATTGCAACACTAGCACAGGTTTTCTATGGATTAACATCCCATCACCAACCACTTTACAGAATGTACTTCTAAATTGTACATTTTTCATGTGAATAGTTGAAGTAGGAATATTGCAGTCTTTCAAAGAATAGGGATATGAGCTTTATAATTAAAGCATGTTGAAGAGCTAAGGAAAATAATAAGGCTTGCCAAAGAACAAAATACAATTATGCTAACAGGATTTGTGTTCATGACCTTATAGTCAGCAACCAAACTTAAAATCACAAATAAAGTAACATGCTATGCATTTAATAATTCATTTGTACTAGGTAATCCCAGTGGGAGGAAACTGCTGTAGAGGGAGACTGAGCAAAGGTAATGAGAACTGGTCTCAGATCGATGAGGCTCACAGAGGAGAGATAACGAAGGAACGCAACAAATGAAAAGATGCTGTATTAGAAAGACCCATCAAACCCATGCAAGCATGAAAAAGCAGACATAAAATGATGATAATAATAGCTTGATTAAAGAATAATGGACAGTATCAACAGTCAACTTATAGACAAAATCAGATTGATGTATTTGATTTTTATTTACCTTAGCTTTCCGTTCATATAGAGAATAATATTCCTCCAGTTTCGGATCTTTATGAAGAGGATGAGAATACATACGGTGCTCAAAAGCTTCAATTTTCTGAAAAGATAAATAATAGAATCAAAATTAAATTTCATGCCAACATGTAACAGACTGTATATAAAATATCATACACATACATACACACCTTGTTAGAAAAAGGGGAAAATGTTATCCATAGTTCAAATTTAGCAAAAGATGACATATGAGATAATACTAATGTTTATTTGATGGATTACAGTAATTTTAAAACACACTGGTACCTTAATTGTTTCCTTCAGACCCTTTTCTCGGATACCCATATCATCAATTGGATCTAGCAGAGGTAAACCGTATGGGAACCTTCGTTGAACTTCCTGAAAGAATAAAAAAAAATGTATATGTATTTTAGTAAACTTAACTAAAAGTGAATTCACAATAACTGGTTTCATGAAAATAAAGCCAACATAAGCCTTCCACTAGCCTTTGAGACCATACATTGCAGCTACATTTATAAGCACAGGATTTCTCCTCATAAAGCCACGTTACAGATATTAAATATGTTTAAAGCATATACATATTACTGAAATGTATATGTTTGTAAATATTGAAGAATTGTATGTTTACTCGTAATCATGACTTTGGAAAAAATAGTAAAAAAAAATTTTAATTAAAATTGCTGAACAATTGCATTTCATCAATTTTCACTTTCCTCCTTATCCTCTTCTCTAACACCCTTTCAAATACCTTCATTCTATGTTCTAATACCTTAACCAATTTAGAGGATCACCTTCCCCTTGTACAAAGGAATGAGTGTACTCAATTCCCAATCCACTGGAGTTTGGTTTTCTTTCACCACCAAACTAGATATGTCATCCTCTTCACACCCCAACTTCCCTGCTGCCTTTCTGTTGGAATACCTACCTTTCCAATACTTTCTCAGCTATTTCCTCTGCCAGTCTGAGAATAGCAAATGTTTATCTAGTCAGTACACTCTGTAAAATGATTGATATGAAGGGTATCCAGCTGTGGAAATCTCTTCAGCTATGCCAAAGTCATGAGAACTTCTCTAGCATTGATACCACAATAAAATGCACTCACTAGAGGATGGGACTGTATGTCAGGTCCCCAGTCCAACCCTTGCTAGCATGAAAAACAGGAGTTAAATGATGATGATGATGATGACTTTGATTTTAAATATTAATTAGATAAATCTGGCCTCACATGGTCTAGTATCTTTTGACTATAAACAGTTTAGTAATGAGAAAGATAAGGTGAGATTTATCCAAAATTTTAAATACCTGAACTGATTTTAGGACACTCTGCCTGCTGTCCAATGTCCGTAAGTCTTTAGGAACATATAAGCGTACAGAGCTTATTGAGGATATCAAATGGATGAGAATAGGCACAACCTGTAAATTAAAATAAACAGAAAAATATAGTAACCATATCTGAGAGAGAGAGACTAATGCAAAATATATAAAAAATATGAAATACCTGCATCTCTCCCTTCTGTCCAGGAGGACATGATTTGATAGATAGGCTACTATGAGCATTAGCAGATTCTTGGCTGAGATGGAGAAGGACTTCACATACATACTGAACATCTGCTTCCAACTGAAAATATAATCATGATACTGATTCTACTATAGGCTAATATGGAGAAATTCAAATTTCATAAAACACAAATCCTTTTTCTTTGTATTAGAAAACCTAGCGCTTAGATAATATAATTTTATTGCAGAGAAATGTCATAGCAAATATGGTATCAGATGTTTTAAATATCAATATTCTCTTTAACTCTTTCGTTATCACATTTTTAATGAAAGACACTGTCTACGATTTTCAATTAATTTTCTCATTTTTAAGATGGTGTTTGGAACAAAACATAAAAGTTCTTGCATAAAATAATGAAGTTTTGTACCATACACCTTTGTGCTTCTTGAAACTTATTTCAAAGAATGCTATCGTTTTTCCAGTGATTGAGATATACAATATAATGATGATCTATTCAGCAAGAACTGTTTGATAAATGATGAAATTAGTTAAAAACTATCTGCAGAGATTGCAATAACAAGAGAGTTCTATGGCCATGTACTTAAAGGACGGACATTAGCCACACTTGCTAGCAGGGAAAACAAACACAAGCTGGATGACTCTTCGAACTTCATGTACTGTTACAGCAAGTATTTTCCAATTCCTAACAAATAATGATTTCTGTTTTAGGCACAAAAATCAACAATTTCAAGAAAGGACAAAGTCCATTATATCGATCTCAGTACTTGACTAGAACTCTATTTTATCGAGCCTGGAAGGATAAAAAGCAAAATTGACCATTACAGGATTTGAACTCAGAACAAATTCTGCTAAGCATTTGTGCTGTGTTCTAATGACTCTGCCAACCCACTGTCATTATCCTATCAATTAATAATTGTTTCTACTTTTGGCACAAGGCCAGCAATTACCCAGTGCATTACTGGTACTTTATTTTATCGACCCCGTAAGAATGAAAGGTAAAGTTAACCTTGGCGGGATTTGAACTCAGAATGGCAAGGGCCGTAACTCCATACGTCAAAGCATGGCGTCCAACCCTCTACTGATACTGCTAATCCACCATCCTATCAATTAATAATTGTTTCTACTTTTGGCACAAGGCCAGCAATTATCCAGTGCATTACTGGTACTTTATTTTATCGACCCCGTAAGGATGAAAGGCAAAGTTAACCTCGGCTTAATAATGGCATGTAAGTGGTATCTAACTTATCTCATCAAGTTGATATTAACTGGGGCTTCAATTACATAATTTATGATAGCGCATAAATATATCACAGCAAAAATATTCAAAAACTGATATCAAGAGATAATTATCAAGGATTTTATTTAAAATTTATTACCATGGTACTTAAAATCAATTTCAAAGCACTCATAATGCATGAGGTCACACAAATTTCATGACAGCTATAGTTTTTCTTCAAAACACTGAACACAAAATTTAAAAACTAGGTTAACTATGTATTTCATAATTATCAGAAACAGTAATTTTTACTGAAATCCTTTCTGCTATACTTAATGGTTTTAACACATTTATAACTAGTGTAAGTAATTTTAGCTGGTGAACTAGCAGTCATTAAAATGATGGATAAAATGCTTTTCAGTATTTATTCCGGCTCTTTCAGTTCAAAACCTGCCATGGTCAACTTTACCTTTCATCTTTTTGAGGTTAATAAAAAATATCAGTCCAGTAATGGAATGGATTCTTCCTCAATATCTTTTTCTCACTTCCTTTCTCTCTTTCTCTAAAAGAAATTGGCTGTATTCGGACCTAGAGAGGAGATAAACTGGGTCAGTTTTCTTAAAAACACATTCCCAAGACACATTGCATGTCTCTATGGCACTCACGATTCCATCTAGAGCTACAGATCCACACATACATATGTAATTTTGGTCTAATCAACAATAGAGCATGTATAATTAATTACAGCCTTATCTATAGTGTTTTGTATTGGCCCATAATACAATGCTTGTAGTTGAGATTTTATCTTCAACTTTCAGATTAGTTCTATACCATAACTAGTATATTCCATTCCAAAGATTTACCTTATTTTGATTAGCTTTCTTCTGGACATTAACAACAACTCCCCAACCAAATTCATCATCAGCATTTTTTACCTGGAAAAGACAGAAATAAGTCAATGAAAATATATTAAACATTTAAATAGCAAATATATTTACATCACTAAATTCAGAAAGTACTCACTTTAACCAAACGACCTGGCTGTAAAAATTGCAATATATTTTGGGGTTTTGTGATAAAGGCCTGGAATTCAATAGCAAGGGCATCAAGCTGTTGTCTAATCTTATAGTATGTTGCTATTTGCTCTTCATTTGGAATTTTCAGAACATTGTGATCTTTTTCCCATTTGCGAATATCTAGACAGATAAAGAAAAATACAACATAAGATCATGAAATATTTATTTACATATAGAGATGATTTTATTTTCAAATTGAAATATAGAAATATTTAACTTTATCATGTTTAATATAAAAGTTAACTTGCTCAAGATTTAAAAAATGAAAATTAAGATGTTTTCTTCACAAGCACATAGTTTGAGGCTCATATATATATATATATATATGTGTGTGTGAGTGCATGTATGTAATTATACATTCGTGGGGAGATGGAAATACTTGAGCATGTGGTTAGCTCACCAGGAATGACAGACCCCCTAATCCTTGTTAGAACACCATTCTAGGAAAAAGAAAACTGATGTAAAACCAGTAACTCGATAACAGCCAATAATGTTGACCTGTCACCATTGTTCAGAGAGTGGGATTGATCCAGTGCAAGGCTTTTCTTTCACTTAAAGCTTCAAGCACAAGCATCACTTGATCTAAATGACTATTAAATGTGTTGCATGGGCATGACTAAATAGAGATGATAGGGACATTTTTATTTTTTTCATTGCAGCTTATACAGAAAGACATAACTCTTAGACAAGGCTAAAAAGTCATGTTTGTGCCATTCATGTATGAGATCAAGTGATGGCAATTCTTGACATCAAGATGTAGTCATATATATATATATATATATAAATGATGGTGATGATGACATATATTTTGTAAATAGGTGTGCATGACAGACTTCCACACAGTTTCTGTCTACCAAATTCTACTGACATGACATTGATCAAAGTGATGTGCAGTGAAATCAACCACAACCAGATAGTTGCAAAGCAAATTTTTTAACCACACAAGCATATCTTAGGGTTTTCTCATTTCACTTTCAATAGTCCAACTTTTAGATTATTAACAATATATTTTGCCAAATTTAAATTCTTTTAAAATCCTGAAGCAAGAATATGAATACGTACTTTCAAGAAGTTGTGGTATTGTGGCATAGTTTTGGAACTGGTAGAAGGATCGTTCCAACATATACTCAGGATTAATTTCTTCAACTCTCAGCAAATTCAGAACCATATTGTAGGTAAGATGAAATGCACTGTTCAAAGGATCAGCATCTCCCTAAACAAAAAGTTTTAATATTTCCATAACTCTTAAAATTATAACAGAAAAAAAAAAATTAGTGTCTTCATTAAATATTTTGACCCTGCTAGCTCGGTATTCTGGCCATGTTGTTATTTAACTATACCCTGCTTGCCCAATATTTCATTCTGCCACACACTTCTGTTACATCATTACTTTAGTCTGAGTTCTTCACTAAGGCATTACTATGATTTTTGTCATGTTCATACATTTGTTATTTATTTAGATGTTAGATTTTCTTTTACATTTAATTGATGGAATCCATTTTGTCACTGATTTATAACTGGATGCCATGGGGTGAGAACTTCACACATGTCAGGGTTCTAAAAAGTTAAAAACTAAAACTCCAAAAATAAAATGCTAGGCTTGATGTAATTATGTGCAATATATTACAGTAACTTAGTGATTCATCATCATCATCGTTTAACGTCTATCTTCCACGCTAGCATGGGTTTAGACGGGAATTGTCCTGCTTGAGGCAAGATTGGTCGGGTGACCATGCCTCGCTCGTATAGGACTGTCTGGCAGGTTTTCTACGGCTGGATGCCCTTCCTAACACCAACCACGTTTACAGTGTGGATTACATTTGAAATATAAAAACATTTCATTTTGCTGTAAGAAATTTATTCATTGTTATCATATAGTTATCCTTTCTCTGTTGTTATTTATTTGTCTTTTCTTCATCATCAGTAGCATCACCATTTAACATGTTTGGTGGGTGAGGTGGGTGTCATGTTATGAGGCTAAACAGATCAGGTGACCATGTCTTGTTCATACACTCCATTTGGAGCTCGGTTTTCTGTCTAGAAGCCCTTGCTAATATACATATATAAGTAATATGTGTCAGTGATAAGATAGAAAATATGTAGCATAAATTGTGGTTACCCACTGGTTATCTGTTAAACAATAGCCATTGTCCACACTAAATATGTTTAAACGAGGATGATGATTCTGCACTGAGGCCAAGGAAAAATTCTGATTATTTGTGGGAAATTTGCAGAATTCATCAGATTAAAAGACTGTATTTGTTCCAGTTCTATGCTGTTTTAAATCCTGCTGAGGGGATGATGGATTGGCGTAATTGTTAAAGTATTGAATGAAATGCTTTGCGGTATTTGTTCCAGCTTCATATGTTCAAATCCTGTAAACAGTAATGCTTATGTCAGGAGTTGTGATGGCAGATACTATCAGCAATGGAAAGACCAATATAAATGTAATTTCTCTGATCCAACCTAACAATCATTTTTTTTCCTTTCTTGGTTTTTAAAAAAATTTTTTTTTATTTTTATTCCTACACAAAATTTGTGTAAAGAATTCGCACAGATGTTTATAACTAAATGAGAGAACATACTTAGGCTTTGAACTTCATTTAACCAGTTACAAAGCCAGACTGTCTCATACCATACTGAGTGTATGCAGTTTAGAATAGGTACATGGTATCCTTGTATGTTGTAAGAAGAGTTGTGTCAAGAAGGGAATCTAGCTGTCACAAGAACTTCTGTTCAAAATATGCTAGCATGGAAAAGTTGACATAAAAACGATGATGACGATGACATTATTATTGTCTTCTGATAATACCATGGTCCAGACTTTTGGCTGTTGCTTATTTAAACTATTCTTTTTATAAGCTAATTACAATATTTTAAAAGGAACTGCAGACTGACTGGCTTTACAGATCGTTGACATTACCATAGTGTTAGTCACTTGCACTTTGCATTCTACTAAGATGAGACTGATATTACAAGTATATTATAAATATAAACTATATCAAGTGGTATTAACTTCCTTTGAATTTAATGTTACTTTTGGAACATTTAACCTCATATTTATACTCTAAGATGTCAGCAACTCCCAAATGTACAACACTTAATGCTGTGTGTGCATGTATGTGTTATGTGTGTGTCTGTCCCTGCTAGCAGAGAAAATAGATGTTAAATGATGATGATGGCTATGAACACTACTTTAGTATGACCTAAGCATATACAGTGAGAAGTTTATAATTTGTGATGCCAACACTAACTGATTCCATATGCTATTTTGCTGAGCTCTTCTTTCCCTAGTGTGACATTGAACATGGTTGTTACATAATTATAACACACCTTATTACTAAAGCTTCTTTGAATCTGATAAGACTCCAAAAATGGTAAAATGTGCTCATAAAAATGGAGTTTTACCTAAAAACCTCTCTACACAGCAAGAATGTTTTCATAGATTAAATATACTACTGGTATATCAAACAATTTTTTTTTTTTTTGGCAAATATAAAATAAAAGTTGGAATGGAACTCTTGAATTACCATTTTCAAATATGTACCCCCTGCCCCTCCCTCAAAAAATAAAAACTATAATACATTTCTTTCTTTTTACCTGAAATTCCAAATTTAACAGAGTTAGTGGTAAGAAACTCTCAGGAGAGCTGGATAGCAGAAGATCTTCAGAGAAGAACCCTCCCACACACTCACTTAAGCAAATGTATTGGCCCGAAACTTCTTACACTTTAAAAGGGCTGGGCTGCATCCAGGTTATGATTCCTGGGTGCCCTTTTGCTGAAAGTTCATTAATATTTAATTTGATACATATTTTTATTCCTGAGAAAAGAGAAACTGAATGTGTGCACAGGATTAACAGTAAGCAATAACAATAATAATGATATTAAAATTATATTTTATATAATTTCTTACTTGAACAATATTTTTGGCAGCCAGTGGACTCATTTTCTCATCAACCATCAAGATAACAATACCACGATCATCAATTCCACGACGACCAGCACGACCACTCATTTGAATATATTCACCAGATGTTATCTAAAATTACAAAAGGAAATAAAATATATATAAAAAATAATATCATAAACAGTAAATTAATGTGGCAACTACATTTATGTGTAAATTGTGTATGGAGGGGAGGTGCAGATACAGAGGATGTTGAGCTGGAACTTGGACATGCTGTGAAGATGGAAGGTTTCAAAACATTTTGGTGCCTTGGAGACAAAATGAAGAATGGAGAAAGTGTATATAACTCAGCACCAGTGGTTATATTGAGATGCACATGGAAGAGATTCTGGGAATTGAAGAGAATGCTAATGTGGAGGGGAGAAATGGAAAGGTTGTATGCTGTAACTGAAGGGAAAGCTATAAGCTACATGTATGAGAAGTGTCATGGTGAGTGGGAGTGAAACATAAGTGGATGAGTGGTGTATCATTGAGAGAAAGGATGACAAACAAAGAACTGCAGAGGATGATGGGAATAGAGCCAGTAATCAATGGAATGAGATGGTTGAGTTATGATTTGAAGAAGGATGAAAGTGACCAGGTGAGAGGAATGATGAAAATGAGTATAGAAAGTAGTAGTGATGATGATGATAAAGCAAATGATAGACAAGCTGAAGGAGGAAGTAGAGGATATCGCAAAATGGCGAAGTCTGTAATGGAGCATGCAAGGCTAACGCCTGCTTGAGCAGGGATAATGGCCTTAAAATAACTGTTGTTGGATGTTGTTGTTAAAAAAGAAAAAATAATTTATGTAAATGTATGTAAGCTGTGAGTAACTGGTTCAGAATAGGTACAACATGTCCCTACCTGTTGGAAGAAGTAACTAAAAAGGTTAGTATCAGGAAGGGCATCAGGTTACATACCATTACCTCAAAAGGTCCCGTCCAATTCATGCCAGCATGGAAAAGTTAATGTAAAAATAATGATGATGATGATGATGTAATACAGCAGAATGTATGAATTTAATGGAAAAACTTTTTTATCAGAAGAGTTTTTTTCCCATTAAATTCATACATTCTGCTGTATTACATCATCATCATCACTATGTGCTGGCGTAAAAATGAATCAAACAAATATTTATATATCAGGGTGCTTTCTTATTCAACTGAGTCATTATCATCAATATCTGTTTTTCATTCTTTTCTTTTATTAGTATAAATTTAGATTTATAGGCACATTTCATGCATTTTAAGTTTGTTTCATTTCTTCAAGTAGGTGCAGTATTCTCAGCTCTAACCTACCTGCTTCTCCCCAAATATATTTTGTTTTGTTGTTATATTAGCAGAATTGTATATAAGTTACTTTTGTAATTTAATTATTTATTTACTTTGTGTAATTAGCTTATAATAGGCACACTGTATTCCTGCATATGAGAAGTGGCTAAAAGAGTTGGTGTCAGGAAGGGCATTCAGTTATAAAACACTGCCTCATAAACTGATGTCAGCTTGGAAAAGTCAATGTAAAAATGAAGATAATGATGCTAGCAGAATTCCATTTAATTTACTATTGTAATTTACCATACATACTCAAATATAATCCCAACTCCCCTATTTTTTGCAGGGGACCCAGGAGTGAGCCCCTAGCAAGATGGTTAGTTAACATCCACAAGCTTGGCTTGTCTCATTTGAGAATAATACATAAATGTAAAATAATCACTGCAGATATTTTAGCACCTTAGTTACAGAGATTTTGAAGTTGGTGAAAATTATCAAAATATTGACCTCAAATAAGCCAACCACCCATTTTACCATTGATTTTTTTACACATATTTCTCAGCTTATATACAAGTATATACAGTAATTATTTATATATATCCAGTTAAGCTGCACTGCATGAAGTTTTGGTTGAAGTTTATATACGCAGATGCCTTTTGGTTAAAAAAGAAAAAAATTAATCAACTCACCCATCTAAAGTCTTTACCATCAAACTTACGGGCAGAAGTGAATAAGACTGTCCTGGCAGGCATGTTAAGACCCATGGCAAATGTTTCTGTAGCAAAGAGGGCCTAGGAGAAAGATTAAAATAAAACAAAATTAGAAAAATTACTCATCGTTTATATGAAATTAAACACCAAGCCAGTCTCAACTGATCAAGTTGTTGCAATATCTAATTCTTGAATTTATAATTATCATCATTGTTTAGTGTCTGTTTTCCCTGCTAACAAGGGTTGGCTGTGTCGTCACAGACCAGTCACTACTTAAGCAGGGACTCTGACCACCTGGTAGGCTGGGGGCTCAATATATGATCTTATGCTCTACTGAATGCATTTTATAGTGGCATCAACACAAGGGAAGTTGTCTTTCACACAGCTGAAAAGTCCTCTTGAGGCTTTATTTGTCAGGTTTTCTCCAGCTGGATGCCTTTCTATCATTAACCACTATACAGAGTGTATTGGCTGCATTTATCCTTTAACCCTTTAGCATTCACATTAATTTTCAAACGTCATGCTTATCTGTTCGCATTATTTTGAGTTAATCATACTCAAGAGGGTTATCAATTTTATTTGTTTGCAATTTTCTTAATTTTCTATGTGCAGGCTTGGAATTTTGTCAGTAGATGTTTAAATATCAATAATTTACAATTATATAATTTTACCTGATTTTTTTGGTCAAATTTGACTTTTATGGGCAGGTGAAATTAATTAATAGGGGCATTTGAAGTATCAACCAGTGCAAATACTGGTTTAATTTTAAATACGTTGTTTTCAGCATAATACTTGATATATAAGGATCACTAAACCTAATACCAGTGTTCCAGTAATTCCAGTCTTGGAAATTGTTTTATACCGAACAAAATATTTACGGCAAAAAATGCTTGCATTTCCGCAGCATCTGTTGTTGGGCATATCGATTAATCTCTTCTGCCACAACTTCGAAGACAGTTTGTCGTAAAAACAAAAAGAAATAATCCAGTGCTTTAGCATCGGGAGCTAATGTGTGTTGTGGAGCAGTATTTTGAATAAAATTGGGAACATATATTAGTGTGGTATTTTTCAACCACGTTGCTGTAATATTTTCAATGCGTCCTGGAGATCTCCTTCGTTTTCACTTTCAAAACAATCATCGTCGGACGAAATTTCAGAAGTATAAACATCAGATTCATTTGAAGATAAATCACTAATATTATCATTTGTTTCTTGTTCATTCTGAATGTCGTCGTGTGTAAAACCTTCAAAGTTAGTGTCGCTACTTTCATAAGCCATGTTGATACAAAAAAAAAATTTGTTGTACTTTCAAAGTTAAAAAAACACTTGTAGTTTTAAGTTGTTTCACTATATTAAGTGTTAATTTTCGCGGTAAGGGCCTAATCTCGCAGTAATCTTGAATTGACGAGATTTTGATGATGGTTTGTTTATTTTTAGAACAATTTTTTAGTGTGGGTGTTATTGGGCGATTTGAACACTAAAAGGTTAAATCACCAAAACTAAAGAAGTGTTACTGTTACTTCATTGAAGTTTAACTTTAAACTTTCTTATGTCACTTGTTGAACTCACAATGCTGTTTATCTTTTCATTGCAATGTCTAACTATATTAGAAACAAATAACTTTCTGTTTGATATTTGCTATTCCTTGGTTCTTGATTTTTGGGTGCTATTTCTAGCGTCATTACAGACCTGATATATTGTCTTGGTGACCTTCATGACCTGGTCAACTAACTTAATGCCTCTATAGTTTTCTCTACCTAGAGCGTCTCCTTTGCCTTTGTAGCAGTTAACGATGCTGCTGCTATGACAGTCATTTGGTATGACCCCATTCTGTATTACTTGGTTTACTATCTGGGTGACTACAGTATGTCCCACCATTCCAGAAGCTTTCAACATCTCAGCAACTATCTCTGAAGGCCCAGCTGCCTTGCCTGTCTTCATATCTGTGATTGGCTTACTTACTATACTACCATTAACTTGCTTGTAATAGTAATAATATACACAAACAGCAAAATGTAAATGAACCAAGTGAGAAATTAGGAATAAGAGGGATCAGATGCAGTTTACTAGAGGGGAAATTACGTTGGTATAGTCATGTGATATGTATGAAGGATCACAGCTGTATAAAAAAGTGCAGGGCGATCAAAATTGCTGGAAGCTACGGAGGAGGTAGACCCAGAAAAACCTGGGATGAGGTGATAAAAACTGACCTTGCACACTTGTACCTCTCTAAAACAATGTCACTAGATCGAGATCTTTGGTGCTATGCAGTAATACAGAAGACCCACCTTCCCTTACGTACGAACTTAAACCTAGTCAGTAGGCACCTCTTAACCCAATATTCACCTTACACCCCACCCTTTCTCTGTAAAGTTATTGGTACCACAGAACATCCAGCCCACACTAAAGTGGTCGTGTAGGTGTCACGACAAAAAGCACCCAGCAGTCCACACTGTAAAGTGGTTGTGTAGGAGACACAGTAAAAAGCACCCAGCACGCACTGTAAATGTGGTTGGCGCTAGGAAGGGCATCCAGCCGTAGAAAACCAGCCAGAAACACTTCTATACGAGCGAGACAAGGTCACTCGACCCAACTTGCTCAAGTGGGAGAAACCCGTCTAACCCATGCTAGCGTGGAAGATGGACATTAAACAATGATGATGATATAATTTAGTAGCCAAATAACACAAATGTTGAATGCACCATGGTGTTTCGACAGTCTGTATGTTATCAATTGAATATTTTCTCTAATTCCAAAGAATTTCCCCTGATGACAATATTGTCTTGGTTTATTGAGATAACTGGTATTATTTCATAATTCCAAAAACTGCAGTTGGGGACCTTGTGTGTGTGAAACTGACTTACTTAGTTTGTCTAACTATAACCAGATGTATTGTTAAACTATAGGTCACACTATAACCACACATATTGTTAACCAGGTAATACTAGGTGTCATACCAAAAGATTGGTGCAGTAGCATCATTGTCAACTGCTACAAAGGTAAAGGTGATGCACTAGATAGAGGAAACTATAGAGGTATAAAGCTGATGGACCAGGTCATGAAAGTAACAGAAAGAGTTATAGCACAGTTGATTAGGGACCGGGTGAAACTAGATGAGATGCAATTTGAGTTTGTACCAGGAAGAGGCACCACTGATGCCCTCTTCCTTGTGAGGCAGTTACAGAAAAAGTACCTAGCTAAAAGTAAGCCACTCTACCTGGCATTCGTCGATCTCGAGAAAGCCTTTGACAGAGTTCCACGTGCTGTAATCTGGTGGGCTCTTAGAAAACCAGGAGTAGATGAATGGCTTGTGAAAGCTGTACAAGCCATGTATAGGGGAGCAGTCAGCAAAGTTAGGATTAGCAATGAGTATAGCGAGGAATTTAGCGTACAGGTTGGTGTCCACCAGGGCTCTGTTCTTAGCCCTCTCCTGTTCATCATAGTCCTGCAGGCAATAACGGAGGAGTTTAAGACTTGATGCCCATGGGAACTCCTGTATGCTGATGACCTCGCACTTATAGCTGAATCTATGGTAGAACTAGAGAAGAAATTCCAAACTTGGAAGCAGGGACTAGAAAGAAAGGGTCTCAAAGTCAACATGACAAAGACTAAGGTCCTTGTAAGTAGACGGGAAAACAGAACCCAGATGCCCCTGGGGAAATGGCCTTGCTCAGTTTGTAAGGAAAGGTGTAGGTAGGAACTCCATTCTCTGCCCCAAATGCAAACAATGGGTACACAAGAGATGTAGCAGGATCTCAGGAAGCTTAATTAAGAATGTTGGCTTCACATGTGCTGGGACAGCAAGCAGCAAACAGCCACAGGAAACAAGTACCACCAATCTCTGGGAGGGCTCTGTAGAAACAGTAGACAGCTTCTGCTACCTAGGTGACCGAATTAGCAGCGGAGGTGGGTGTTCAGAAAGTACAATAACTAGGGTAAGAACGGGATGGAAGAAGTTCAGGGAACTACTGCCACTGCTAGCTGCAAAAGGCTTCTCCCTCAAAATGAAAGGCAGACTGTATGATGCGTGTATCCGAACACCAATGTTACATGGTAGCGAGACCTGGGCCCTGAAGGTGGAAGACTTACGTAGATTAGAAAGAAACGAAGCCTGCATGCTCCGATGGATGTGTAATAGTAATATACGCGAATGACAAAGCATAAATAAATTGAGAGAGAGACAGCATAAGAGGAATCAAATGCTGTGTGCAGGAGAGGCGGTTGCGTTGGTATGGACATGTGATGCGTATGAAGGATGACAGCTGCATAAAAAGGTGCAGAGCACTAGAAGTCAATGGAAACCATGGAGTGGGGAGACCCAAGAAGACCTGGGATGAGGTGATAAAAGCCGACCTTACCCAATTACACCTCTCAAAGGCTATGACACACAACCGTGACCTCTGGAGTCACGCAGTAATACAGAGTACCCGGCCTCCCATGGGTACAAGCTGAAGCATATAGACAATATGCCCCCACACCCTCCCACTGCAAAAAAGCACCCAGACCACACTGTAAAGTGGACGTGTAGGCGCCACGGAAAAAGCACCCAGCACTCACTGTAAATGAGGTTAGTTTTAGGAAGGGCATCCAGCTGTAAAAATCAAGCCAAAATCAGTTTCTGTATGAGCAAGGCATGGTCAGTCTACCAGACACTGCTCACAACAGGACAACCCGTCTAACCCATGCTAGCATGGAAGAATGGACGTAAAACGGTGATGATGATGATTCCCCCAATCAAGATTTTAGCTTAAGTTAAATATGTTTAAATGATTCTCTGATTTGTTGTTTGTCTTTTCATTGGGATGTCTAACTATATTAGAGACAAATAACTTTCCACTTTCTATAGATGTCCAAGCATGGAAAAGAGTACATAAAAACGATGACGATATATATATATATATATATACACACACTATGGTGATTGGCATTAAGAAGGACATCCAGTCAAAACTGGAGCATATGAATAAGAGTTGGTCACCTGACTGGTCTGGGCTCATATTGTGATAACCTGTCTAACTCATGAAAGCATAGAAAATAAATATTAAACGTTAGTAATGATATATATGTATGTGTGTCAGTTGTGTGAATATTGATACAGTTAAATGAAAAGACCATCAGTGACATTTATTTATGTTATCTATAAAGAAACAGCACACAGTACAGAAAATGTTAGCAATATATACCATACTTAGCATAAGGTATGGGTCAGCATCAGAAACGGAATTTGGCCAGAAAAACCTAGCCTCAAAATGTTTCATCCAACATAATGATGATGATAAGTACTAACAATTTTCAATATGTTTACGTATTCATATGATGACAGTAAGAAAATTATGACTTCAGTTTAATTTGGTAGGGTATCGATTTAACCAGTTCAAAGGTAAGCAATATGATAAAAATCCATCTTAAAATACAAACCTTGATGAGACCTTCAGCAAACAATATCTCAATGGTTTCTTTCAGAAGAGGTAGTAAACCACCATGATGGATCCCAATACCTTTCTTAAGTAAAGGGAGCACATTTTCAACCTGAAAATATTAACAATTAATGGGAAACGTTATCAAAAATAATTTAAAACAAATTCTTTTGAGTGTTAATTTAAAAATACATTTCAACTTTTTATATTTGGAAAAAAATATTTTGAAAACTTTAGCTTATCAGCCAAACAAGCATGTTTTTACTTTTACATCCTTCTTCTTCTCCTACTTATTCTTGAGAGGGTCATGGAGAGAAAGTCCTCAGACATGCCTGAAAATCTGTCTAGCAATTTTTTCCCTTAGATATTCTAAGAACATGTCCAAAGAACCAGAGTTGTGATCTCTTAATGCGGAGACTGAATGGCTTTACCTAGAGTGGCTCCTTAAACGCATCCTATCAGGGAGCATTACTCCAAAGACCCTATGGAGGAACCCCATTTCGGTCACTTGTATTCTTTCAATCATTAGCAAAGTCACAAACACCAAATTGAATATAATCTGTTTGGCCTTTACAACTACCTCCCTTCTGATGACTGAATGCTGAAGCTGGTGCATTATTGCACCAACTCCTGCAATTCTTGCATTTAATTCAGCCTCTTGCCTTTCAACATTTCTAACTGAATATTACTGGAGAAAAATATTTATAATATGTAACTCCTAATGAAATTGTAGGGACACCATAACATACAGTACCTTGGACATTTTTTCTTGGAGAAAGAGAATCAGAAAAATCAACCCCAATACTGGACTGGTACCTTGAAAGGATAAAACAGCAAAATCGACTCCAATGGGTTTTGAACACAGAGCACAAAGAGCCAGAAGGAATATTGCAAAGCATTCAATCTGACGTTCTAACAACTTTGTCAATTTGCCATCTCGTAATATATAAGATCAATGAAAGGTGGATAGCAGAATTAGAAGACTGTCAAACAAATACCTTATGGTATTTGGTTACTATGCTTTATGTTCTGAGTTCAAATCCTGCCTGGGTTGAGCTTGCCTTTCATTTTTCCCAGAACACTAAAATAAATACTGGGATTATTGGAAATAGATTAAGACAGAATTTATTGTGAGTTCTAGTAGCACCGTTAGTAATGCACCAAAGCGATTCACAAGATGTGAATTTAATACCTACCAAGTGCTCATGGCATCCTCTATTCTTTCTGTTAACTTTCAGTTTAAAGTATGCAAATAAAGTACAAGCCTGGGCACCATGGCCCATGATATGAAGGAGAGGAAAATAGCTAAATGCCAGGACTTGACGAATCACTTCCTTTCTGTGCGCATTGACATTTGAGATCTCTGGTGTCCTCAGTCCCCAAACTAATTTTTCCTCTGCAAAATCGAGAAGAGTACATCCTGCCTGAGGAAGGAGCACCATGAAATAGCATAGCTGATGAAGCTGGCTGTACTTCAAGCCAATGTATTTAATGTTTTGTCTGCAGGGCACAGTTGAGATATACCACCTTGAATGGGATGTAAAGTCTACTGCTTCCTCCCAACTTTACCTTATTATCACTATATTTTATTTCATTTTTTTTTTTAAATATGCATAGGATAATGAATTGTAAGTACTTATGTTATCCAAAAATTTTTTTTACATCAAACCAAATACATATTTGTGGAGAGAAACCATGCAGAGCAGTATTATATGAAAATACATTAAAACAAAAAACGAAAAAATAATAATACTGACCTGTGGCAATTTCTTGTCACTGTCTGACAAGCTGTCAATAGCATTATTGAATACTTCCACAACTAGACTTTTTTCCTCAGCTTGAATTGAATAAAAACAATTTCAAAATCAAATAACAGAAAACTAAAACAATATTTTTTCATAGAACAGCACAAGGCAAATGTAGCCTTCAACATTCTACTCTTAATATCTTTCAGAAATGCAATGAATACCACCAATTATGTTTTGCTATTTTTTCCCCCAAATATGTTCAACAAAACCAGTGATTAGCTCCATTTTCAAAATCATCAAGTGATTGAAGGATAAATCTTCTCCTAGAAGACTAGTCTAGTACTTAACCTTTCTAACAAGACCTGACACAGCATCTCAAAGTTTAGTGAAGCAATTACTTTGCTGCTTCTCTTCAGTTAATATCTTTTGAAAAGAGAAAATTATTACTTCCACGACCTACCCTACTTTTTATTTACATATGTAGTTGTGAGAAGTAGCTAATTCATCTTTAACTACTCAGTTTTATTAAAATATTGAAATATTTCTTTTTAAATATAAAGAGGTGATTAATTCTTATCAGTTTCACTACTATATATGTGTGTATGTGACAGCTCACACCTATGCAGGTTTAGCTGGCCTCTTCCAAGGTATATCTCGTTGGAGGTATCTTGGGTAATTTAATGATAGGAATCCCAGTCTTATCATCTCATTTCTACAGCTGAGTAAATTGGAGCAATGTGAAATAAAGTGTCTTGCTCAAGGAAACAACACATCACCCGGTCCAAGAATTGAACTCACAACCTTTCGATTGCAAGCTCAATGGTCTAACCACTAAGCCATGTGCCTTTACTATATATATGAATGGACCCAGAACTCTTGATAGAGTCTTAAGGATACTGAAGTAATATGTCTTAGGCTTTTTAAACCTGGTGGAACTCATCCCTCTCCAGGTAGGCAACATAACCAATTTCTTCTAGAGAAGGAGAGTGATAGACAGAAAGTGATACAGTGATGTGGAGGAAGAATCAACCCACATACTAGACTGGTATTTTTTTTTTTTATTGATCTTGAATGAAAGGTAAAGTTAACAATGGCAGAATTAGGACTCAGAGGACAGAGAGCTGGAACGAATACAGCAAAGCCTTCTATCTCCCATTCTAGTAACTCTACCAATTTGCTGCCTTCCACCACTAAGGGCTCGTAAAGCACTCAAGTCTTTAAAGGAAATAATGAAACACAACAAATATGAACTCATTATCCAGTACTCTAATACATTAACCATTCAGCTATTTTGGATTTGCTTTGCCAAACAGAAAAAAAATGTTTTCAAACAATAGTTGACTATAGCTTTTGCAGTTGGAGAGTGCAAATCATTCTAAAATAAGAAAAATTCAAATGAAAATATTTCCCTATTATTGATTTTAAATTTGGTGAGGCAACTATTTCACAGCAGACTTGAGTGTGAAGTGGTATGTAAATATCTTGATTGCTTAGGTAAACAGCAACATTTCTTGGCTGAAAACATATTATATTTGTAACAGTGACTTAAACTCATCATCTTTTTTTTTTCATTAATCATAAAATATCTTCACAAAATTGGGAGAAAACTTTCAATTTTATCTCATTTCACAAGAGCTATAATAAAGAGCTCTCATTAATAATTACTTGTACTGAATATTTGTTTCCAGACAATGCTTTCTATGGCTAATGGAGAATGGAGACTTGGGGCCCATGTAACTGCTTGCTTATTCCAAACACATTAATGATATCTATCAAATTAAATAGCTTATACTGATTATCAAAATTTAATCATGGACATAGCACACTAATATCTTAACATCTACTCTAGATCTCACACCATTGTCAATTGAGAAAAGAAAATTAATGTCATATTTACGTGAGTTAAAATCCAGTTTGGTAAGTTGAAGAGCATAAGCTTCACATTCTTTTTTACTAAAACTGAACACAATTACTGGAGCAAAGTTCCTTTCCATAATCATCTTCACAATTTTGTAGCAGTTGGAATTATCTGATGTGTTTCAATGAAAAGAGAAAGAGAGGAGGAAATTGCAATTTTTGTTTTGTGTCTTAACTCTTTTGATACTAATTAGGAAGTGGTTGGTATTAGGAAGAGAATCCAGCTGTAGAAACTAAGTCAAAATGGATTGTACAAGCAAGACATGATCACATGACTAGTCTGGCTTCAACACAGTACAATCTGTATAATCAATGGAAGTATGGAAAATAGACATTAATGATGAAGTAGATGTTATTTGAGGGAGATTTAACTGCTTTTCTTATCTCATGAATGCTTCCTTTAAGCACAAACTTAATTTTTAGGAGAATTGTATGGTCAACTGAATTACTGGGGAATTATTAACTCAACCATGAAAAGATGAAAGCCAAAGGCAATTCCAGCAATATTTGAACTCAGTATGTAGAGTGACAAAATTAAAATCTGTCAGACATCTACTAATTCTCTGCTCTTCATATTAATATTGTAAAGGGAGACAGTATAACTGATGCATAGTTTAGTAACTTTTAATTAAGTAAAATTAATAAAGTAAATACAAATAGTATGATAGCAGATATCATCATCGTTTTCACATTGAATTTTCCATGCTAGTTAGACAGGACTTTTTGAGGCAATGTTTTACAGCCAGATACCCTTCCTGACACTAACCTTCTCATCACGTCCTACAACACAAAGAGATACAGTATGTCTATTCTAAGCTGGATACACACAATTAATAGTAAAGATATTTAAAAAAATAAAAATGAAAATATTCTACATAATTAAGAGTGTGAGTCTTTTTGATTTGAGCTGAGCAGAACTATCTTGTAACAGTTAGCAAACTAGAAATATAACTTACCTCTGACACTTCCTTTCCTTCCACGGAGCCCCACATCACCACGAGCATTTCCACCGGCTTCCTGTAAAACCTGCATGGCAGTTGCAAAATTCTCCTCCCTGAATTCTCCCTGTTATATAGAGAAGAACACAGAATATAGATGATCTCACACTCATAGCTGAATCTATGGCAGAATTAGAGAAGAAATTACACACCTGGAAGCATGGCCTAGAAACAAAGGGTCTTAAAGTCAACCTGACAAAGACTATGGTCCTAGAATGTAGAAGGGAAATGGCCTTGCTCAGTGTGTAGGAAAGGTGTAAGTAGAAATTCCATCCACTGTCCTAAATGCAAAGTATGAGTACACAAGAGATGTAGTGGGATCTCAGGTAATTTAGCTAAGAACATAGGTTGTACATGTAGCCGTTGCACTGGAGCAGTAAGTAGCAAATAACCACAGGAAACAAGCTCTATCAAATTCTGGGAAGGTTCGGTAAAAGTGGTAGACAGTTTCTGCTACGTAGGAGACAAAATTAGCAGTTAAGGTGGGTTTTCTGAATGTACAGTAACCAGAGTGAGGACAGGGTGGAAGAAGTTCAGGGAGCTACTACCATTGCTAGCTACAAAAGGTTTTCCCCTCAAAATGAAAGGCAGACTGTACAACGTATGTATACGAGCAGCAATGTAGCATGGTAGTGAGACCTGGGTGTTGTGTGCAGAGGACTTACGAAGATTGGAAAGAAATGAAGCTTGCATGATTAGATGGATGTGCAATAGTAATAAATGTGAACAGCAAAGCATAAATGAACTGAGAGAGAAACTAGACATAAGAGGAATCATATGCAGTGTGCAGAAGAGGAGATTGCATTGGTATAGACATGTGACGTGTATGAAAGATGACAGCTGTATAAAAAGATGCAAAGTGCTCAAAGTTCATGGAAACCATGGAGTAGGAAGACCCAGGAAGACTTGGGATGAGGTTATAAAAGCTAACCTTGCACCTCTCAAAGGCAATGACACAGGACCGGGATCTCTGGCGTTATGCAGTAATACAGAAGACCTACCTTCCCACGAGTACAGGCTGAAGCATACATCTTGTATGCACCACCTTCACCACCCCTCAACACACCTGCCACGTCCTAACACACAGCCATATACTCACCTCCTTAATCCCACCAAAACCCCTAGCCTACACTATAAAGTGGTCGTGATAGCAACAAGACAAAAAGCGCCCAGCCCACACTATAAGGTGGTCGTGTAGGTGTCTTGAGAAAAAGCACCCTGTACTCACTGTAAATGTGGTTGGCGTTAGGAAAGGCACTCAGCCATAGAAACCAAGCCAAAATCAGTTCTGTATGAGCAAGTCATGGTCATCTCACCTCGACTTGCATCAAATAGGATAACCCATCTAACCCATTTCAGTTAAATAAAAACGTGTTGCCTTTTAAATTTTAAAATACAATCATAATAGAAATATACTTACAGTCTCATCTACAACTAAATGAATCCCATCTCCACCAGCTGGAAAGATGTAATGTTGCAATGGAGTTGGGCGATTATCAGTGTAAACAACATGGCATGGCTGTAAAAATGATAAAAAATACAAATTATTTCTCTACTCAAACACTACGAAAAATTGTTGAGAAGAGTTTGAAATGCTACTTTTACTTCTTCATTTTGATTTCGTTATCCCCTTTTGTATAAAACTTTACTCTGCAAGAATTAAGTATGCTTCAGTTATAATAGATTAATTAATCTGGAATAAAATAAGATGAAATAGTTGTTGAAGATCAACTCCATTCACATTTGTATGCTAAGTTCTTGGAATAATTGGTCTGAAAACAGAAGATCAACTATTTGATAAAAAATACAATTGCTAATACAAGCAGTCAAAATGAGGGTCCTTTGAAGTAACATTGTTTGATAGGATATAATTCAAAACATTTTCAATAAGAATTACCAACTTATCAACTTAACAAGTAATATCAAATGTTCTTAAAATGAATTCAGTATTGAAGTTCTAATAAGTACATTTATATTAATTTATCTATACATATAACCTCTGACAACTTTCAATATCAAATACTTTAAAGATTCTTCACATACCTGGTTGTGAAGATGACATATCCACTCAGCAAACTGACGTGCATTAGGGATAGTGGCTGACAGAAATACATAGTGTACATTATCAGGCAAGAGGATAATAGTTTCTTCCCAAACAACACCTCGTTCTGTATAAAAATAAAAAGAACTTAATAGTAAGATAGTTATTTATTAATCAATTTAAATGTTCATGTAATGCTGGTAAGGTAAGGCAGCCTGAGAAAGGTATCTAATATCCCTTATAAATTAAGAAATAATTGTTTCTACTTTAGGCACAAGGCCAGCAATTACCCAGTGCAGAGAGGCAAAAGAAATAAGAATCAGGAAAAGGTGAAAAATAGGGACAGATATAGAGCAGTTAAATGTTTCTGTAGATGGTTCTTTTTATAGCCTCCATGTATTGGAAGACCTTATTTATGGTAGGTATATCTTTGACAGTATATTGCACTACCAACCTTAGTAGTTTTTTTAAGAGCAGTTTTAAAATGTCCTCTCTCTCAAACTGGAAGTTTCAACATTGCTATGAGTGAATTTGATAGATGGTCATTTCAGGAAGACTCATGCATGTGAGTGTGTGTGTATCGTTTCATCATTTTTATATTGACTTTTCCATGCTGGCAAGGGTTGGATAGGACTGTTTTAAAGCTCTTCCTGACATCAAACCTTTTAGTCACAGGGATACAGTATACCTATTCTTAACCTGATACACACATGTCTAT
The DNA here is from genome assembly GCA_964016885.1 of Eledone cirrhosa. Lineage (NCBI taxonomy): Eukaryota > Metazoa > Mollusca > Cephalopoda > Octopoda > Eledonidae > Eledone > Eledone cirrhosa. The sequence continues at coordinate 71,394,177 of OZ024740.1, forward strand.
ATATATATATGTGTGTCATATTGACAAAAGTTAGCAGTACATATACCAAGCTTTGACTAAAGTATGGGTTGGTGGTAGGAAGAGCATCCAACCATAGAAAATCTGCACTCAAAAAAGTCTTATTACAATTCACACAAGCATTGAAAAAGAAAAAAAAATGGATGTAAAAGTAATGATGGTACAATGTAGTGAAAGATGGGATGATACTCTCTTCAGTTCTCTAATGATTACCATAACTATTAACCCCTTAGCATTTAAACAGGCTGTATCCAGCCAGAATTCTCTTACCTCTTTCTGTTCAAACCAGCTTCTCATACTTATGTTAAGATATTGTTCTCAAAATAAATAATATCAAAATCTCATAGATTCGATATTATGTGAGATATAATGTTTACAGTGAAAATACAATAGTATATACAGAGTAATGTAAATGCTAAAGGGTTAATGTGTGCCATTAAATTCATTAAGGTGAATTAGAGACTTTCTATGAGTAAAAAAAAAAGAGAAAAATAACATACCTTTATCTCTCATGTAATGAATCTCATCAAAGATGACCCAAGCAACTTCTCTCATGATCTCTGATCCTCGATATAACATACTCCTCAAAATCTGTGAAAGAATATATATTACAATTACTTGAATCTCGTCATAGTCATAAAATATAATTGTTTATACTTGAATTGCACTTTATTATATAGACCTTGGCAGGTTTGGATTCAGAAAGTAAAGAGCCAGAATAAATACTGCAAAGCATTCCATCCGGTGCTCTAATGAGTCTGCTAATCAACTGCCTGAACTGTACTAGTAGTAATGATTTCATAGTTAGGCACAAGGCCAACAGTTTTGTAGGAAGAGGAAAATCCATTATGCTGACTCCAGTACTTTATTTTAACTTGAAAGGCAAAGCTGACATTGACGGGATTTGAAATCAGAATGTAAAGAACCAGAACAAACACAGCAAAGCTTTTCGTCTGATGCTCTAACAATTCTGCTAATCCTATGCCTTTGCTGTACTAATAATAATGATTTCATACTCAGGTACACAAATTTCTGGAGGCTAACACGATCCAAATGACTTTCTGAAAGACACAAGTGTCAACCTCAACAAAGCTTTAAATCAATTCACTCAACCTCTTACTCAACTGTAGTGCCACTCTTCAATAAATAACACCATTATCATTGTACTTATGATTACTTTTCCTTGCTGGCATGGATTAGACAGGATGTTTTGAAACGTTTTTCAGCAAGATGCCTTTCTTAATACCAACCCTTTTAGTCACCTCTTACAACATACCTATAGCTACTAAATCTCTGTAAATGAATATTTATAATGAATGAAAGTAATTTAATAAAACTTACTTCAGTTGTCATGACTAAGCAACTAGCAGTTGGGTTAATTGTTACATCTCCAGTCATCAAGCCAACATCTTGAAACTCTTCAAACAATTCTCGATATTTCTGATTACTTAAGGCTTTAATAGGTGATGTATATATCACACGCTGCTTCTTTTGCAGTGACATTGCAATGGCATAGCTGAAAGTATAAATTGATACATTCTTGTATTCTTTCCAACTGAAGACAAATATATAGCAAGTTACCCAAAGCCTACCAAAACAAGGTCATTGTTCAAGTCACCCCCATTGCCAAAACCAAAATAAACATCTTTATATCCATCTGGTTTGGCATAAATGGATTTGCAATATAGCATTTCTCCATTAATTTCAAACCTACTTAACCCCAATGCCCTCCCATGTCTTAACTTTGGATTCCTTTACTGCAATTCTTAGTGCCTGCTTGTACTGCAAGTGCAAGGAGGACTTATTTCCAAGCCAAGCTTTGTAGGACTCCTCCTTTGCTAGGATGGCATTTTTGACTTTTTGATTGAACCAAGGGGGTCCCTCCTGCCATCCGGTGCGACACCAAGCCTCTTTTGTCTGCAGCATTTAACAGCTGAAGCAGAAACTGCTGAGCTGAATAATCTCCACTATCTCAATGTCCTCAAGGAGTTCTCTAAATTTAAATGCAGCAGTATCTGCATACCTGGTCCTGACTTACTTATCCACCAACGCTTCCCACTTTTTCCTGTAGGTCGCCCTGCCAGTTTTGTGGGTTTCTTTGGTTTTATGTAGTGTCACATTGCAGATAACTAGATGGTGATGGTGATCAGTGGACAGCTCAGCCCCTCTCTTAACACAAACATCTAGCACAGAAGTCAATAGTTAACATTTTAAAAAATATTTTATATTGGCAAGGATCTACAAATTTTTAGCTATAGTTGATTGAAATTATCTCAATATTTGGTTGATACTTATCTTATTGAACATCAGCTGAATAAAAATATTTAATATCTAAATTATTCAAAGATATCTACAATGAAGGGATTTTTTAATCTAAAATTATAGACTTGAAAAAGTAAAACCATCAACTTGCCTGTCTGGGATGTTGAAAAAGATAGTGTAAATTAAACAGAGTCAATTGTATTGAAGAAATGTTGAGTAAATTTTGAATTTTTTTAAAGTATGTTAACTGAACATAAGCTGCTTCAATGTATGCTGGGTTTTTTTTTGGGGGGGGGGGGGGGGGGGGTTTACTATGAAATTAGTTTCTAGAGACTTAAATGCCCAACTTAAGCAATTATTTTTCAGAGTAAAAAAAACTTATGTTGAAGCAGCTTACTTTAAGTTAACATGCTGTAAATTAAATATCATATTTTACTTACACAGCAACAACTGTTTTGCCAGCCGATGTGTGTGCAGATACCAAGACAGACTGGTTGTTTTCTAAACATAAAAGTGCCTCCTTTTGGAAGGGATCAAGAATAAACGGGAATTCTTGAACGGGCTTTTCGGGGGGAGGTTTCAAAGGAACAAATTCTTCATCTGGAGGTAGAGCAACCTGTGTGAGTGAGAAAGTCAGAAATTAAAATCACTTTCAATGTTATTATGTAAGTCTGATCATAAAAATAGATGTAATATATTACATGCTGAAATACAACAAAATGAAAAAGTAATAATTAAAAGCAGCATTTAAATAAATATAATAGTAGTGATGACAATTATGTCAAAGATATGACAACCTCCCTAATGTTGGGGATCAACATGATAAATGTACCCAATACACTCAGGGATGTTTGTTAGTGATAGGAAGGGTATGCAGTCATAAAATGCCTGCCAAACAAAGGGTTAGAAGGACGACCCTTCAGTTATGTCATAGACATAACATCCCTAGAGCATGGGATCATATGTAGGTGAGATGCAGGCCCCCAACCCAGCTGAGATTAGTACTCCTGCATGAGTACTGATCCAGTCAGTCAAGATCTATACAACCCTTGCTAGCAGGGAAAACGGGCATTAAGTGACGATAATGATTTATAATTGGAAAAGGGTGATGAGCTAGTCAGAAGATGTGTATATACACATGCAAGCAGTATTTCAAAGCCTATAAAGATGGATATTGGAGTACAAGGCTCTAGTGAAAATATACAATTGCTGCACAAACATAAATAGGAACACAATTTTCCAAGAAAGAATAATTTTAAAAGATGATGCATGGGACAAGAAAAGTGATTACAGAGTGGTGTGAATATACTCAGGTGATATAGATCAAGTTGCTGAAAATAATTTAACAAAACTGAAATATATAGAGGATTGATAAAGAATGGAAACAATGATAATGGTTCAGTGGTAGTGCTGATGCCATGAAAGGAAGCACCTAGTTCACCCTGTCAGGTGGCAGAAAACAAACCAAGTACACACCATGAAATGGTTGGCATTAGGAAAGGCATCCAGTTATAGAAAGCATGCCAAAATGGAACATGAGCAAAACACTGTTGTCTGACTTGCCTGTCTAACTTCAGAGCATGACAACTCACCTAACCTATGCAAGCATGGAAAAAAGAAGTAAAACTGTGATGATGATGGTAATAGGAGGCATAAAGCTGAAGACCTGCCCCAAAATAGACAAAAATATCAAATATTGCAATAGTATCCACATAACATTAGAGAAGTGATTACCTCATGAGTGCAAGATTCCAGTGTCTCAACCTTGTGAACTTGGATCCTGGGCATAACCTCTGCAGCTGCGCTAGAAAAGAGAATAAATCAAGGTCAATTATGAGTTTGTAATCATCCCTAACATCATTCAACCTCAGCATCATCTTATAAAATATAAAATGATAAAGCATATCCAATAGAAACTATTTGTTACAAATGCAGAAAGTAATATAGTAAGATGAGATTTATTTTGGAATTCATTCATATCAGTGAGTAAAACAAACTGTAACTCATTATCATCACCATTTATTTTCCATGCTTGCATGGGTTTGATGGATCGTCATGTTATGAGACCAGACAGGTCAGTGACCACATCTTGCTCATACAATCCTATTTCAGCTTGGTTGTTTACAGTTGGATGCCCTTCCTATGCTAACCACATTACAGCGTGTATTGGGAGCTTTTTGTTGTGGCAAAAGTATGAATGCTTTATAGGGTGGACTGAGTGCTTTTGGTTATGGCACCAGTATGACCACCTTATAAAGTGGACTGTGATATACATTACCAGAAATAATATAGTAGGTGCAGGCATGGCTGTGGTCAAGAAGTTCAGTTTACAACCAATTGGTTTAGGGTTTGACCCTACTATGCAGCAATTTGGCAAAGTGTCTTCTGCTACAGTTTTGAGTCAACTAATGCCTTGTGATCATCTGGCCATAGAATGCTATCTAAAAGAATCTCATCCAACTCATGACACATGGAAAAGTGCAGATAAGAAGAAAATTATAGAATTTTTAGAACAATTAACAGCTAATGCCAGCCAGCAATCCATGAAAAGAGAATGCTATTAATTTCCAGGCCTGTTGACTTGACACTTAATATCCTGTAATGATTTAGGAGAAAATATCTAAAAACAGGTTTGTTAATTTAAATGTTTCTAGTATCTTTACTACTGGATAGATCGCTGTGAAAATCTACAATAAACTAAAATAAAGACTATAATTTTTAACTTGATGCAGTCATGTTCCACAATGCAAATGGGACATTAGTAGTTAAAAATATAATAACAAAGATGCTACCTACCATGTATATTTATGGATATCTCTGTGCTGGAAGGTGTTCATAATAGAGTCCATTGCTAGAACAGAAGTCCAGTAAGGCCTCTCCATACATATTTAGATTGGGGTCGCCATTCCTTCCAATCACTCCTTTCCATGTCAGGTCATCAGTGCCAACATGTGCATTGAAGCCACCCATCAGGATATATGACTTCAGAGGTGCCTCCTTGCAAGGTGGAGAGAATACTTTGCTGATCTCCTAAACTTGATCACAGCCGCATCTTCAAATGTACACAAGGCACATCTGGAAGCAGTGACTAATTTCTCAGAGGCAGAGGTCACAAGAGCAATTAAAAATCTAAAATGTGACAAGGCTGCTGAGGAAGATGAAATCCGACCCAAGATGTTAAATAGAGAAGGTATTCTCTGGCTGACTCGTGTATGCCAGGTGGCCTGGATTTCTGGAAAGGCACCTAAGCAATGGCATTCGGGAGTGATAATCCCAACTTTCAAAAAGGGAAACAAAGAGAGATTGCTCCAATTACAGAAGCATCTTCTTGTTAAGCCTCCCTGGTAAAGTATAAGTGTCTGGCAAAGAGATGCAGGGAGATTGTTGAGTCCACACTAGCCAATGAACAGCATGGTTTTCACTCAAGATGCAGCACAGCCGACCAAATATTCACACTGCGGCAAGTTTCAAAAAATCATGAGTGTGCCAAGAGGTATATTCTTGTTTTGTAGACATTGAAAAGTCCTCATTGAATAGCCCACGTTCCTCAGTGTAAAAGGTTGTGCAGGAGTATGGGATCGATGGTCAGCTCCTTGCTGTCTCGATGTCTCTATATGAATGCCTAAGTATTTGTGTTCAAATAAATGGTGTTAAATTGAAACCATTTAATGTGGGAGTCAGACTCCGTAAAGGGTGCGTACTGCCACCTCTCCTGTTCATTATTTTCATGAACAGGATCGCCATCCGCAGCCAGGTTGGAAGTGATATCACGACTAGTGGGTGTAAAATTAGTTGGCTAGAATTTGAAGGCGACATAGTGTTACTTAACTCAACAGAAGGTGATCTCAAATTTGTATTCGATAGGTTTGATGCCAAGTGCTGCATGGCTGGAATGAAAATCAGTGCTACGAAAACTGAGACACTCGTCCTCTCAAGGAAGCCTGTGCAGTGCACTACATGTGAATGGAATTCCACAGAAGCAGGTAGAGAAGTTCAAGTATCTCTGGAGCCATGTTCATGAGTGGTGGAAAGGAGGCTGAATTAAGTGCAAGAAATTGCAAGAGCTGTTGCAATAATGCACCAGCTTCAGCATTCAGTAATCAGAAGAAAGGAGGTAGGCGCAAAAGCCAAATTCCCTATCTTCTATACGGTATTCGTGCTAACCCTTACCTATGGTCATGAATCTTCGGTAATGACCCAAAGAATATGATCATAAATACAAGCAGCCAAAATGGAGTTCCTCCAAAGGCTCTTTGGAGTAACGTTACTTGATAGAGTGTGTGCCTCGGAGACAAGTGAGCCACTCCAGGTAGAACCACTACTTCTCTGATTTGAGAGATCACAGCTCCAATACTATGGGCATGTGGCTAGAATGACTTAGGAAAGAATCACTGGACAGATTCTATGGGCAAAACCAACTGGCAAGGGGACCCAGGAGTAGACCCCGAGCAAGATGGTTGGATAACATCGATGAGCTTGGCTGGTATTGCTTGGGGATCCAGCCATATCAGTTGGAGACGGTTGCTTCTGACAGGACCCACTGGAAGGAGTGTTTGATGACTCTGCCCCCACGAACCTCTTGGGAATATATGGGCAAAGATGATGTTACCTTGGAGTTGTTTAATAGGCTTTAAATATCCTGCCCCAATATCTGGTGTTGCTCTTAAGCAGCCATTTTTGAAAAATAGCAGCATAAAATGGATACAACATATCCTACCCCAAATTAGTTTCTTTAATTATTCTTTTGATGAAGGGATTTCATCCCCAAATATTAAGGACCATTAAACAACTCCAAAGTAACATTGCAACATTATTTTTAACAATTAATGCCTCATCTGCATTGTGGTAGCCTTCTAAAACCCTACATTCTATGGTTTACACAATGCATCCTGCAAACTATTTTACAAGGTTCAAATTAATTCAAGTAAAAAACAACTATATATTTTTACAAGATACCTTCTTCATTGAAGAAACACAATACTCACATAAGCTCGTCATGTTCAGTTTTTAATTTCTTGGTACTAATCACTTCAGGGTTGTCAATCTCTCTCTTTTTAGCAATACTTCTCAGCAAATCTTCAGCCCTGTATAAAAATTTCAATTGTTTTAAAAATGACAGACAGTAGCATAAAACCTCATTCATTGATATTCATCATTGTAAATAATTGTAATCCATGATAGGTTTCAATCCCTAATTTCAAATGTTTTTAACTTATCGCTAATATAAATCTCTAATTTCTCTAACAATATATTTGAGAGCTCACACATATCCTGTATCAGTTTAATGTCTGCTTTCCCATGACAGCACAGGTTGGACAATTTGTATAAGAGAATCATACCACTACACTTGATCCAGGGTTATCTCATCTAAGGCTGAACAGACTAATGGATAGTATACAGTGAGTAAAAGAGCAATAGTTTCTTAAACATTTAATTAGCAGAGCTGATTAGGACTACTACTCAATAATATTAGTATAACAGTAACTTTACCTATTTCAATATCTGATCAATACAAACACTCTAAACCCAGCCTTTACTAAACTATCACAGTTATGGTTGTTGTAGTTATAGTATGTGGATGCATAATAGAGCATCATAATGAAATGTTTGAACAATTTGATAGGAGCAGAAACAATAATAGTTTAAGATCCACGTGGAATGCAAATACTCGATGAAAAGTACAATTCTCATAGCCAAATTTGCTCCAAAAGTTTAAATCTCAAGTCAATTTGAGTTGAAACCATTCTATTTCAACTCGAATTACATTAAACTTTAATTAAAATAATCACAACAATTGGATTGAAGGAGCTTGGCAAATACTAAACAATGGCATTTAGGGAAGTAAGCAAACACCCATTCTGGGTATCCGCAAGCAGGAAACCAAACAAACATGACCTTGAATCAGGGTTAAGGTAGAGGTTAGGAAAGCTTAGCAAGATGTTTACACATTGCTGTCATAATGTTTAATCCTCGTCATCACCACTTGTCTATTTTCCATACTTGATGGGTTGTCACATTTTGGGGCCAGTCAGGTTAAGTGACATCTTGCACATATAATATGGCTTGGTTTTCAATAGCTGGATGCCCTCCCAACATGTACTGGGTGCTCTTTTGGGGGCACCAGCACTATCTTACAAGGTGGACTAGGTGCTTTTTGTACTGGCACCCGTACGATCACCTTAAAGTGTGGACTGGGTGCTTTTTGTCATAGCACCAGTACAACTATCTTACAGGGTGAACCAGGTGCTTTTTGTCAAGGTATCAGCATGGCTAGCTTACAGGATGGGCTGGGTGCTATGTTATGGGCAAAGTTGTTTAATAGCTTTAAAAAAAATCACAAAAGACCCTGTTCAGACTGTCCTCATCAACTCCCAGAGACTATCCCAGGCCATTGTCACTCATATTTACAACTAACCATCTATAGAATGCAAGTGTGCGTGCATTTTTTTTTCTGGATTTATATTTCCTAAAGTATGTAATTAACAAAATTTACTAAATGTGAAGCAAATAAATAAATATAAAATATTTAAACATATATTATAATCAAAGTGTATATGAAGGCATATACAGTGTTTATGTATAATAAACATACAAGAGTCTGGGTATGAATGTTTTAAGCTGAAATCATGTCACAGCTACCTCAGTAGCAGTGTGAGCACATCATGTTTCGGAATTTTCATCCGCCATTGGTAACATTAACTCTTTAGGAACTGAGACAAGAATGATATATATATTTTTGTGTATAAAACATTGACTGAATGCATACAGTACAAACTTGACCAACTAGAATTAATCAACAGTAGCACTAATATATGTTTATTATACATAAAAATATGATACATGCCTTCATACAAACCTCTATTATCAACCACACTGTCAGTACTATTAATTAAATGTATATTAGTTTAAGTAGAATTTGTTAAACATAAACTAACATTAGTTACAGATACAGTCCAGAATTAACTGAGACTACATGAATGTGTATTGGAGTCTCATCAAAAGTATTTAAATCATTGATCATTATTTAATCATTTTGATACCAATCTACCTTCGATGCTACGATAAACTTGCCTATGTTAAGTATTCAGACCTATAATTTTGTATAAGAACTTGTTTATGTTCTATATGTCAACTTAATGAAAACGATATTTTACTAAACTCTCCAATTTATTGGTTATTTTCAACATTAACAGAAACAAATGGTAATGAAGGGGTGAGTTTAATCATAGTGCTTTAATTTTCTTTCAACTCCACTAATTCTTACAGAAAGATGGGAATCCTTGACATTTGAGCAATAAGAAACGAAAATGTTTTATTAGATTGACTGGTTTCATTTAGTACTTATACGTAGAGCATTATGATTTCTAATTTAGGCTCAAAGTCAGTAATTTTGGAAGTGTATTAAATCGACCGATGTACTGGACTGGTACTTTATTTTATCGACCCCGGAAGGATGAAAAAACAAAGCTAACCTACCCGGGATTTGAACACAACGTAAAGAGTAACTATGTCGCTTAATACATATTCTTCAATAAAATTCTGCAGAGATGCGTTTTTAACGGTATGGATTACAATTATGATGATGATGATGATAAAAATGGGGGGGGGGGGGGTATAATTGTAGAAATGGCACGTTCCTGTTGAAAATCTGACATTAATCAGACTGATTTTATTTATTATCAACATGAAATTCGAAGGTATTATGAATTAAATTCCAAATTTACATGGCTTACAACAAACCCAAATCGAAATAAATAAAAACACTAATGAACGGAAGAACGATACAATAATGAAAGTATTCAGTTCCAAGTAATCGTAAAAAACTAGCTTACGACCAAACATGATTTTGTTTTTAGTTTCATCAATATGATCGTAATCTAAACCTTTAAAAATGTGTCTTAGCAAAATAACATGCATTATGAAAAAGGTTATGACGAAACAAATTTGGTGGGGATGGGGCACTAAACGGTAGATATATTTCCGCTGTTTTGATAGGGGTATAGTCCCATCGTTGGCTCCTGTGTGTCTCTCTCTCATATATATATATATAAAGCAGGGCATGCGAAGAGCTTCACTTTCTTATTTCCAGCCCTATTAGCAATAATCACTACCATTTTTTATCATAATTTTTCTTTCATTACAAAACACTAATTGTTATCGGATCCGTGGAATACGAAAAACGTGTAGAAAAATTTGAATCAACTTCAATGTTCATTTATTTAAAGAATTATCGGACTTAATTTCTAAAATATTTTTGTAGTTTATTCATATAATCGCAGATATATAAAATTTAAATCAGTTGTCTCGAGTAAATTTCAAAAGGACTATATCAAAATGAAACAAAGATGTTTTATTAAGACCCAACAACTCATATATCTTACAAATTATATACGTAACAAAAAAAATGGGACGAGTACAACACGTGACAATACAAGAACATATAAACATGTATATTACTTTATAATTATTAACAAATTGCGTTTTACCTTTGTGAATCATCAACAGATACTTTCTCTTCTTCATTTTTCTTATCAATTACACTAGAATTTTCGGTTTTCGACTCAAATATATCAAAAAGATCGTCTCCAAATGTAGACGCCATCTTCTAAAATATAAATGTGGCTTCCGGAAGTGATAGAAGCAAGTCCGATAATCGAGGAACATAAGCTATATTTTCATAGTCGTCATATGGCGGGTAATTTTGGTAGTGTGTGTGAGTGTATTATATAATTATATATAAGTAGAAGGGGTATTTAATTTGTTGGAAGTCCAACAAATATAAGGCATACGTCAAGACGGGCGGTCTCAAAAGTGAAACTAATTTTTGATATATATGTGGGGGTGTATATGTGTGTGTGTATGTATATATATATGTGTTTGTGTCATCATCATCGTTTAACGTCTATCTTCCACGCAAGTATGGGTTTAGACGTATATATATGTTTGTGTGTATATATGTGTTTGTGTGTATATATATGTGTGTTTGTGTGTATATATATGTGTCTGTATATATATATGTGTGTATGTATATATATATTTATGCACACATACACATTTGTATGAATTTGTAGATGTAAATTCACAATCCAAATTGAAAGTAATCACTTACGTAACTTTCAAAAATTAGTTTCACTTTTGACGTATGCCCAAATATAAATGTTTATAACTAATTTAGAGTACTCAACAATTTACTGGAGTAAATATTCAATGATATTAAATAAATGGAAACTATATTTATAAAACCATATTTATTTTATTATATATATTTCAAGGGTACCAAGACACATTGATACGCTTTCATCAGATAAAATACAAAGTTTGTTTTATAAATAGAGACATACCCATGAAATCATACCTTATCGGATGAAAGCGTATCAATGTGTCTTGGTACCCTTGAAATATATATAATAAAATAAATATGGTTTTATAAATATATTTCCATTTATTTAATATCATTATATATATAACTTTGCCTTTCATCCTTACGGGGTCGATAACATAAAGTACCAGTAATGCACTGGTTATTTGCTGGCCTTGTGCCTAACGTAGAAACAATTATATATATATACATTCATATGTATGTACGTATGTATGTGTATATATATATATACATACATATATACATTCATATGCACGTATGTATGTGTGTGTATATATATATATATATATATATATAACAACTAGAAATTGATTAACATATAAATAAACATATGAAACAATCACAGGGGATAATTTTTACAAGTGTGTAAGCACACATAGATAGGTAGGTAACTAAATAAAGTTAACTAGAACTTCAAAAATAGATACCTTATAATCTTAATTTTGTGTATATATATATATATATATATATATATATATATATATATATATATATATATATATATATATATATATATATATATACTACCTTGATTAAATCTTAACCATTTAACATCTCAGAGTATGTCATGTATCATTATATTTTGTCTGATGAGGACGTACTGTTGTACATCCGAAATATGTATAATAAAATGTAATTGATCAAAAGAACATCTATTTTATTAATACTTATATATATATATATACATATATATATATATATATATATATATATATATATATATATATATATATATATATATATATATGATATTAAATAAATGGAAACTATATTTATAAAACCATATTTATTTCGTTATATATATTTCAGGGATATCATATTAACAATATGTTATGCCTTCTTCAGACAAAATACAATATAAACAGTCTAAATAAATAGATACGACATACCTTTCAATCACCTTGCATTTGGGAGGTTGATTTGGCAGTAAAAAATATTGTGGACAGTTGTAAAAAGAAAGATAGAAAGAAAGAAAGAAAGAGAAACGAAGAAAAAGAAGAAATGCATGTGACTAAATAGAGAGATATAGAAAGATAGATAAAGAGAAGAACTTCATGTAAAGAAACAGAGAGAAATATATATAGAGAGAGGAAAAAAAAGAAAGAGATAGATAGAGATAGATAGAGAAACTAGGAAGTTGAGTATCGGTTGATACATTTATTTATTTATTTATTTATTTATTTAGCTCTAGTATTAATGTAAAGATAGATGTATGTAGTTAAGAGAGAAAATAGCCGTTATATAGAGAGAAAAAAGAGAAAATGAAAAAGAGAAAATGAAAAACAACCTTAACAACTATAATAGAAAGCATTACAATAATTCCAAAAGCCATAAAAGAAATAGAACTAGGAATATAATATGGTTTGCCCCCCCCCCCCTTTCTCACTAAACATTAAAACCCACATTGCTAAACTATTTTTTAAAGCTCTCGATAATCGCTTCCCTAGAACACATAGGTATCACTCAATTTTCAATAGACATACTATAAAACTAACCTACTCATCCACCAAAAATTTAGCGCAAAATATTAATAGAATAAATAACAGGAACTTAAAACCTAGCGACAATAGCATAAATAATATCCAAGTTAACAAATGTAACTGTAGAGATAGATCTAAATGTCCTTTAAATAACAACTGCTTAGTTAAAAATATAATATACAACTGTAATGTTAAAACGGACGTTAATTCTTTTAACTACGTTGGTTCTACATCGCCAGAATTTAAACTTCGCTATAACAACCACAAGAATTCTTTCACAGATCCATCCAAAAAATCTTCAACAGCACTATCAGGCGTACTCTGGCAACTTAGGCATGATAACGTTAGATATTCGACGACTTGGAATATAGTTTCAAGGGGGATTCCTTTTAATTCATCCTCTGAGACATGTGACCTCTGTGCGGAGGAGATATTCTTTATACTAAAATCTAAAAATTCCCTTAATCTACGGACAAATTTATTCAGTTGCTGCAGACATAGATTGAACTCAACGTTTAAATATAAATTTAAATTTAAAATGTAGTTATGTTTGATTTGATTTGTAATTATTTATGAAACTAGCCGATAAATCTTTCGATTTCTTCTTTTTATTAAAACATTCTTTTTATTAAAACATTCTTTTTATTAAAACATTCTTTTTATTAAAACATTCTTCATGAATAATTAAACTACCCTAAAAGCTGATGCTCCAAATATATAGAATTAAATTTTACACTAGATAAACTTCTATATTAAATATAAGAACATATATAGACCAAATGGGTATCCTAAACTTTTGGAATGATTTCTGCTAGACAGGATTTGGTAAACAATTTTTGTTTTATCTGTTTCGACTCTGATGATTATGATGAACTTGGCAATATATTGTCAATTAACTTTGAAAGGCTGATCTCTGTGGCCGATTTGCGTGGCATACTAGGTTTATTTTTATTATTTTTTAATATTTTGTAATATTTTTTATTTTTAATATTAAATGTTTTAGTTTTCTGTTTATTTATTTATTTTCTTGTCTCTGATATTTTTATTTTTTATTTTTATTTATTTTTATTTTTATTTTTATTAATATAGTGAAATCTGTTCTCTATTTCTGCTTGATCGACAATCATGTAGAGTAAAGACAAGAATAGTATTGTTAAAATTAATATAGACTCTATATATATGTGTATATATACACACATATATGTATGCTTGAATTTTTATAGCACAATGAGAATGTTTTCGTGTGAATTGGGAGTTTGTTTATAATTATGATATAAACATATGAATTTTTAAAAACTAGACATAAGATCATTACTTTTCACACATTATAGATACATGTCTCATTCATGAATACTGATATTTACATTATAATGCCTGTTTTATACGAACTAATATTTTCTACGGGATAAAACATAGCGTTTTTAAATCCTGCCTCGTTTATGTCTGGTTATTTTTCATTTTCTCTTTTTCATTTTCTCTTTTCTCTCTCTATATAACGGCTATTTTCTCTCTTAACTACATACATCTCTCTTTACATTAATACTAGAGCTAAATAAATAAATAAATAAATAAATAAATGTATCAACCGATACTCAACTTCCTAGTTTCTCTATCTATCTCTATCTATCTCTTTCTTTTTTTCCTCTCTCTATATATAATTCTCTCTGTTTCTTTACATGAAGTTCTTCTCTTTATCTATCTTTCTATATCTCTCTATTTAGTCACATGCATTTCTTCTTTTTCTTCTTTTCTCTTTCTTTCTTTCTTTCTTTCTATCTTTCTTTTTACAACTGTCCACAATATTTTTTACTGCCAAATCAACCTCCCAAATGCAAGGTGATTGAAAGGTATGTCGTATCTATTTATTTATAAGACTGTTTATATTGTATTTTGTCTGAAGAAGGCATAACATATTGTTAATATGATATCCCTGAAATATATATAACGAAATAAATATGGTTTTATAAATATAGTTTCCATTTATTTAATATCATAAATATACTCCAAATACTTGTTGAGTGCTTTTATATCAGTTATAAATATTTACTCGTTGTTAACCCAACAATTTAAATATAACTTTTCATATATATATATATATATATATATATATATATATATATATATATATATATATATAAGAACAAAAGATGGTTAAAAGAGTTCCATGTATTTTATTATGCGCATTTCAAAAACAAATATCATCATGCAATAATATTTGTGTTTTCATCAGATAAAACATGAAGACATGATATGAAGGTTAAAAAACACTTGTGGATAGTTCAGTTTTAAATCAACATATGAGAAGTAGTTTTAGATTGATGCGTGATATTGGGAAAAATATTTTATTTAGAGGGGGGGGGTGGAAAGGATGAAAAAGAGGAGGAGATGAGAGTAAAAAGTGGAGAGGGAGGAGTATAATGAGGAAGGATGAGATAGGAGGAGAGATGGGTGATAGATAGAGAGAGATAGCTTTTATAACTGAGAAAGATATATTGTTTTACATAGAGAGGTTGAAAACCGTTGGAAGATAATGAATAAATTAAAAGAATTTGAAAATTAACGAAGAGAAAAATAATGTAAAGTTAAGGTTTGTATATTGAGGGGTTTGATAATATGTGCGATGAAAAAAGAAAATGTTAATATGTATTGAGAATAATGTTTAAGGGTTTAATAATATGTGCGATGTTAAGTAAGGAAATATTGTGAGATGAATGAGTTAGATGAAAGGGAGAAAAGAATAATGAATTGAGGATGAATAATCTAACGTCAAAAAAATGTATATGTTTACGAAGGATTTTTACAAGGTGATATAGAGTAAGAATGTATTGTATTATGTAATAATTGATTCTATGTTAGGCAAGAGTGAGAAAAGGTACAGATTAGGGGTTAGACATTAAAAGAAGAAGAGAAGAATGATTAACAAGTATTATAGAATGTATAATAACCTTTGAAATAAGGTAGAAAGATGGGTATATTTTTAAAAGAAGTGTATATATATATATATGTGCCTTTGAGAAAAAGATTCTAAATTGATAAAGAATTGAATATTAGCTGTATACTTTGTGAAATGTTTTATGGAATTTATGCAAGCAGATAGAAAACAAGTCAGTGCGTCTATTTATTATAGAATCTAAATTAGAAATAATGGTAAATTTTTCATTTAGGCAGAGATTGCAAATTTTGGATAGAGAACTGTTCAAGTCTGAAGACGCAGAAGAAACCTTCTTCCAAAAGATGCTATATTTAATATTTTTGTCTTTCAAGGACCATATGAGTTCTGAGAGAGCCGTGTTGGTTCTTTTAAGTTTGTATTTAAAAGGCGAATGATGGTTATAAAGACGAGCTTTAAAAGAGGTGGAAGTGGAGCCAAAATAGGTGAAGGAATTGGTGTCAGTTATAACTTTACATTCGTAAATTAAGTTTTTATCAAGACAATGGTTGTTGAGAGGACATTTATTTTTAATAGGGCAATTGCAATTGCGATTAGAGAGATTATTAATGAGTGACCTAGTGTTATCTATAGAAGGAATTGGATTGGAGAAGTTATTTGCGATAGGAATAATAGTTTCTTGATTTAGAATGGGATTAAGAACATTTATATATATATATATATATATATATATACATCTCCCCTCTTCCGACCAATCTCTTCACGGATTACACATATGTGAACCTTGATCCCGAGAATCTACCGCATCCCAGGATTTTACTCAGCATTCCACCACA
>OZ024740.1:71413542-71583542 GCA_964016885.1 Eledone cirrhosa
TGAAATTCACGATGAACAAAAGAGCGGGAGACCGTCAATTTATGATGAGACAGTCGCAAAGGTTGAGGAAAACATGCGTAAAGATCGGCGGGTCACTCTGGATGCTCTCTGCATTTTGGTTCCTGAGGTTTCCCGAAGCACCTTCCAAAAAAAAATTGCGACTCTCTCGTCGGAAATCGACGGTCTCCCGTTCTTTTGTTCGTCGTGAATTTCAGTATGACCGGCTGTAAACTCTCTACACCACTTGCGAACGTTTTTGACATCCATGCACGACTGTCCTTACACTTCCGTCAATTGGTGATGAATTGCAATCGGTTCAACGCCTTTTGTGTTCAAAAACCGAATAACTGCGCGAGCTTCGCACTTGGCGGTAGCGTTCAACGGGATCTCCATTCTCAACGGTTGCGAAGATAAGATTGAGCATCCCAGTGAAGCGCGCGCATGCATGCTTGTTTGGGAGCGAAGGAAACACCAATCACAACAGTGTTGCCAACAGCCGTACGAACAATTTCTCTGCGTCCCCATCGCTTTGGAGACCTTACTTTTGGGATTACGCTCGTATATATATATATATATATATATATATATATATATATATATATATATATATATATATATACATTCATATGTACGTATGTATGTGTACAGGGCCGTTGTTCTCACCAGCCTCCTCTACGGATGTGAGACATGGACCCTGTACAGAAGGCACCTGAAGCAGCTGGAACGGTACCACGTGCGCAGCCTACGGTCAACCATGAACATCAAATGGCGGGACAAAGTCTCCAATCTCGTAGTTCTTGACATGGCTGAGACAACCAGTGTCGAAGCTATGATACTGAAGAGCCGACTTCAATGGGTGGGACGTGTCAACCGGATGGACGATCATAGGCTTCCGAAGCAACTGATGTATGGGGAACTCTGTTCGGCAAAACGAAAGTGGGGCAGGCCTCTCAAGAGGTTCAAAGACTGCGTGAAGTCCGGCATCAACAACACTGGAATCGCCCCAAAACAACTCGAGTCCCATGCTCAGGACAGGACTGAGTGGCGAGCCCTTACCAGACGCCAAAGACTCTTTTGAAGAGAAGAGATGGGCAGAGGTCACTGAGGCCCGTGAAAGGAGGAGAAAGGCATCAGCAGCTGCCTCAAGCGACTCCGGTCTCTTCCCCTGCCCCATTATCCCCGGACCTGCGATATATAAACGACCTTCCAGTTATCGAACCAACCAGCCGGAGATTTATAATAAATTGAAGTGAAAACTAACAGGTGCGTGTGTTTTTATTCGCAGCTTGACCCTCCCAAAGTATAACAACACGTCATTATCATCATCGTCTAACGTCCATCTTCCACGCTAGCATGGGTTGGGCGGGTTTGTCCCATTTGAGGCAAGATTGGTCGGATGACCGTGTATCGCTTGTACAGAACAATTTCAGGCCAGTTTTCTACGGCTGGATGCACTTCGTAACACCAACCACATCTACAGTGTGGACTGGGAGCCTTTTTACTGTGTCTTCCACACAACCACTTTACAGTATGGGTTGGGTGCTTTTTGTCGTGTCACCTATACGACCACTTTACAGTGGACAGAGGTGGGAGGGTGGAGTAGGGATGTGAGATGGGGGCGTATATTGAGTTAAGAGGTGACTACTGACTGTACGTTTAAGTTCGTATGTAAGGGAAGGCGGGTTTTCTGTATAACTGCATAGCGCCAAAGATCTCGATCCAGGAACGTTGTCTTAGAGAGTGTAAGTGAGCAAGATCAGTTTTATCACCTCGTCCCAGGTTTTTCTCGGTCTACCCACTCCGTAGCTTCCACCAATTGTGATCGCCCTGCACTTTTTTGTACAGCTGTTGTCCTTCATACGCATCACATGTCCATACCAACACAATCTCCTCTCCTGCACACAACATATGATACCTCTTATGCTTAGTCTCTCTCTCAATTCGTTTATGCTTTGCCGTTCGCATACATTACTATTACACATCCATCGGAGCATGCAAGCTCCGTTTCTTTCTAATCTACGCAAGTCTTCTGCACACAACGCCCAGGTCTCACTACCATGTAACATTGCTGTTCGTATACAAGCATCATACAATCTGCTTTTCATTTTTAGAGAAAAACCTTTTGTGGCCACCACTGGTATTAGCTCTCTGAACGTTTTCCATCCCGTTCTAACTCTGGCTACTGTACTTTCAGAACATCCACCTCCACTGCTGATTTTGGAACTCAGCTGGACAGCAACTCCTTGCGCATCGATGTTTCTCTGAGGCTCAGCCACAGCGTCTATGAACCTCACTTGCTGCTGTGGTACCATTGTGGTTCCTTTCGGTCTCCACCCACTGTCATACCGTTACAGTGCTGGCTGCTTCCCACGTTATGCTGCTCTCAACGAGATCATAAAGTATGGCCTGGACGACGCAGGCTTCCCTTCCCAGCTCGAACCAGAGGGGTCAGCAAAAGGCAAAACGTTATGACAATCTTCTCAATTGGATGCTACATGCTGTGACACCTACTCTAGTGGCAACTTGGTGCATTCGGCTACCAGCCCAGGCTCTGCTGCCCGTCAAACCAAAAAGGACAAACTGTCCAAGTATCAGCTGCTCTCTGATAGAGCCTGTAGCAAAGGATATTTCCGGCGTTCTTGGCCCCCGGACCAGATCCATACTCGTTGTTATCTTGGCGGAGCTGGCCGCACGTAGATATGAGCCCCGCGACATGGAGTGGCTGTTACAGCGCGTCTCCCTCACCGACTTCTGGGGCAATGTATTCTCCATCCTGTCGACTGGGACCCAGTGGCTGAGGGTAAGCTGGAGGATACTCTTTCGGGCATCACTTTCTATCTATTTCTTTAAAAAGCTATCCGTATCTTTACTTACTATATATAGACTAGCCAAAATTCTATAAAAATATCAAATTATTGTATGATTTTTTTTTTACATATAGAAAAAAAATACATACAAATGATATTCTGATTAGTCTATACAAGTGAGAATTACATCTATGCCAGTGGATTAGCCTTGTAGGGTAGAAAATCACTGATAAACTTTTTGAGAAGTCAGATCAATTTTAGAGTGGAAGGGAAGTAAATATTGTATCATACAGACGAAGGCTTTGCGCGAGTTCTTTCCTTTTATTTGAATTTATTTAAAAGTTGTGACATAACGACGAAGTTTTAGCTTGGTTGTTTGACGAGTTAAATAAACCTTGCACAAAAATAAAATCAGATTAAGAAACACCAATGCTGGTCATTCTACAGACTCACGTGCCTTAATAGAATTATTAGAGAGATACAGTGTAAGACAAGGCTGACCCTTTAAATTACAAATTTCCGTTTACTCAGTTTTTGTCATTAGGTACAGGTCGACTAGAGGCTATATAGTAAATGACATATTCCCAGCGTGAACTTCTTACTCATAGTATATAAAGATATATTCACCAACGAAAATTTATCAATATTCGTGTACCAGGGACATCAATAATGACGGCAGTGGCGAAAAAGACATTTAGCTTTTGGAGTCCATGATTGTATACCACATTCAAAAGGATTACTGGATATATAAACAACTACTAACTGGAAAATTTACGTTTTGATAAATTAATGGTTTGCTCATGAGAAACCCTGTATGTTAATTACTGACACGTGGAAGTGATTAAACATAAGAATGATATTTTAATAATTTATTTCTAGTATATAATTACATAAATTTCCGTGATTCTAAAATACTGTGATCTCTCGGCTAACTACATTTTTCAGCCTGTGGCGTTCGAGACGTTTGGAGGAGTCGGGATTCTGACTGCGAGATTCTTATCTTCACTAGCGGTTCACTTAACAGAGGTAACTGGTGATGCTCGTGAGGGCGCTTGGTTGTTCCAGTGCATCAGCCTCGCCATCACCTGAGCACTGTACACAATAATTTCATTGGTTTGGCAGTATCGGTAGAGTGTCAGACACCATGCTTTGCAGCATAGAGTTATTATAGCCCTTTACGTTCTCAGTTCAAATCCCGCCGAAGTTAATTTTGCCTTTCATCCTTACGGGGTCGATAAAATAAGACACTAGTAATGCACTGGTGTAATTGCTGACCTTGTGCCAAAAGTAGAAAAAAATATTATTATTATTATTATTAAAGTATTATAACGCTGGGAGCGTGCTGGCTTGCCTCAAAAATCATTAGAGATGTTTCCCAGTGCTCTTCGAGATACTTTTATCATCTGCTCTAGTAGTGACTCGTTTGTCCACTCCTTTCTCCTACGCTTTGTTGTATGTGGTCCTAGATGTGTGTATTACCTGCTTATGTGTTTTTTTCTTTCTTTTCCTTTTTTCCCCCTTTCCCTTTCCTTTATTATACTAGCAGAAAAACCACCCTTTCGGTGGTTTTCTGCTAGTATGTGTAGTATGTATATTGATATTATACGCAAGTATATATGCATGTAGATATGATACATCAAATAAAACCGTAATTGACAATATACACAGAAATTGAACAAAGACTGGGTTACACTGTCTTCTGTAATCAGTAACGTAATCCATGATACATTAAAAAAAGACGATATTATATATAAACTGCATTAGGAGAAAATTAGTGACAGAAATATATGAATATTTATTTAAACGATCGCTAACCGGAAGTGTTGACATTTGAAAATGTTAAAGAAGTGAATCTTTAAATAAGTAATAAAATATATTTAATGAACAGCCACGAAATTTAGTAGATAAATTATTTAATATTCATTCATTATTTATTCAAAGTAATCCAACTTATTTTACTAAAGGGATAACAAATTATAAACCGTACGCAGTCCCGCGCTTCTTACTTTATTATAGTTTAGATTTGTTTGTGTTTTCGTTCGGTAAGCATTATATTACTATATTTTTTTATACAACTATGAATAAAACAAGTAATTATATTAAGGATTACATAAATGTTCAGCATATATGTACAAATGACATACAGGAGTAACTTTGGAGAAATAACTATTTACAATGACAAATGTAGAATTAGAACTTGGGACTTTGTGATTAGAAAGCGAAGATTTTATTGTAGCAATGACTGAGATAGAAAATACAATGCATGTTTGTGTGCGTGTGTGTAAATTTGATGGTGTATTATTATGGTTAATAATTGTTTCTACTTTAGGCACAAGGCCAGCAATTTGAAGGGGAGGGGGGGGAGAAGTCGATTAAATCGACCCCAGTGTATCACTGGTGCTTTATTTTATCGACCCTGTAAGGATGAAAGACAAAGCTAACCTCGGAGGGAGCTTAGCTTATTATGGTTAATAATAGCAACAAAAATAGCACTAAACTGAATCCCATTCAATATATTTAAATCGGTCCTTCTACAGGCCAGGGGTTTCTTCTTTTGCCGTACGGCCTCCTTAACTGTGTTCACTCGATTGGGCCTTTACCAATTTTTTCTGTTCCATAAGCTTTAGTTAAGACTTTTATCCATGTATTCTAGAAGAATGGACAGTTTTCTTCAGTGTGGAATTTTATCGGGTCTACACCTGACAGCCTCTTTGTGATTTCTTTCTCTAGCTACTGTTTGACTTCATCTTGTTATGCTTGCTTCTTGGAGTTTTCTGTTTCTATTGCTTTCATATCATCATTACTGGGCAATGGTCAGTGTCCAGGTTGATTTCAGGAACAACTCTAGCATCAATGATGCGTCCCCTTGATCTACACATGTAAGAATAAAATCAATCTGGTGACACATTTAGGCTATTCTGTCTAGACCTGGCTAGGCTTATGTGTATTATGCTCAGAGAGCAAGCAGTTAAGTTTCTCTCCATTGTATCTTGTAGTGGTGACACTATGAGGGCCAAGGTAAGCTATCCATAATTTTTATGAGGTCCAGTTCATTCATTTAAATCATCCATGATTTCCTATCTGACACGGAGCCAACGATATCTGCAAATACTTTTACTTCCTCTGAATATGAGTCATTGCATTTACTTGACTACTTGGGCTTAGCTGTCAAATCTAATTCAAGCTATCTCTATTCTTCACTCATACTATTTGCTTGGACCCAAAAGGGTGACTCAGACTGACAAATTCCTGCCTCAACTGTTAAAAATAAAATAATCCTGATTGGTTTTAATTCACTATTTCCAAAGGAAATATTACTTTGTTTCAGCTTTATAATATTATATAAAAAAAATTTAATCAGTTCAGTCCAGTCTCATAAATTTGGGTGCAGTAAAACAAACAAGCTGAATGATAAAAAATAGCCATGAGTGAAAAAGTTTAGTTTGTAAAAGTATATCTATGGTACGTTGCTGCTAAGCAACGTGATCTTTATAGTGTAGCGGATATACTATGTTTTTATCTGTGTTTCTATGTGGTGTATGTATGCATTTGTGTTGTCTATATTGTTCATCTGTGTGTGTGTATGAGAGAAAGAGAGAGAGAGAGAGAGAGCTTTAGAACTTCATGTTCCCACAACTGGTGCAGCCAGTTGTTGGGATACCACTCTTGACGCTTTTGCAATCAGTTGTTGCCAATGGTCTCTATTCCTCGTCATGCGTAGAAGGGTCTCAGTGTTGTAACCAGTCCACTCTTTGATGTTGTAGGACCAGGATTTTCTTTGTCTGCTTCTTCACCCTCCTTCGACTGTGCCCTGAAGTATGGTTTTGGAAAAGGAGCTGTGGCAGGATGCATGACTATACCAGGCAAGCTTCCGTCTTTTCACTATCGCAAGGAGTGGTTCCTGTCTGCCAAGATATTTGTTAACTTGGTGCCTCACAAAGCTGTTTGTTTTGTCCTCTGTGTATTGGATGTATAGCATTCTTCTGAAGCACTTGTGCTCAAATGACTGGATTCTTCATTCCATGTCAGCTATGAGAGTCCAACTCTCACACCTATGCAAAAGGATCGAAGTCACCAAGGACTTGTACAGTTTGAGCTTCGTTGGAAAACTGATGGAGTTGCCTCTCCATATGACATTCAGCTTTACCATGGCAGAAGTAACCAGGGCGAGACTTGTCAGTATCTCCTTTTCAGATATGCCATCTTTGATCAGAGTGGATCTTGGGTACTTGAAAGTGTCCACTTCTTGAAGTCTTCCTCCATTCAGTATGATGTTGTTTACTGTATAATGATTATTACTGTTAACCAGAATCTTGCTCTTTTCTGAGTTGATTTCCATTCCATATGCTCCTGATCCTTTTTTCAGTCTGGAAGTGAGCTCCTGGAGTTCTGCTTCATTGCTTCCTAACAGTTCAGTGTCATCAGCAAATCACAGGTTAGAAATGGGCCATCCTCCAATGGAAACTGAGGTGTGGAAGTCGTGGAGAGTCTCTTGCATGATGTTTTCCAGGAAGATGTTGAAAAGCACTGGAGAAAAGAGGCACCTTTATCAAACTCTTACTGTTGTCTAGAAGAATTTTCCAGTGTTGTCATTCAGAACTGCACTGTTTGGGTTGTAATACAGTGCTTTAATTACTTGAATGAGGTCGATGTCAAAGTTGTAATCTTTCAACTTCCACAAAGCCTTATGCCAAACACAGCCAAAGGCTTTTTAAAAGTCAAAGTTATGATAGAGGTCAGATTGGTGCTGCAGGTGTTTCTCAGTGAGCAGTCTGATGTTAAATATCTGCTCTGATGTACTTCTTTTGAGCCTGCCAGGATTTCTTCTGCTTTTCCCTTATTTCTGTTTAGAAGACTTCTTAGCAATACTTTGCTGGAGTGGTTAATTAGGCTGATTGTTCTGTAATTCTGGCAAAGTCTTCAGTTTCCTTTTTTGGGAATGGGTATCCTCAGTGATTGGGTCCATGCCTTTAGCCTCTTCTTTGTTTCTCATATCTTCTGACAGATAACTGATAGTGCCTTAATGAGTTTTGGCCCTCCATATTTTAGATCTGATGGAAAGTTATCAACTCCAGGGAATTTACCATCTTTATACATGTGCACCGTCTCTGACTTCCTCATGGAGGATAGGAGTATCCTCAATTTCATTGTTCTTATTGGTGGAATTGTCCAGGATGTTGATATTCTGTCTGATTTTGTAGTTATAAAGGTCTTCACAATATTCAGATCATCTTTTGATGGGCCTCGTCTATGATGCCCATGAAAAAACTCGTCTCCAGTTTTGTCTTCAATAGCAGTGGTAGTGTGTTGCTTTCTTTTTGTTAACATTTTGAGGATTTCATAAGCAGCCTTACTGTTGCCCTTTTTTTATTCCAGCTTCGATGTTTTCGTACTGGTCTGATATACACTTTTCTTTGGCTTCCCACATTTTCTTCCTGACCTTTCAAAACATTTGGAGCTAATAAAATGTTAGAACAATCAATGAAAATCAGCAATATCTATTTATTCCAAGGCTCAGCTGAGTGATCACATGTCAACTTAGCACATTGTAAAATATTTTGTTTGAGAAAAAAAAACAAAAAAACAAACAAGATGGTTGGATAACATCCATGAGCTCAGCTGGTCTTGCTTGAGAATTCAGCTGGATCAATTGAAGACAGCTGCTTCTTACAGGACTCTACCCTCACAACTCTTGAAGAAAAAGGTGGAGGAGAAGAAGCAGCAGCAAACCATGGATTGGTGTTCCAATATCTATTTGTTTCCCTAAATTCGGAGTTCAAAACCCCCCAAAATGGATTTTGTCAATACAGTAGGTACCACACTCAAAGTACAGTAGTTGCCATAATAGAATGTTCTACTCTACAGCAAAAGTTATAAGCTTTGTGCCTATTTTAGAAGTATTCATTTTTTACAAAGGCAAACACATCAAATTTGGGGATGGATATAGTCAATAATCTGGAGAGATGGGCTCCACCAGGTTTTAAAATGCCCCAAGAAATGTTGTATATCAGTATAGCACACCTACAACTCCCGCAGGAGTTACGGGCTCAAGTATACATACATAGTCGATAATATAGTAAATACACGAAGTCTAGTGGTCCAGGTGTTGGACATATGACCACAATGCCATGGGTTCAATTCTTGGACCAGGTGGCACATTGTGTTTTTGAGAAAAACACTTCATTTCATGTGGTTCCATTTCATTCAGCTCAAAATGAGTACCAGCAGTAACTGGGCATTAACTCTGCGATGGACTAGTGACTTTGCTTAGACATTTTAATCACATGTCCGTAGTACCAGAGCTGTGATTTCTCAGTACAAAGAAGTACCGGCTCTACTAGGAGCGACTCCTTGATATTTTATTCTCAGTCACTTAATGCTAATGAAACTGAAATAAGCACTGGCCGGGTGAACCTCTGGGCTTGGGACAAACTTTTATAGTCAAAATGAAATTCAGTACTTGACTGGTAGTCATGACCCTAGAAGAATGAAAGGCAAAAACTTCCTTGGTGGGATTTGGAACCAGAACATAAAGGATTAAAGCTAAATACCACAAGCCATTTTGTCCAAAGTGTTAAAAATGTTGCCAATTAGTATGTGTGTGGTTTAGTTTTTGTACGTTAGGTGATTGTGCTGGTGATACAATAAAAAGTACCCAGTCCACTGTAAGGTAGACATGACAAACATTAGTGGCTTCCTCAGCCTTGGTGACCGCCATGTGTCCACCACTCTCAAAACCAGAGCCAATGCTTATGGGAGATTAAAGGGTTGATGTGACAAGCTCAGTAATTCTAAAGCACTTAGCCCACACTGTAAAGAGGTCGTGTAGGAATCACGACAAAAAGCACCTAGCACACACTATAGATGTGGTTGGCGTTAGAAAGGGCATCCAGCCATAGAAACCAAGCCAGAAATAGTTCTGTATGAACAAAAGTCACAACCCGTCTAACCCATGCTAGCGTGGAAAATGAACGTTAAACGACGACGACGACGATGATGTAAATTATCGGCAAATTGCAATTTCCAGCCTGTTGCACTTAAGACGTTTGGGGAGGAGTTGAACTGCTGACGATGTGATTTTTGTCATCCTTAGAGGCTCACTTTATTGAAGTATTAGGTGGTGTTTATGAGTATCTTGGCTTGCTTGAAACATTTTTAGAAGGCAACACTAGCATTATTCCTTGCTGTAGTGTGTAATTGAGTATACAGGCCACTCCCGAGTTTTTTCTTTCTGATTTTTTTTTACAAATCATAACAATAATATTCATAATAAAAGTTTTATGAACGAAAAAATTTCATTTCACCATAAATTGATCACAAAAATGTATATCTTTGATCCTCAAATATATGTTGATAGCCCCTTGAAAACATAGCTTGCAACTGACCATCATTCTATGCTTGAGATTTGGGTCGAGTCAACAATTCCAAATATGTATCAACATCTTTATACCAAACACACCACGACCTTGAATAATACAAAACAAACACTATCGTAATCTAAGTAGTCTTGTTTACAGAAATTTCATATGTAAGTTTGTTTGTTTGTGTCTGTTTGCTTAAGAGACTAAATAAGTTTGTTTTTGGTGATGCATGTATGAAAGGTGTGTATGGTAGATGTACGCGCATGTGTAGGAGTTATATTTGTGGACGCCTTTTAATGAGAGTATGGGCGTAAGGATGCTTTCACATTTATGCTCTTGTTACTTTCGTAGTCTACTGACTAAATTTGAGTGTTTATATACGTGCATAGCTAAATATGTGAGGAAGTGCACTTTAGGCTTATTCAAATATGTGTACGTGCAGGTCTGTTTTAGTCTTTGTACGTGTTTGTGTTAGTATGTAGTGTTGTTTAGCCCCAAATCTTACCATAAACATCCCAGCCGGAGCCATACTCTCTTTTTTTTTTAATCATGCATAGAAAACTCCGAACTACATTATTCTTTCCTTTTTTTTAAAGATGGAAGGATGTGATTTGAGGAAGATTTGGTTGCTATTACCAGCAAACTGGATGATCGCATACGGCAGGGATGGCGAGCCCCTTATCTGTGGGCGAAATTTCGCCCGCATTCAAATTTGTCTCTCACCCTCCCCGGACGAAGTTTTTAAAACACCCAACAGTAAAGAATGGTAATCTAACATATGTTGCATACGTATGAATTTGTAAAATTAAAAGATTCGCCCCCTCCCCCTTTTTTTCAGGTTCTTACACAGTTACAATTAGACCAAGGCTCTGAAAGGGTTGACGACCTCCTCTAGCGTAAGGGCTCCCTCATTGAGCGTTACGTAATCAATGTGCTTGATATTGGCTATGTGTATACGTGACTGACGAAATGTATGTGTCTATATTTGTGCATGTGTACATAAGCGAGGTGTGTCTGTGAGTGGATATTTTGTATGGGTTGGCACAGTAATGTAATTTTTTTTTTTATCGTAGTGGTGGGTTAAGATGAGCGTGTTGAGTGCGAGTATGAGCACGTGTGTCACACAGTTTTATGTCTGAGTGCCCATGAGCATATGGAAAACTACTTGCATAAATATCTGTTATCAAGAACTACATGTGCATGTAAACTAGACTTCATTATTCTAAGTCTCGTTAGGTTTCTCGCTCGTGTTTGTCTTACTTTCCGGCAACCAATTCTAACCTCTCTACATGTAGCTATTTATGAGACCGCCCACACGTGTGTCGTTCTTGATTCTTGTAAATGATGTAAACAAATGGGTAGCGCAGCCGCTCAGAAACACTTTGTTTTTGTTATGATAATAAATAACAAATATACATGGGTACAGAAACAAAAACATTTATAACGAAAAGGATTCAATTGAAAACAAATCAAATATTGCGAGTGTGTTGGCTTGTCTAAAAAATGATTAGAAACTCCAGCGCCCCTTGTGGTGTATGATTGAGTGTGCGAGTTTTCTCTCTCTCTCTCTATATATATATAATTAACCTATAAAAAATTTAAATTAGCTTCTCATAATAATTTCTAAATATTGGCACGTCAATAAATATGTAAGAAGTGGTACACATTTAAATGACCGTAGCTGACAACTAGCGATATTTAAATTCAAATATATGGATACAATAATGTATACTTATCTAGTTATCTACTAACAGAGGTCTAGTATTAGTTAAGATGGATTTCAAAAAATGTATATCAAGTCCGTAATAGTCCCATATGGATTGAATTTGAAATGAAATAGTGGTGATGATAATGATGTTGGTTTATATATAAATCGATAAAATGTTTTTCAAGACTTGTCTATGAACAAGCAAACAAACACTGCCAACAAACATATTTTATCATCCACATCTATAACATTATGAAATTATTAAAAAATTGTGAGAAGTTCATAAATATTTTGCAAAAAGTGCTTTTATAAATAATAATCAGAAAAAGAAAAGGAAAATTGGAATGTATATTAAATTAACTATCATAAAGAAAAATTAGTTGTGTTCGGCGTGGAGAATTTGAATTCCATTCTATTTTGGTAGCGAAAACATTCTGTTTGTTTAGGATGAAAACAATAGTGAGCGAGAAAAACAGACAGAACAAAAAGTATGGAAGTTTATAGGCGCAGAAAATGTGTTTTTACCTATATATCCCGTCCTTGACCGATATATAAATATGGTAAACAATCTTCACATCTGGTTGATACTCAGATAAATAATAAATAAAACTTATTTCATCAATCCATTTTTATTGGGGATTTTTTCTCCTTATTTATAAATACAAAATTTCAACATAACTCCTCAAAATAATTAATTCCTTTTGAATTTAGATCGTTGGGAGAGAGAATCAAGATGGGACAATATGTTTAATCTTAAATCGGCTAATTCACCTTGTTGGACTGTAGCAGGATTTTCTTTGGGGAGTTTCCTACAATATTGTCATTTTCGCCATTTATTAAATTGGTCTGAAAGGAAGGACTTCTTAAGCCCTCCTTCTTTGCTTGTAACTTGCTTTGGGCAGTATCAGTTGAGCGTCGGATAACATGCTTTGCAGCATAGAGATACGGCCCTTTACGTTGTGGGTTCAAATCCCGCCGAGGTTAACTTTGCCTTTCATCCTTACAGGGTC
This sequence comes from Eledone cirrhosa, assembly GCA_964016885.1. NCBI lineage: Eukaryota > Metazoa > Mollusca > Cephalopoda > Octopoda > Eledonidae > Eledone > Eledone cirrhosa. The sequence continues at coordinate 71,426,429 of OZ024740.1, forward strand.
GATAAAATAAAGTACCAGTATTTGGTACCGGGATCGATTTAATCGACTTTCCCCTCCCCCAAAATTGTGCCTAAATCAGAAACCATTATTATTATTATTAAATTGGTCTGAAAAGAGAAAATTCGAAAGCCCTCTCTCGTTTGCTTGTGGGATGTTTTTATTTATTTATTAGATTGGTCTGGAAGAAGGGACTTCGTAAACCCTCCGAGGCCAGTGAGATCGCCGCGGTTAACATCCCCCTTGAACAGTTTACGTTGACGGTTGAATGAAAAACGTACCGGAAGGGAATTCCAGACGTTAGACAATCTAAGAAGGACTAAACCCTGATAGTCAATGAAAATTAATAATTTAATAGTCTAGATGTTTTAAATTATTTTAGTAATAACTTATTACCAAAATTCAGGTATGTAATGATCAAAATTAGTTATTATTTTCTATTGTACTTTTTTACTCACTCCAGATGTTGTCCCCCCCCCCCCTCCGTTGTGGGTGAGGGTTATAATCTATTGAACCCATACTCATGCCTGTTTTGCACTTACCTTATTGAAATACGATAATGTCTTGCACATGGGATATAGTGAGCTGAAACACTTCGATTAACTGAACATATCCATGCAATTAGTAGACAAAACTCCCTCTATGTGTTTTTGAAACCTAAATACAAAGGAAATAACTCCAATAAGATCAATTAATTGAAATTTTTGGTAACCATAGAAAATGCAGTAATATTTTAGTACACCTCTAAAGTATTTTTCCTCAGCCATACTATTGAAATGTAGCTATGAGTAAGAACTGCTAGAAGGGACTCCCTAGTACTGCTAGCATGATTGTTGATATACGACAACCTTTCTAGTGCTGGTACTATGATAAAATACATCCAGAATTCTCTAAAGATATTGGTGATAGAAAGAGCATACAGCCATAGAAACAATAACATACATACAAGAAAAAATGTCGTGGATTCCACGAGCCATATTGCAAGCAACCTGTTTAGGAGGGTAGTAATTTTGAATAAGAACTGATGCATGGTAGAGAGGACTTTCTAGTCTGTCTGCATGGGACAACCCCTCTACTGCCATGTGCACAATACAATGCATGCAAAGTACAATGTAAAACGTGCATAACACCAAAGCTCTCCCTACTGCCACGTTCACTATAAAATGAACATACAGTGTAAGAAGCAAATAAAAAGGTTGGTATTAGGGAAGGTATCTAATTGTAAAGATGTACATTACTTCAAAAGATCCCGTCTAACATAGACCAGCTTGAAAAAAATGGAATTAAACGAAAATGATGTATTAGCTATATGAGAGCCTATTGTAGTTTTATTTAGTACACAGAACATTCCCCCCAAGGAATGTTTACTCGACCAGGCGATTGACTTACTTTATTGGCCCCAATAAATCAATTAACACAGATGTGGCTGTGTAGTTTAGAAGTTTGGTGCATGGTAATGTAGTTTTAATCCTATTGTATAACACATTGAATAAGAATCATTTACCGAGCTTTGGATTAACTGTCAACCGAAGCCTAGTAAGTGAAAATTTGGTAAACTGAGTGGAAGTTCGCCAGAGGGGATGTTCCTGTCTTTAGATGATAGATTTAATCTATTACTGGATTAACACAAATACCTAGTCAGTGGTTGCTTTTGGTGGAGTCCACTCTCTTGCAATCATTGAGACTAAGTCTCTGGTCTAAAGATAACTTTCTCCCACTAATCTCACTATCAATCCTCCTCTTACTAAACCATGGAAATGGCGATACATCATAAAGAGGGTGGCTAAGGAACTTGGCACGAGTGGGGGGCCTATTCAGCTTAGATCCATCTAACGCTTTCGATAAGGTCGACCATCAATATCTGGCAGCAGTCCTCAAGACAGCTGGCTGTGGGCCCGTTTTCAGAGGAAGGATCGCTGCAATGTACAGCGATATCTGCTCTGTGGTCTGAGTGAACGGTCACCTCTCTGAACTGTTCAACATCATGCGCTCGGTTCACCAAGGTTGTCCTCTTTCGTCCCTGTTGTATGTACTGATCCTCGTGCCACTACTGCACAAATTGGAGTCGTTGAGGGGGTATCCCATGCGAACTAGAATGTGTGAGATCCGTCATCTACTACTGTCTGACCGTCGTGTCTTGTTCTGGTTCCCATCTGACTGCACTGGAGCGTTTGCTCTTTCAACCTTTGTGGAAGGGATGTGCTTCACTCGTCAGGCAGTCATTTGCTACCAACCCCGGGTTGGTGAAGTGCTAAAGCTACATTTCCTGCTTTTCCTTGACAGTAAATAGACATGGTCATCATTTGCTAAACACGTTTACCCAGCTTGTCTCCTGCAGTCATGGATCAAACGACAGCCACGAGGGAGCATTTGGAAACTGGAATGCCTTCAAGGGCTCACAGGCCTCTACAAACCGGGCATAGCGATTGGTTGAAACTCCACCTTGGTGTTCAATAGAGGGTCAGTGGTGAGTGAAAGCGATGACATTCTGGGCGTTGACGAAAATCAATTAGCCACACTTCCCGGATGTCTTTCGGCCCAGGGTCCATGGATAACCTAAAAAAATCTCTGGTCTGGCAGTGCTACCGGGGAGCATTGCCAGTTCCAGATAAACTCTACATGCATGGAAGTGCCGTCAGTCGGGCCTGTCAGAGATACGCGCAGGGTGACGAAACCGTCTGCACACACTCTTGTGGGTTTATGTCGAACACCTGCTGTCACATGATCCACGTATCAACTGAATATATCGTGAAGATTACCCCGCCATCTTCCTTCAGCCGGGAAGAACAGGCAGATTTTAACTTATTGGTGGTCATGGCGAAAGAGGTCGTGTGGTTGACGCGTTTGAAAGGGTTGTAGACAAGCATTTTCCTCTTCGGCAAAGCCCTAATTAACTTTCTCAGATTTTGTTTGAAGAGGAAAATCAGAAGATGGCTTATGGAGGCAAGCATGGCTCGAGTGAATGGGCCTGCTCTGAGTATACGTGAGGACAACTGGAAGGGAGCACTTCCCCCAGTAGTTAGGGTGACCATAGCTTTTGTGGGCCTTCTCCACAGTGGCCATCGGAGATTTCCTCCCTAATGGAGGATTTGTTTCGTTTGATTTTTTAAATGTCTTTTTTATTTTTAGTTTTTGTTAACTTTTTTTACACACAAAAACCCATGCTATATCGGCCTGTGCCGTCTTTATTGTTTAATTAATGCCAGCCATATGTGGCTAATAAAGAAATCAGAATTATTATTGTAGCAACAACAACAATGATAATGGTTTCTGATTTAGTCACAAAGCCAACACATTTTCTGGGACAAGAAAGTCAATTAAATCGACCCCAGTGCTGGCTTGCTTCAAAAATCATTAAATAGACTTCCCAGTGCTTTTGTTATCTTTTACTATGGTAGCGGCTCGAATGATGACGTTTGTGCTCTCCGTCACCCCAAAGCAGCGGTGGAACAGGTGCTTTGGTGAAGAGCTTCTTGAAATTAGAAATCACCTGCTGATCCGTGGGCTTCAGGACAGGGTTGTTGTTGGGTGGAAGGTAGAGAACCTTTACAAACTTGAACTCTTCGAGGATGTCATCTTCGAGATTAGGTGGGTGATCAGGGTTTGCAGGGGTAAGTTTTCCTGGAGATATTTCTTAACGTCAGGACCAAAGACCAAATTCACCCACTCCACAAAGAACTGCTTGGTGACCCACGCCCTCGGGTTTGCTCTCCACATAACCTGCAGTTTTTCTTTCAGAATCTTATGTGACTTAAAGGCTCTGGGGTTTTCCGAATCATATAATAATAATAATAATAATAATAATAATAATAATAATAATGTTTTCTTTATTAACCACAAGGGTTTACATAAAGTAGACATTAAGGACAGTACAGAACAATACAGGACGGTACAAATGGGCATTTCTGCGTGTAAAAAAAACAGAGGTTGAAATAAAATAACAAAGAAAAATTCCCCAATAGGGGGGAGACTTCCGAGGGACATTTGTGGAGAAAGCCCATTAAAAGACCACAGTGGCCCTGACCACCAGGGCAAGTGCCCTCTCCCAGTTTTCCACCTTTAATTTACAGACACATACACATATTCATTCGGGCCATACTTGCTTCTCTCACCCATCTTTCAACAAAATGCTGGGAAGAGAGCACTTCCTTCTCTACCCTGATTTTCCTTTTCAGATGAAATTTGAAAAAGTTAATCAGGGCATCACCGAAGAGGTAAGTGCTCGTCTTCAGCCCTTTCAAACGTGTCCACCATACTATCTCTTTCACCATGGCCACCAGACAGATAAAAACTGCCTGCCCTTCCCGGCTAAAGGTAGAGGGCGGGGCAATCCTCACGATGGACTCAGCTGATAGCTGGATCCGTCCTACACGTGACAGCAGGTGTTCGACATAAACCCACAAGTCAGCAATGCTCGGACACTGGACGAGTGCGTGCAGGACGGTTTCGTCGCCCTGTGCGCATCTCGGACATGCCCGGCTGACGGCACCTCCATGCCTGTAAAGTTTATCCCGAACTGGCAAAGCACCCCGGTAGCACTGCCAGGCCAGGGATTTCTGGAAGTTGTCCATAGGCCCCGGCCCGAAAGTCCTTCCGAAGAGATTGGCTAGTTGATTTTCGTCGACGCCTAGAGTTTCTCCAAGTACGTCGTCGCTCTTCCCCTCCACTAATCCCCTATAGAACGCCAAGGTGGAGTTTCCACCGATCACATTGCCCGATTGGTCGAGGGCTGTGAGCGCCTGAAGACATTCCAGTCTCCAAGCGCCCCCTCTCGGTCTTCGCTTGACCCAGGACTGCAGCTCCGTCAAGGAGACGAGCTGGGGAAAAACGCGTCTAGCAAACGGCGACCACACCTGATCACCGTCGAGGAAGAGGTGGAGATGTCGTAGCCTGAGCGCGTGTCTGCGCATCATCAGCCACGGCATGCCCAGCCCTCCACGTAGCGGGTGTTGACAGCAGATGGACCGCCTGACCATCGGAGCGCGTCCCTTCCACAAGAAGCGAAAGAGCAAACGCTCCAGCGCAGTCAGGCGGGGCTTAGGACAAGGTACGACGGTCAGGCGGTAGTAGATGACGGACGCGATGTACGCGTTAGCCACCTCCGCTCGACCTTTCGGGGATAGCTTCCTCTCGGCCCATTTCTGGGTGAGAGAAGCCACCCTGCTCGTCATCTCGTCCCAGTTTTTGTCCGTCTGGAGGTCTGGACCGAACCAGACCCCTAGCAATTTAACCGGTCCGTCCGTCCAGCGCCCGACGACGCTGTTGGACGGCATGGACCTGCCTCTCCAGGTGCCGAGCTGCAGGCCCACTGACTTTTCCTGGTTGATCATTGCTCCTGTCACCGCTTCGTATTCTCTTAGTGTAGTGCCGATCGCCTCGATGTGTTTGGCGTTCGACACCACTACGGTGACATCGTCGGCATATGCTGACACGGATCTTCCGCATCCTAGTTCGCGCGGGACCCCCCTCAACGTCTCCAGTTTGTGCAGTAATGGCTCGAGAGTCAATACGTATAATAGGGACGAGAGGGGACATCCTTGGCGGACCGAGCGCATGATGTTGAACGGTTCCGAAAGGTGACCGTTCACTCTCACTACAGAGCAGATGTCGCTGTGCATGGCAGCGATCCAGCCTCTGAAGACGGGCCCAAAGCCAGCCGCCCTCAGGACTGCCGCTAGGTAACGATGGTCGACCCTATCGAAGGCTTTCGACTGATCTAAATTGATCAAAGACCCACCCGTGCCAGGTTCCCTAGCTACCCTCTCTACGATGTATCGCATGAGGTGGAGGTTGTCGTGAATAGATCTGTCGGGAATGGCGCATGTCTGTGCCTCTCCCACCAGACCACCAACGACAAGCGCCAACCTCTTTGCTAGCACCTTGGCCAAAATCTTGAACTCTGTGTTTAGCAGAGTTATGGGCCTAAAATTATCTATGTTATGCCCCTTTTTCGGATCCTTTCTCAGCAGCGCCACCGCTCCTCGGCTCACAGAGCTGGGAATTCTCCCGTTCTGTTGCCAGTTGCAGTAGACGTCCGCCAAGAGGCCTCCGAACAAGTTTGGCATTTGTACGTAAAGTTCATAGGGCAGACCATCTAAACCAGGCGATTTACTCCTTGTGCAACTAGTCATTGCATCCCGTACTTCAGCGGTTGTTATCGGCTTTTCGCAACACTCCGCCTCAGTGGCCGAAAGCCGCGGCAGTCCGTCGAGGTAGACACTAAAGTCTATCCCTCGATCCGGCCCGCCACTGCCCCCGAACAGTTGAGCGAAGTGTCGCTGAAAAGCTTCACACATTTGCCCGGGATCGAGTAGCATGCGCCCGTCGTGGTCCACCAAAGACCGGATCGTGGCTTTGTTGCCACGACGCGCCTCCGTCACTCGGGGCCATTGAACGGCTTTCGTCCCCTCGTGTCTGAGAGCACGCACCCTAGCTCTGACAACGCAGCCTTCGTGCTTTGCATTGAAGAATTGGTCAAGGGCCAATTTCGCCGCAAGTACGTCGGTCGCGATGCCTTTGCTAAGCGCCTCATCTAATTTTCTAACTAATTCTCCCTCTGCTCTATTTTTCTCTATTGCTAAAGTCTTACTAAACCTAATGGACTCTATTCTAATTGCTCTTTTCAGAGCAAACCACCACTTATTGTTGACGATGGCCCCCGTCAACGCCCGCTTAACTAGTTCGCTAATCCGGTCTCTGTAGGCCTTGCGCGCTGGTAAGGACGCGTTTAGCTTCCAGTAGCCGGGTCCTCGTCTATGAAGCCTATCTAAGTCAAGCACACAGATCACGAATTTGTGGTCCGTGTAGCTGACTATCTTGAATTGTGGACAGCCTATGCTAGACCTATCTATTTCCCTACAAAATACTCTATCTAGATATGATCTGGATGACCCTATGCGATTTGTCCAAGTCCACATTGGTACATTCGGGAAATCCATTCGGTACCTGTCAGACAGTTCAAAACGTCTGAGCAGGTTGGTGAGACTCTTGCACCCTCCTTCCCTATCCACTAATCCCACACAATCCCAGCGTGCATCTAAGATCCCGTTCCAGTCGCCCACTAACACTAAAGAGCGGGACGTTCCAAGAAAGGTCTCCAGACGCCGGAAGAAATCAGGCCGCCCTGCTCCTGTCGGGGCATAGACGGCCACTAACCTGAAAGCTTGGCCGTCTCCGCTGGTCACGTCCAGCACCACCAACTTACCTTCTGGGTCCAGGAAGATGGCCCGTATGGCAAGATCCAAACCTCTCCGAAAAAGCACAGCAACTCCTCCCCCCGATCCCGGACGGCTGGGAGATGCGTACACATCGTAGCCGCCGAAGATCGGTGCGAAAGCCTGTGCTTCGGAGATTCTGGTCTCGCTGATGGCCACTACATCTATGTTTAGTGACCTGAGGTCGTTGAGCAGGTGGCCCTGCTTCCATGACACCCCAAGCCACGCGCATTTATTCTGCCTATTCTGAGTGAGGTCATGTTGAAAAGGAGTGGAAAAGATGGGAAAGACCACTTACCTTACTTCTCGTAGAGGAAGGACGGTTTTTCCATCCTTTTCACAGCTTGTGGCCTCCTCAGGAAGGATGTCCTTATAAATCCTCCTGGAGAGTGCTTGTCGGAAGTCTCCGATGTCTTTGGGGAATTTTTGTTTTAGTGTCATGTACGTTTTCTGTGTGATGCGAGTGATTTGTATGTGTGGAGGTGGTGTGAATTTTGGGGTTGTTGTGTAGTCTTTTTCTGTGATGCTGGTGTTGTGTTGGATGTAGTGTAATAATTGCTTGTTGTTCAAATTTAATGCTGTGTAGTGTGTATCGTTTTGGTTGTTTTGTTTTGTTTGCGTTTGTTGTGGGTTTGTTTCTGTTTCGCATTTTGGTGACTTTTGTGGTGTAGGTGATGGTGGTGTTGGGGTTAATGATGGTGATGGTGTTGGTGTTTGGGTTGATGGGGTTGGTGATGCTGGTGTGGATGGTGGCATATCTGTCCTAACTTTTTTGTTTCTTAATTTATTTGTTTCCCTCTGTATTTTGTTTTTGGAGGGGGAAGGAAGAGAATTTTTTCTTTTTTGGTTTCTTTTTTTTTTCCGGATATCGTTTCCCACTCCTCGTCGTCACAATCTGTCTCCAGTTGTGATAGGCCGGGGAGTGGAAAATCCTCCACAGCCGTTAGTTTTGGTTGTGGCGTGGTGGATGGTGTAGGCGCTGGTGCTAGTTCTGAAGCGTTGGGTGGTGGTGGTGTTGGTTTTGCTGGTGGTGGTGGTGGTGTTGGTTTTGCTACTGTTGCTGGGGTTGTTGCTGTTATAGTTGCTTCTGTTGTTGCTGCTACAGTTGTTGCTGCCATCTCTGCTACTGGTGGTGTTGATGGTTGTGTCACTGGGGTGGGTAGGAGAGGTGGCCTCAACCTTTTAGACTGAGGGCAGAAAGCCCTTAGGTGGGTTCCTTCACCACAAACGACACACCTAGGTCTTCTGCCCTCGACAATTACCGTGAGGTGGCTGCCGTCAGTGAGGTCTATTACCTCTGGGATCTCCTCAATGCTTTTTTGGTCCGCTTGGATCAGGAGCTCCATCCCAGATCCGGACCAGTTCTCCTGCTTTTCTTTTGCTGTTGCTATTATTTTCGTGTTGGCTTCGATGCCGGCGAGGACAGCCGCTATTAGCCAGGGAATTTCGATGGCCGGTGGAACGTGGGTCACCCTGATCTTTACGAGTCTCTGGCCACAATAGCTTGGGACGAGTGTGAAGTCGTCACTTCTTAATGGGGCCATGGAGTGTTCTCTAGCCTCCTCTGGTGTTTCAAAGAACACGTCCACGGTTCCATACTTTTTCCCACGTCTGATGTGGGTTTTTCTTGCCCACACATGTCCCAAAGCTTTTTGGATTTGGGACTCGGATGCCCGTTCCACTCGGCGCGATTTTACATTTATTGTTCTATACGACACGGTGCATAGGCGCCGATGCTCCATTTTATTAGGTGTGGGGGGGGGCTGACCCTGTACCCATCTTTCTTTACTATTTGTTTGGCATTTTCTAAATCCTCCTGAGTTACCGTATATGCTTCGAACTGTTTTGCTACTATTGCAAAACTGAGGGGCGTTTTTATAATGTCATTGTTGTTGTTGTTGCTATCGTTATTTGTGTTAATATTAATTTTAGTTTCAGTTGTGGTGGTGGTGACGTCAGTCGTCTTTGGTGGGGAAGAGTTAATTTATTTTTTTCTTCTTTTGTTTCTGTTGTCGCGGTGGTGGTGGTGGTGGTAGTTGTCGCGGTGGTGGTGGTGGTGGAGGCTTTAACACCTGCAGTCATTGGTAATGGCGGGAAATGAATGTCTGCCTGAGACAAATTTAAAATATTGCTAGTGCTTATATTTTTTTTTGTGTTGGCAAACGTAGTAACATTTACAATGGTGGTGTCGGTGTGAGGTGTTAATTTGTGAGGAAGGCTTTCAGCTGCTTCGTGCAGAGGTGAATTAGCCATTTTTTTCAAAGAAATTTTTTTGATAATAATAAAAGTTTAAATTTTGGGCACAAGGCCCCAATCTTTTTGGGTGTCCTTTTCGGAAAACAATGTATGTGCGCTTATAAACAGTTAACAATAACATTTTCCATAAATGACAATTTTTAACAAACGGAAATAACAAACCTTTGCGGAGCTCACGATGATACGATTTACTACGTAGGTCGCCAATAATAATAATAATAATAATACAACTGGACGAAAGAATTGAATAGAACTGTTATGCAATGTTACCTGAAGAGTAACCCCAAGGAGAAAGGCTATAGGAAAAGGATGCATAACATCTGGAACGAGATTGGTCCATTTAAATTAGATGAACAAAAACTGGCCGAGCAGGCTCGGGTAATAAGAACTAATGGGTGGATAAGCGATCTGGAACTGGAGGAACTAAGCAGAGAGATTAGCTTGGAGATGGAGGGTGGAGTATGCCAGGCAAACGAGCCAGTGGGAAATGAAGGTGAAGAGGTCGAGAGAACGGAGGAACCACCCGAAACAGACAATGATCTGAATGCTGAGATAAATAATACCTGGAACAGAGATACGGCCACTGAGGAGATGAATGCTGACGGGCTAGGACAAGATTTGGTAGATATCCTAAACTTGGTGGTAGATGAATTGAACAATGATAGTGGGAGACCTATGAACCTAAGATTTGTAGACAGGAAAAAGTTAAAAGAAACAACAGCTAAGGTAAACAAAGTCATCCCATACCTTGAGGCAAGGAGCCTTCACCAGTGCAACAATATCCTCAAAGCAACAGCAAATACGGTGAGGAAACTACTTGGTATAAAAGCGAGAGGAAACAACAGACAAGAAAGAGCAGAGCCTTGGTGGAAGAAACGACTGAGTGGTCAAATCAGGGAAATGAGAAATGACATTGGAAAGCTTGAGTCCCTACTGAATGGGACACTAAAAAACATAGACACTAAAAATAGACTGGAAATAAAGTACAAAACTAGGAGGAAAAAGCTAAATATTATCATAGAGGAACTGAAGCAACGCATTGTAGCAAAGAGTGCAAAAATCAGGCGATACGAGAACAGAGTCAGCCAGTATAGACAGAACCGCATGTTCGACAACAACCAGAAGATGCTGTTTGGACAGCTTGAAGGGAAAGAAAGAGGCAACGACTTGATCCCTGAGGCGGAACAAACTAAAACATTCTGGAGAGGAATATGGGAGCAGGATGTTAAACATAATGACCAGGCAGTGTGGATTGAGACAGTACAGAAGGAGATCAGGGAACAGGCACACCAACAAACTGATTTGAGTATCACAGTTGAAACTCTTAAGGGGCAGGCCAAAAAACTAACCAACTGGAAATCACCTGGCCCAGATGGTGTGCAGGGGTATTGGATTAAAAACATAACATCCCTCCACCCGAAACTGACAACCATGTTCAATGACTGCTTGATGTCAGGTGAGGTACCAGAGTGGTTGACGAAAGGTACCACAGTTCTGATAATGAAAGACCGAATCAAGGGTAATGATGTTACCAACTATAGACCTATCACATGTCTGTCTGTAATGTGGAAACTGTTGACAAGCATTATGTCTGAGGAAATCTACCATCACCTCCACACAAACAACTTGTTACCGGACGAACAGAAAGGATGCCTAAAGAAGTCACGTGGTACAAAGGACCAGTTACTTATTGATAAGATGGTAATAAGGAATTGCAATGGGATGGATAGACTACAAAAAGCCATTTCACATGGTGCCTCATTCTTGGATCACCAAAAGCCTGGAGATCTTCAAGGTGGCAGATAACATCAGACAGTTGTTGGGCAAAAGTATGAAGTCCTGGGAAACAGAGTTAACATCAACTGGAGAATCCTTGGGAAGCGTGAAGATCAAGAGAGGTATCTTCCAGGGAGATAGTCTGTCCCCTCTGTTGTTTGTCCTTGCCCTGATGCTCCTGACCAGTGTACTGCGAAAAGTGAGAGCAGGATACAGGTTGGGAAAGGGAGGGCTTACCATCAATCACCTCCTCTTCATGGACGATCTTAAGCTCTTCGGGAAGAGTGAGAAGGAGTTGGATGTGCTTGTTGACACTGTCCGTATTTTCAGCAATGATATATGTATGCAATTTGGTATTAGTAAGTGTGGAGTCATTGTGATGAGGAGGGGTAAGTTGAGCAGAAGTAACGGAATCCAGATACCAACAGGTGAGATGATAAAAGAAATTGACTCTGAGGAAGGATACAAGTATTTCGGCGTTCTGGAGGCTGATGACATCAAGAACAAAAAAATGAAGGAATTGATAAGAACTGAATACCTTCGGAGAGTAAGGAGCGTATTAAAGTCACATCTGAACAGTAGGAATGCCATAAGTGCAGTAAATTCCAGAGCTATGTCTATTATTAGGTACAGTGCGGGAATTCTGAGATGGAATGTTGCTGAACAAAAAGAAATGGATAGGAAGACTAGGAAGCTATTGACTATCTACAATATGTTACACAAGAGGAGTGATGTCGACAGACTCTACTTAAGGAGATCTGAGGGTGGAAGAGGTCTTATCAGCATAGAGGACTGTGTTCAGATGGAGAAAAACAACCTACACAAATACGTGACTGATAGTAGGGAGCCAATGCTCAGAACTGTACTGAAGGAGGGGACAATAGGCCAGGGGATGTCCAAGGAGGAAATAACATCAAGGAGAAAGAGCAGCCTTCAGGAAAAATCCCTTCATAGTACCTTCTTTGAGAAAACTGAATTTAGAGATCCACAGAAGAGACCTAAAAAAGGCTACAGAAGGAATGTTAATGGCTGCGCAGGAGCAGGCCCTCAAAACGAAGTGGTTGAAACACCACATTTACAAGGAGGAGGCTAGCCCACTGTGCAGGATCTGTGGAGAGAGAGAGGAGACTGTGGCTCACATTGTATCCGAGTGTAAACACCTAGCCCAGACTCACTATAAGGGCTGGAGACATGATGTGATGGGCAGGGTGATCCACTGGCACCTATGCAAAGTAAACAATTTATCACATTCTGAGAAGTGGTATGAGCATAAGCCAGAGGCGGTGATAGAAAACGATCAGGTGAAGGTGCTGTGGGATTTTAGGATACAGACGGACAAGAAACTGGAACACAATAGACCTGACCTGGTGGTTTTGGACAAAGAAAAAAGATCGTGCCTGATTGTGGATGTGGCCTGCCCATTCGACACGAGAGTGCAAGAGAAGGAGAGGGAGAAAATTAACCGATACCAGGACTTAAAGTGGGAGGTAAAAAGGATTTGGAACTGCCATGAAGTCAAAGTGGTCCCGATTCTCATAGGCGCACTAGGGACTATCTCAAAAAGTTTCCAGGGATGGTTAAAGAAAATTGGCCCCTTCACGCTTTTTGGAACGATTCAAAAGGCATGCTTGCTGGGAACAGCAAGAACCCTCCGATACGTCCTGAATATCTGAGGCTGCAGGTAGTGGCTTGATATTCATCTCAACAAACTTTCCAGTTAACTAACATCAATGACTGAGACTCAAAGAGTAATAACAATAACAATAATAATAATAATAATAATAATAATAATAATAATAATAATAATGGAGAAAAACAACCTACACAAATACGTGACTGATAGTAGGGAGCCAATGCTCAGAATTGTACTGAAGGAGAGGACAATAGGCCAGGAGATGTCCAAGGAGGAAATAACAACAAGGAGAAAGAGCAGCCTTCATGAAAAATCCCTTCATAGTACCTTCTTTGAGAAAACTGAATTCAGAGATCCACAGACATGGAACTGGTTGAAAAGAGGAGACCTTAAAAAGGCTACAGAAGGAATGCTAATGGCTGCGCAAGAGCAGGCCCTCAAAACGAAGTGGCTGAAACATCATATTTACAAGGAGGAGGCTAGCCCACTGTGCAGGATCTGTGGAGAGAGAGAGAGGAGACTGTGGTTCACATTGTATCCGAGTGTAAACACCTAGCCCAGACTCACTATAAAGGCTGAATACATGATGTGATGGGCAGGGTGATCCACTGGCACCTATGCAAAGTAAACAATTTACCACATTCTGAGAAGTGGTATGAGCATAAGCCAGAGTCGGTGATAGAAGACGATCAGGTGAAGGTGCTGTGGGATTTTAGGATACAGACGGACAAGAAACTGGAACACAATAGACCTGACCTTGTGGTTTTGGACAAGGAAAAAAGATCGTGCCTGATTGTGGGTGTGGCCTGCCCATTCGACACGAGAGTGCAAGAGAAGGAGAGGGAGAAAATTAACCGATACCAGGACTTAAAGTGGGAGGTAAAAAGGATTTGGAACTGCCATGAAGTCAAAGTGATCCCGATTGTCATAGGCGCACTAGGTACTATCTCAAAAGGTTTCCAGGGATGGTTAAAGAAAATTGGCCCCGCCCCGCTTTTTGGAACACTTCAAAAGGCATGCTTGCTGGGAACAGCAAGAACCCTCCGATACGTCCTGAATATCTGAGGCTGCAGGTAGTGGCTTGATATTTATTTCAACAAACTTTCCAGTTAACTAACATCAATGACTGAAACTCAAAGAACAATAATAATAATAATAATAATAATAATAATAATAATAATAATAATAATAATAATGATGATTTCTTTATTAACCACAAGGGTTTACATAAAGTAGACATTCAGGACAATACAGGACAATACAGGACGGTACAAATGGGCATTTCTGCGTGTAAAAAACAAAAACAGAGGATGTAACAAAAAAAATAACAATGAAAATAATAATAATGAAATTGTGTACAGTGCTCAGGTGCACTACAACTCATCAAAAGTGTATGTATAGTACATAGAATAATGTTCAAATGTCAGGAAAATGAACATTGTACGAGTCATGAAATACATGTGTGCGTGTGTATGGGGAGGGGGACATCAGGTGCAGTGTTGGCGAATCTCAGGAAGCATGGAGGTTTTAAAAGAAGCAGTGTCTCGACAGCTAACAACTGATGCAGGTAGTTTGTTCCATGCTTCAGCAACTCTGAGCGTGAAAAAATGTTTCCGAAAGTCATGGGAGCTGTGCTGTTTTCTGACTTTGTAGGCATACCCACGTGTGTGAGACACATGGAAATCATAAAGGTGCTCAGGGTTGTTGTTGGAAAGATGGTTAATAATTTTGTGGGTGTTTACCAAGTCAGTTGCCAGACGTCTGAGCTTCAATGTATCCATGCCCATGGAAGCAAGGCTTTCAGAGTATGGTAGATGCCTGATGGAGGGTATTCGCTTGGTTGCACGTCTCTGAACAGTTTCCGGGAGGTCAATCTTCTGAGCAAGATAGGGGTTCCAGACTGGTGACGCAAATTCTAAAGGTCTTGATAAACGAGCAGCGGCTTAATCTTGCAGTCGCCGCTCACATTGGCACTCAGTGCGAGTGTTAGCCTTTCCTTCATGGGTTTCTGGCCTGGCATCCTCTTCTCCTCTGCCGTTATATAAGTCCTTCTTGGAATCTTCTTCCAAAAAATCCTGTCTCATCACAGTTGAAGACTTGCTGGAGGGTGTATCCATCGGTTGCTATAATTCTGGCAAAAGTTTTGAGGTAATCCTCAGCTGCCTTCATATCCGCGCTCGCTGTCTCACAATGCCTGACAACTGAATGCGGGTCTTCTTTTTAAAATTCTCGAACCAGCCCCGACTGGTTTTAAACGGCTCGCCCGATGCCTCATCCGGCGAAGTGCCTGGGGTCAGCTGCAGAAAATCAGCGTAAATAGCCCCTGCCTTCTCACATATTATAACCCTCGTCACGGTATCTCCTGCGAGCTGCTTCTCTGTCAACCACACTATCAGCAGCTTTTCCATATTTTCATGGATAGATGTCCGCTGTTTAGAAATTATTTTAACGCGCTTTGCTGGCGTTCTAGTCTTTATCGACTCCTTTTGCTTCAGTATTGTGCAGATCGTAGAAGTACTACGCTCGTACTGCTTCGCCAGGTCGACTACACGCACACCTTAGTCATGTTTTTCGATATTTTATTTCTTTAATTCAATGCACATCATCCGCTTCTTCTTCTCAGCACTGTCTTTCGCGCTCACTTTCTTCGGACCCATGGGATACTGGGCGGATGTTACGGCATTCATTGTGGCGGTCGCTACGCCAACTAGCGGTGGGATATTTGAAGCTGGCTCGTAACCCGAATTTTAGCTCGCAACTCAAAGCAAAAAATCGGCCGAGAGACGGCTCGTATCTTGAAAAACTCGTTAGTTGGGACACTCGTAAGTCAAGGTACCACTGTATGTGTATGAGTGTGTGTATCCCAGATTCAATCGGGGGTAACCACAATAAGTAAGATACTCAATACATAGATTATATACAATATTTAATATTGAAATGGCTTCTACAGGACTAGAACTGTTTCATTCAAAAGAAATCGTCAGAGCTTTCCTGATGATCTCCTTCGAATGAAACAGTTCAAGTCCTGTAGAACCCATTTCTATATTCTCTCTCTCTCTCTCTCTCTCTCTCTCTATATATATATATATATATATATATATATATATATATATATATATATTGAGCCCTTTGCCACGCATTTCGAAGATTGTGTTTCGTTATTTCGTGGGCCGAGATTCCGATTCTCGATAAATTATTTGTATTTTTATATATATATATATATATATATATATATATATATATGTAGATAAATCTACATATTTTATATATATATATATATATATATATATATATATATATATATATATATATATATATATATATATATATATATATATATATATATATATATAAATTCAGCGAGAATCGCATTTCGGCGGGTAGAAAAAGCGAAACGTAACGCAAATTCCGAGTCATGCTGGCAAGCGCTCCATGGGCTAGCTAAAAGACCAGAGCAATAAACATAGGTTATAAAGGCCATACAAACTGAGAAGGCGGTCAAGAAGCCATAAACCACCTAAGCCAAAAAACAAATCAAGCTAAACAGGCCAAACAAAATAAATGGCATAATCATATATATATATATATATATATATATATATATATATACATCCGCGCACGCACATATTTGTTTTGATGATTACAAAAAAACTTTCTTATCTTCCACAATATGACAACAAACCAAAAGCAAAACACCATCATAGGAACAATGCAGAGATAAACTCAAGTATTTGTAAATAGATAATTTCCATGTTGCCTTGGTGATTTGCGATAATGTGTACAAGAGTACTGTTGTTTCTAGCTCAACTTCATGACTTGGCTTAGTACTTCACTTAGTGAAGTTCATTTTGTTCATTATTAATGTCTTTTTCCCAGTGAGAAAAGCAGCTACCATTGCTTTTGTGACATTCATCCCCACCTACATCAGCACAGAGTCTTCCTCATCATTACAAGGGGGTTTCTATGTAGTTGCTTGTCACATTAGATACGGCATCTGTATCTTTTTGTTGTGCAATGTTGTCCTCAATATAGTATACCTGAAAACAAAACAGTATGGTCATGTTTGGAATGCCTTTCATCATAAGTTCGCTCAATCAAATCTGGTGCTAAACAACAATATATGTTTCAGCATTGCTGAAATAGAGGTCAAATCTCCCTCAGATCACAGTGTGATCATCACACCTTACCGTCTTACATAGGAAAGG
The DNA here is from genome assembly GCA_964016885.1 of Eledone cirrhosa. NCBI lineage: Eukaryota > Metazoa > Mollusca > Cephalopoda > Octopoda > Eledonidae > Eledone > Eledone cirrhosa. Next base: position 71,443,510 of record OZ024740.1, read on the forward strand.
GCACATTGAAGAATGTAGTCCTAGATATCCGTAAAAAGACGAGGGCGATAACAGCTGGAATGCCTGAGATCAGGGGTTTCAAACATGTGGCACCATTTGAAACGAAAGATCTGTCCCCTAACAGCTTTTACTAATTCATAAATTCCACTTACTGTCATATGCGTGTTTATTTTGATGAAAATAAATAAATAAATAGCCGCCTATCAGTTGTATCACAGATTAGCATTATAACTAGTGGAAATCACACCTCCTACAATATTTCACTTTTGGCCCGCTGTGCCTCTTCCCCGGTATGTAATGGTCTTTTTAAGTTCTTGAGTTTGTAGCAGAATGATAGTCGTGGTCGCCAGTGTGGTAAAATGATGATATCCTCGTTGGATTGTCTTGTCGACATAGACGCGAGGGAAGGTCCCTCGTCTATTTACCATCTTTGTATTTACAATATTCCTTCCGTCAGGTCGCCAATTCCAGCAGCATGGATTATATGTCATTGAGACACGAGTAACATAATAATGATTTCAACAGCAGAAATTAGAGATGAAATGTATGTTTATTTTTGATGTAGCACAAACAATGTTTGTTAACTTATATGGTTGAAGTTACACATAAAAAAAGGTTACAAAAGGGAATGTGCCATGGCGCCGGAAAGCCGGCAGGCTAAGGTGCAAAATCTCACCGTCACATTGTACATGTTGCTGGTTCGAAGTTTCTGGTGCGAGAGAGAGTTTCTTCAAATCTTTTCGGGTAATTTCTCCCTCAGGGCGCGTAGGGATACATCCTCTTCTACTGGCGCTGATTGGCTGAACTGAGCCAAATCACGCACATAGAATGTATGTGAGCCCGCGGAATGTAGGTCACGACAAGTTTCAGACTCCTGTCTTAGATCAAAATCTGATTTGGAGAAGCAGCAACAACAACAACAATCCATACAATATATATGAACCCTATTGCATCGACCTTTAAACCCTCTGGTAAAGTGTCTACCCAATAATTCGATTGGCAGTATCGGTAGAGGGTCGGACGCCATGCTTTGCAGCATAGAGATACATTCCTTTACGGTCTAAGTTCAAATCCCGCCGAGGTTAATTGCCTTTCATCCTAACGGGGTCGATAAAATAAAGTACCAGTAATGCCCTGGGATAACTGGTGGCCTGTGCCAAAATAAGAATTATTTATATATATATATATATATATTTATATGAAAACATGGCGTGCTGCGTGGTTGCAAATGGGTTACATATGAATAAATTTAGTCCTTCATCAGTGATCTTCCAGCCTTCATTGGTATTTCATCGCTTTATATATATATATATATATATATATATATATATATATATATATATATATATATATATATATATATATATATATATATATATATATATATATATATATATATATATATATATGTGTGTGTGTGTGTGTGTGTGTGTGTGTGTGTGTGTATATATATATATATTATGTCAGGTTGCTCTCGAGTGCTACTGGTAACATGTAACCCAGTACTACTTGTCTCATGATCGGGTCGTCGGCGACTAAACCGGCAACCCCACTAAGCTTGCTTGGTGAGGAGGGTGATATTTGGACACCCTGTGGGATGAAATACAAAACCTGGCAAAGGACGGAGCAAAAACCATCCAAATAGTACTTTTTTTTTTTACCTGGGAGTGAGAGCCCCCCCCCCCCCCCCGTTGTTGCCACACCTTTCTAGGAGAGGGAAACTCTGAAAAAAAACCTGCGGCTTTGGAAGCATCCAATGATGTTGACCAGTTCTCCTTTTCGGGTAGTGCTTTCGATGTTCAGAGAGTGGGATTGGTCGTGTGTAAGGCCTTTCCCCACTTAAAAAACCTTCAAAGCACAGGAATCGCTTGTTCAGGATCAGTTACAGGTTTGTAGCAGGAGTTGCCTCCCTTGTTGTGACACTCACATCCCCAATAGATTAACGCTCTCTAGACAGGAAGTAGAACCCTTTCTGTAACTTCCGGTCAGAACCCTATAAAACTAACAACGTTAAGCTCCCTATCTCTCATTCGCCTTTTCGGTCAGGCGCCTCCTGGCCTTCGCCAGGAGTCTTCACTCAGGCGTGTGTAATCCTGGCAACCAAGCGGTAACTAATAACTTTGTTTCATTCTCTCATCTATTCATTGACATGTCAACTATACTGTTCTATATATCCACAAATTGTTTATTAAATATTATACACACAAACCACGTCTCCTTGTTACATTCATACACACTAGTATTTTGTTATAGGTTCGTGTGGCTGGCCGTAGCCTAAAAGTGCACCAAACTCTATGATGACAGATGATAACCTTGAGGTCAATGGCAGTAAGGGCTCTGGAACTTATTGTGAAGGGGTCTGGCCCGGCAGGTGTTCCATGGCACCGCAGCGTGGGCCCGGTCGTCATCCTACAACTGCAAGGAGGTTCAAACCTCTGAATATTGGATGTTGGAATGTAAGAACTTTACTGGATTCCTAGTCCAGAAAAACTCGCCCTGAAAGAAGATCTGCTTTGGTGTCGAGGGAACTCGATCGCTTTCAGAAACGAGATTGGCAGGTGAGGGTCAATTCACAGAACAGAAAGGGAGGATATACCTTCTATTGGAGTGGAGGAGCAGAGGGTTGTAGGAGAGAGGTAGGGGTCGCATTTGCAGTCAGGAATGGAATCGTCTCAAAGCTGGAAAATCTTCCTTGTGGATTCAATGATCGGATAATGTCCATGAGAGTCCCTCTGATTCAAAACCGCTTTGTGACTCTGGTCAGTGTGTACGCTCCTACTATGTGTGCTAGTGATGATGAAAAACTAAGTTTCTACATGTCTTTGAGAGAGGTCATCCATGGTATACCTTATGCAGACAAGATTGTCATCCCTGGTGATTTTAATGCACGTGTTGGTAATGACTGGGAAGCTTGGAGTGTGATGGGCAGGCATGGAGTAGGTAAGTGCAATAACAATGGCCTACTTCTGTTACAGATGTGCACTGAGATGGATCTTGTTGTTGGGAACACGCTCTTTCAGCAGAAAGACAAATATAAGACAACTTGGATGCATCCAGGTTCCAAGAAGTGGCACTTTATTGACTTCGTTTTAACGAGAAAACGTGATATCAGAGATATCACATTGGTTCGTGTATTGCGAGGCGCGGAATGTTGGACTGATCATCGTCTGGTGCTTGCCAAGTTTCAATTTATTGTGAAGCCCAAAGTAAGGGGGAAGAAGGTTGCACTTCCAAAACAACTAAACGTGGCTCGTCTGAAAACAGAGAAAGTCAGAGCTGAGCTGTCGAGGTCCCTTGAGTCCATGGAATGTGAAAACACTTGGGAATCATTGAAGAAAACCGTCTATGATGTTAGTGCTGGAGTTTTGGGTCATACCAATAGAAAGCATAAAGACTGGTTCGATGAAAATGATCCAGTGATCCAGACCTTGCTTGAAGAGAAACAAAAAGTGCTGACATCATTGTTGTGTGAGACACGTTCTGACAGGAGTGACCGAACCTTCAGGCAGATCAAGGCACGTGTGCAACATCGATTGAGAGCCATGCAGGATACCTGGTGGAGCCAAAAGGCTGATGAAATCCAGAAGGCCTCAGGGAGGTGTATGGTCCGACCGGTTCACAAATATCACCACTTCGCTCCGGGGACGGCAAGAAATTGCTCAGAGATCCGAAGGAAATCCTGATCAGGTGGCATGACCATTTTGATGAGCTTCTCAACAGACCATCAGAAATTGATGATGAGTTCATCCGGTCGATTCCATCCAGACCTACAAAGCTAGCAATGGCTGATCCTCCTTCATTTGATGAGGTGGAGAAGGCCATTGCCAAATTAAACAGCGGCAAGTCACCTGGAAATGGATGGACTGAGTGCCGAGATTTTGAAGTGTGCTGGTGATAACTTCTTAAACCGCTTCACTGATCTCTTTGTGAATGTTTGGAATGAAGAAGATGTGCCACAGGATTGGAAAGATGCACTGATGGTGGTACGTTACAAAGGAAAGGAAGCCAAAGATGACTGTGGCAACTACAGAAGTATTTCACTGCTATCAGTGGCTGGGAAGATCTTGTGCAAGATATTGTTGGACAGATTGATACAGCACATTGCTGTTGAGGTACTTCCTGAGTCCGAATGTGGCTTTAGGAATGGCAAAGGTACTGTTGATATGATCATCTCAGCCAAACAACTTCAAGAGAAATGCATTGAGCAGCGCATGGACTTATACCAAGTTTTTTGTCGATCTGACCAAGGCATTTGACACCGTTAATCGGAAGGCTTTGTGGGTTATTTTAGAGAGATTGGGCTGTCCTGAAAAGTTTGTGATCATTCTGAAACTCTTCCACGATGACATGCAGGCATGGGTGAATATTGGAGGTAAACTGTCTGAGCCAATCTCGGTTGAAAATGGTGTGAAGCAGGGTGATATACCTGCACCAACTTTGTTTGCCTTGTATTTCGCGATGGTGTTCTTCATGGCCTTCAAGGATTGTCAACACGGTATCTATCTCAGATATCGCATTTCCGGCAAGCTGTTTAACCTTAGGCGTCTCACTGCCAACACTAAGATATTGAGTATCTTGATCAGAGAATTTTATATGCAGATGAGTGTGATCTCTTTGCACACTCCCAGAGTGACATGTAACACCTTATGGATTCTTTTTCCAATGCGTGCAGTGCTTTGGGACTTACAATCAGTCTGAAGAAGACTGTCGTCATGTACCAATCTGCTCCGGATAAAGTTTTCAATGAACCCTCCATACACGTATACGGTCAAAAGCTGAAGGCTGCTGACACATTTGTGTATTTGGGGAGTACTCTGAGTGTGACCTGCTCTCTGCAGATGTTGGTCTACGTGTTAGTAAGACAAGTGAGTCATTTGGAAGGCTCAACGACCGTCTTTGGTGCAGGCGAGGAATCACAATGAGGACCAAGGTGAGAGTGTATGCTGCATGTGTACTGTCAGCTTTGCTGTATGCATGTGAGACATGGGTTGCCTGCAAACGGCATATCCACAGACTGGAACGGTTTCACCAGCAGTGTCTCAGAAAGATGCTTGGTATCAAGTGGCAGATGAATGTGAGTGATGTTGAGGTCCTTGAGAGAAGTGAGTGTCGGAGCATTGAGAGTATCATCCACCAACCGGACACCTCTGCAGAATGGAGGATGATCGAATCCCAAAACAACTCTTGTATGGTGAGCTTTGTGAGGGTAAGAGACAACCTCACAAACCAAAGCTCCGATTCAAGGATTGTGTAAATGACTCATTGAAAAAAACTGGTTTGATGATGGTTGATTGGGAGATAGAAGCTCTTGAAAGAGAAACTTGGCGTGGAATGGTCAATGATGGGGTCCATAATTTTTAGGACAGACGCATAGAGCACGAGAAAATCAAAAGGGATGTGCGTAAGCAATGCCCTGGTGTATCTCTTGAAACGATCGGTGTCTCCATTGAATTGAAGTGCCCTGAGTGTGGAAAAATTTGCTTGAGCAAATCTGGTCTCAGGAGCCACAGTCGCAGCCAAGTTCAAAGAGAACCAGTGAACTATGATCTCCCCGGTATTGTGAGGGTTCACGGGCAACCTGATGCGAGACCTCAAGCCAGGAAGATCCATAGTTGTCGTCAGTGTGTGAAGGAGTGCAAGTCTCTAGCAGGCTTGAAAAGCCATATCCGAGCGTCCCTCATCTGAATCTGACAAGCGATTGCAATACTCTTGGCAGAGTTTGCAGCCATCATATATATATATAGAGATTACACAAGTATCAAAGTTATGTTTAAAACATTTAATCGGTGACAATTGTTTCTTCCAAACTTAAGCTTGGAGTCCTCGGAGCATTATCAATTATAAATTACTGACCTTCCCTGTATCTTTAATATTATATATATATATATATATATATATATATATATATATATATATATATATATATATATATATAAAACCAAAAGTTTATACGTCTTCTTCTCTAGGTTTATCATATTATTTGTGGTATATAAATGTTGAGTGTTGGGGAAATAAATCACTACCACTACAGGGATTGAAGGTTCAAGACCTTAGGGGTATCTCGTATAACCAATCTCTTATATTTATCTGATGAAAACGTACTGAAACACCATTATACCTTTGAAATATGTATAATAAAATATATACTTTGGTTATGATAATATATCTCATTTATTAATATTTTGAATAATATATATATATATATATATATATATATATTAATTACGAAGATAAAAAATACTGTTATTATTCTCTCTACTGAATGGAATCTTGTGAATAAAATCTTGTTTTTATCGATCTGTATAAGTATTCCAACAAAATTGAAGAGATTTAAGTTAGGTGTGGAGAATAACATTTTCTATTCTGTATATTTCATACCATAGTTGATGCAATCCTAAGCACAATAAGTAATATACTCTTGTTGACACTTAACATTGTATTTGTAGTTTCTATATTTTATTGATCTGATGACCCATATGAGTCATCATTATCATCATTGTCAAGGGCGGTGAATTGGCAGTATCGGTAGAGGGTCGGACATGCTTTCCAGCATAGTTACATCTCTTTACGATCTGAGTTCAAATCCCGCCGAGGTTAACTTTGCCTTTCATCCTTACGGGGTCGATAAAATAAAGTACCAGTAATGTACTGGGATAATTGCTGGCCTTGTGCCAAAAGTAGAAACAATTATCATCATTGTCATCGTCATCATCATCATCATCATCATCGCCTTCGTTGTTTTAATATGATCTTTTCCCTTGCTCGATTGGGTTGGGAGGGATTGAGGTATGGTAAATCAATTACAGGCCAAAGACCTCTATGTGGCCACTCAATCAACTACAAAAATGCAGTTAAATTTCCCCTCAAATTATACCATATATATATATATAGTACTTCGTTTTTGTATTTCTTATCTGAAAAGGTGTGTTGAAACAGATATTGTTATACTTTGTGCTCCTGTGTCATCTTGTCTGTAAGACCCAACACCATGAGATCAGAATTCATCACATCTTCCTTAACAAAAGGGTGTATTATATATTGCATTTCTGTAAGAAGAAGAGAAAGGAGCATTGTTTAGAAGAGAAATAAATAGAATTATTCTTGCAAACAAAATTTGATATGACAATAAAAATAAATTATTCATCGTAAATTTTAATCCTTAATTTTCCGTTTATTCGGTATTTATTAGCATAAGCAGTTGATTGGCAGCATCGGTAGAGTATCAGACAAAATGCTTTGTTGCATATAGTCACAGCCCTTTACGTAGAGAGTCAAATCCCGACGAGGTTAGCTTTGCCTTTCATTCCTCCGGGGTTGATAAAATAACGTACCTGTACGGATTGGGGTTGATTTAATCGACTTTCTCGCCACCAAATTGTTGCCTTATGCCTAAATCAGAAACCATTATTTGCATAAGCACAAAGTCTAAGATTTACATTTTGACTTCATATTCTATCAAAGTCGTTTTACTACTTGAAATGTACTTATGTTATCAACCCTGGAAGGATGAACAGTTAAAAATTAACTCAATTGATGACATCACATTAGCAACTCTCAAAAAGAAGGGAAGATATTTTCAAGAAATTAATTATTCTTTCAAAGTTAAAATGTACATGCTTAGGACAAGAAATATCTGATCAACTGACCTGTGTAGACATGTTTCAGTCTATTAGACCTTATCAACATAGTGTATAGTTTAACCAAGTCCACCAATCAGGTTGCAGTCAGAAAAAGTACATCACCACTAAATTAACCAAATTCATACTTTGGCCTATTTCAGTAATTTCTCTCAGCTCACTACATTGTTCAATAGAAAACAATGTATTTATTTGAGTTGGTTATAATTTGACAATTTCCCTCCTTCGTCAATGTTAGCATGTTGGGATAACAAGAGAGCTGAATAAAAGATTATAAACTCGTCTAAAGTTTTTCGTATTAATTTCATGGATAAATTTTGCAAGCCCTTATATTATACATTCTTACCAATTTAGTTTTAGTCGAGGAAGAAAGGGCAGCACCAATCCTCTTTTCCGAGCCTTCAAGGTGGGGTGGGTGGGGGTGATTTTCAAACTAGAGACCAGGCCTGAATACTTGCAAAAGAGCGGACTCAGCTCAAGACACTGAACGTGTCAGGTATTAGCAGGCCCATTGCTAGTGAGGCATCCCTCAAATTTAGAAACATTTACGGTAATATATGCTTGTTCTGAAACCCCACCTTAAAATGTTCTGCAGCCTCGAAAATATGAAAAGTGGGATTTTTAAATTCAGAACGCAATGAACTTGAACATACTCCGCAAAGTATTTTGTCCTATGTACTAACAACTCTGTCAATTCGCCGCTATATGTGAGCCTCCCCAACAACAATATTGAAATTATACATTTGTTTAAATTTTCGAACTGTCTTTGCCTTCAATCGCATTCAATAAAGTTTAAAAAAGGAAAGTAAACAAAGTTCATAAAACTGAAAAAATAAAGTTTTAGAATCAAAAGACGCGAGCAAGCACTATTGGTATTCCATACTTACAGAGTTAGCTATCGTCTCAACTTTCCGTGCTCTGCCATGTGACTGGATGCATGCTTAGCAGAAGGGAAGAGAGAAGCTCGGGAAAAGTGTGCATAAGGCTGTTGTTGCTTTTTTTGGTGTTAAAACTTTTGGACGATTGACACAAATTGTTTTATTAACTCCATGAAGTAAAAAGCTTAATTTTTTATTTATAAATATTTATAAATATTTTTTATTTAATAATATACATATCTATGTGTGTATTAAAATTATATGTTTGAAATTTTGGCAAAGATATTTATTATAAACAAGTTATACCATAATTAGCCTGCACAGAACAGTCGTATAGAATCTGAAAATGTCCGGAGATAACAAAAGCACCATGCATGCACATAAGAATAGGGATATTCCTGCAAAAAGGATATTAATAAACGACCCGACTCAAATGCCCATGGACTACAGTACAACCCCTGGGGGATCTATTTTCTCCACTACTCCTGGAGGTAAGAAAATTCCATATAATATAAATATATATTTTGCAAATCAACCATTATCTATCTCTACATTAAAAAAAATTCGACTTAATATGCAATACCAATCTAGTATTGTTTAGTTACATGTTTTCAAAATATAGGAGGCCCCGTGCTCCTTGCTATGTATTCCAAAATGGCGACTATTAATGTCGAGCACGTGATAATGTTTAGTGTCTATTATGGAAATTAAACCTTAAACATAAAAAAATACATAAACAAACATCGCTCAACTGCCTTTAATTTCATTTTTGTTCTGAAAATCTTCATCACAATCACTTTTCCCCACACCATCCAGCGATTTATATATATTAGTCAATCATATCAAACCAAAGCTTAATCTATCCAAGTTGCGATCTCGTAACACTAAATCTTTTGAGGCAATATGGTCCGAAATAAGTTTGTACTTGTCAACGAGAAATTGGAACTTTTTAACTCAAGATTTTATACAGGAAACGCTTTAAAATGTAACATTTTAACACACAAACACGATTAATTAATTTTTTAAAATATATGTGGTTGTATAGAAGTTTCGCCCATTCTATGATAATGAAATTACACAAGTAAGCTGTAACTCCCATGTGGTCATGTTAGCGAGGATACGATACACTTAGTTGTTTTTTTTTTGCAGTATGTATTTCGTTTGCTTCTGATTTTATTTCTGATACAATATATGTAAACAGCGATGCATTTATTTGATGTTTATTAATTAGTTACTGATTATATTTTAATTATTTTTAATAAGTTTTATTTTCAGTGTGTAATGAAATAACAATTTAGTCACCGTTCTGGTTAAGTTAGGAATTGGAAACTACATAAATAAATGAAAATACAAATGCGATATAAAGGCGAATGTGGATCCATATACATTGTTTATGTATAATAAGCATACATATAGTCTTGCTGTGATCAATATAAGACGAAGAAAGCACCGTGTATACTGAAACGACCAGGGATATTCCTACAAAAAGAACATGCGTTAAATGTACACGTATACAATTGTTTCTATTCTATTTCTCGTGGTTAAAATATCGAATAGTGGTCTTTGCTTTGAAAAAAGTTGAGGATTCTTACGAAAGCGATGATGTTTAAAATAAGTGAATATTTAAGGTGCATGCTACATGTATCACACTTTTTTTGCGTTGTTCATAACTTAATACACTGATATCTAAATACTATAATATTTATTTGGTAAGAACATGTATGCTTATCTTTTTTCAATGTTTACAAATACTCTGATGAGTATACGCTGTATTACTTTCAGCAACTTCAGATAAGACATGACTAAACTAAATACCAATGATATTGGATCGATTTAATTGACTCAGTATATTATTGATATTTGCCTTACCGAGCCTGGAGGGATGAAGGAAAAAAGGGATTCCTAGCAAGATTTAAATTTAAAACAAAGTTTCCATTAAAGTGTACGTGAATTTTCCTAGCGGAAAAAAGAAAAGCAAAACGTACTTTGTTATTGTGGGGGAAAAAAACGAAATGTGAATAGAATTTCCATTACATTCAACAGTATCTGTTAATATTTTGTCTACAATTCTCAGCATTGTCCTCTTTTGGAGTTCTTTAATGTAAAGTAATGAAATTTTCGCACTGAATATCGGAATGTAAACACGAACGACGGAATGAAATTAGTTTCTCTATATACGCCGTTACAAGTGAAAATCATCTTTAGAATATAAAAATAGACACTGTTAAAATATAGAAAAAGAGAAACCGTTGAATGTTATTAAAATTGTATTCACATTTCGTTCTTTCATTTTTACTCATAGTATATTATGTCCTCAAACAGAACAGAAACTACTTTTCTTTAATTTCAGTTTTCCACTTTCCGTCTGAAATTCCAAAATACAACTAACGTTCACCTTTTTAAAGAACAATTTTCACTTGTAGCAATATTTATAGACTAATTTCAAATATTCTTATCTTTACAAATAAGAAGGCGACAATATCTCGTAATATTCACTTGATTCATTTCAGATACTTGAAGGGGAGAGAGAAAAGGCAAGGGTTGCACCCCGTCCATAATACGGAATACACGAGCTGACGAAGAATCCTAATCAGAACCATAATCCTAACCCTATCGTTTATATGAATCTGACGGGTTATTTTCGTTTTATTTCAAGCTTTATTATGGATTCCTCTAACTAAATCCCTTTCCATCGTTTGCGTTTATGTTTTAATTTTCTGAACGATAATTTTATTTTTGCTTTAATAGAATCCTCGGTAGGGTCATAAAATACTAGCGACTGACCCTTCTGATATTTTTACCAACAAAGTGAGTGTGTGGGGAGAATGTGAGGATATTGACAATGTTCTCTGGTTCCGTTTATGTTTTCGAAGTTCTTTCTTTACTGTGTAAACAGATCAACTTACATTCGCACTTTTAAACAACTGGGTCGCTCGCCTTCATCAACTTACATTCGCACTTTTAAACAACTGGGTCGCTCGCCTTCATGCTAATACTAACCTATTATACTATTGACACGCTTTCCGCCTCTGCGTTCTGATTTCATATCTTGTCTAAGCCATTCCTCGGGGTTGATTTAATCGACTAACCTCTCCCTCTCCAAAATTTACGGGCTTGTATCTATGTTAGAAATCATAGTATTTATATATACACTCTCACGGCTATCCTGTTATCCTCCCTCTTTCCTCTGCGCAGATTATGAAATATTTCATCTGCACGTGTGATTATTATTGGCAGATAGTTGGGGACCAAGCAAAGCGGTCTCCTTCGAGTCGATATGCGATTTCAGGCACGTGGTTTAGTAGTTAGTATTGGGCTCACTATCTGTTCGTAGGTTCAATTCTAGGACTGAGTGGCGCGTTGTATTCTTGAGCAAGATAATTCATTTCATGATATGACTGAGGCTCCTATCATTAAAACAATCGAGAAACCTGAGATGCGAAGTCCTGAGTATATATTATCATCTTACTTTTAATGTTTAGATAGCTATCAAACAGTAAATATCAAAACAATTTTTCGGTTGGAATAATTTCATGTTTTTGTTTGTTAGATAAATATCAAGTTCACCCCACAAAGTTTTATTTTGTTTCATTCATCGTAGTTGTGTTTAACAACAGCAAATCACATGGTAACTAACCTGTTTTTGATTGGATCAAAGTTGCATAATGTACAACAGGTGCAATTAAACTCGCAATGTAAAAGCTGGTATTAATATTGATCCGTGCTGTTCCAGATTATGAATCGATTAAATAATAAATTGTAAACAGTTTCTTGTATTATTTAAGGTTGTTTACAAAGTGCAAAAATTAATGAATTTAAAAAATCGATAGATACTCAATTTTTTTAGGGAGTTGAGAATTGGGCTGCACACACACACGCACACATATTTTCTTCGCTCACTTAAGTCTGAGAGGGTCGTGAGGACAGTCTTCAAACACTCGTTCCAGCGAGTCCTGTCAGAAGCAACCATCTCCAACTGATCCGGCTGGATCCCCAAGCAAGACCAGCCAACCATCTTACTCGAGGTCTACCTCTGGGTCTCCTGCTAGTTGGTTTTTGCTCCTTAAAATCAGTCCAGCGATTCTTTCCTGAGATATTCTAACCACATTTGCTCCAATTTATCAGTCACTTAAAATTGTTTGTATTTATAATCTATCAGTGCTTGTGCACTCACATATATAGTTTTACCAGGTTGTTGGTGTAACCTAGCTCTTCTAATTGTTTGCGAGCTTTTTCGTAGTATTCAGACTCTCTACTCGGTCGTTCCTCAAATATCAGTCTCTAATAACATTGAATTACGTAGTCCTATGTATGAGGGGAAACAGGGCGATGCTGGATCAGGGTCGACTTAAGGTAAAATGATAGTTATTTAGATAATACATAATTTGATAAAATTAATTTAACTTTTATGCGTTGCTTGGCGGTCTACATAATAGGTTGGTATTTGAAGCTTTCTGAGCACTTTTTTTTTCTTTTCTAGTCTTTTATTGTGGTTTTTAAAATAGGCAGAGCACCTGACAAAATATCTGATATGTAGTTACTTACATTTTCGTTTTCCGTTCAAATCCCGCTGCAGTCGGGGATCGATAAAATAAGTACCAGTTATGCACTAGGTTGATTATTCGACTGTTCCCAGTCCGCAAATATGTACCCTTGTGCTTATGCTAGAAATAATTATAATTATGGCAGGGTTTCGCATCATGAACGTTTGTGGTTGTTTTATAGTTGAACTCTGATTTTTATGCTTTCTTGCAGATTATAATAATTATTACATTTTGAGCATCTCCAATTAGCACCATCAAGGTCCATTAAGATTGTTATAATGGCGTTATGATCACATACTTTATATTTCGGTTAAGTGTTAAATTGTTCATATTTCCATTTGTGCAGTATCCATGAAACAAGCGAGGCAATAAGATAACAGATACACATGATTTTGAAATGTTTTGTAGATTCTGAATCAAAACCATGCAAAAACCATTTTTTAAAAGCCATAAGAAAGGGGAGTGTATTATTTCTATGTTAAGGATTAAGTCGTTTTATGGGTTTGGATTTCCAATTTTAGCCTAAATAGTTTATAAAGAGGACTTTTCATATTCATTTATAAAACTGATTACTGGAATGAAAAGATTTGTTAGCAACATGCTACTTGAGCCTTTATTTTTAACTGCAGTAATTTTTCTGCAACAAGTAGATAAGATAGCCCACTCTATCAAGTAGCTATATTTTAAAATATCTTGAGGGTTAATGCAAAGTTGTGCTGGTTTTGCTTTAGCTAAAAGCATTATTATAGAATAAATGAAGTGCAAAAGCTTCAGTTCAGATTGAAAAAGCAGATATGTTTAAGTAATGGCAGCAGCAGCAGTTTGTTGCCACTTACTCCTACATATGTACACAAAAACAATGTGGCAATAGCAGCAATTTTCCAGACAAACTAGCTTCATTGTACTAAGATGTAAAGAGTTGTCATAGTTTATGTAAATGTCTTTCACAGTGTATCTGGTATAATTTATGATAATTGTTATTTAAAGTGTTGGTGATAGAAAGGGCATCCAGTCATAGAAAACTTATCAAACAAAACGTTGAGAGAACTCTTCAGCCAACCTCCCTAGTGTTGGTGTTATGATAAAATGTACTCAGTAGTGTGTGAGTACCCTCAAGATATTGAATAAAATGCTTTGAGACATTAGTTCCTGCTCTTTAGATTCTGAGTTCAAATCCTGTATAGGTCAACTTTGCCTTCTCCTTCTGGGGTCAATAAAATAAAGCACCAGTCAAATACTGGGTTGGTATAATCAACTTTCCCCTCCCCTCAAATTGCAAGCCTTGTGACTAGTTTAGAAATCACATTTATTGTTAGAGCAGGTGTTTTGTAGTTGGGAAGTCATGTACTTCTGACCTTTAAAGTACTAAATTTGAGGCAATTTGAATATCAGATGAAGCTCAGTGATTGTAATGGTTAAAAGGTTGGATTAACATTAAAAATGTCATAAGTTAAAATCTTGACATGCATATGTTTACCTAGCTAGGAAGATTCATTTAAGTGTAAGAAAAAAAACAAAAGTGATAGCATAATCACCACCACCATCATCATCATTTTTACATCAACTTTTCCATGCTGGCATGGCTTGGACCTCAGCAACCCATTCTAGCGTGGAAGATAGACATTAAACAATGATGATTGTAACTTAAGTTATGTTGTATCATCATCACTGTTTTTGCATGGACTTTTTAAGGCACTGTTTTACAACTGGATTGCTTTCCTGACACCATCCCTTTTAATTACTTCTTGTAATGCAGAGATATGAAAATGTTATTTATTATCTAATGCTTCATTGAGTCATCACACTCTAAAAATTTATCTTTATGTAGTGTATCGGGATAAATTGCAAAGATGAGTAAAAATGGCTCTATCTGTGTTAGACACCAGGGGCCTAAAAATCTGTAGTAATACATATACACACACACGACATACTTCCCTACAGGATTCATCTACCAAATTCCGCTCACCAGGCATTGCTGCTGTAATGGAAGATGCCACACAGCATGACTGAACCCAGAACCACATGACTGTGAAGCAAACTCCTTAAAACCCTTATGAGTCTTCCAACCAAATATGTAATTTTCTCTTAGTTATACCAAATCCTATTTAATGTAGAGGTTGGTGTTAGGAAGGGCATCCAGCAGTAGAAATCAAGCCAAAATCAATTCCCGTATGAGCAAGACAAGGCCAGCTGACCGGGCACTGCCCACAATAGGACAACCCATCTAACCCATGCTAGCGTGGAAGAATGGACGTAAAACGGTGATGATGATGATGATCATCACCATTTTACGTCCATATATATATGCATTATTATTGTTAATGTATTTAGTTATATAGTGATAAAAATAATGAAATTCAAATGTCACTGTATGATTTGAGAATTTTCTCAGTGGGTAGTGGGTTGGCAGTATCACTTTGCAGCATATGTTCTGAGTTCAAATCCTGCCACGGTTAACTTTGCCTTTCATCCTTATGGAGGTCGATAAAGTAAAGTACCAGTAATGCATTGGAGTAATTGCTGGCCTTGTGCCAAAAGTAGAAACAATTATTAATGTGACTAAAGGTGGTGAATTGGCAGTACTGGTAGAGTGTCAGGCATAATGCTTTACAGCATTTAGCTAGGACTTACTGCATTTTGAGTATTAAACATACTGAGGTCAACTTTGCTTTTCATCCTTCCAGGGGTTGATAAAATAAAGTACCAGTTAAATACTGTACTGGGGTTGATATAATTGACTTTCCCCTTCTCCAAATTGATGGCCTTCTGCCAATGTTAAAAAGATTTATTATTGTGACTGTTTTTGTGCTAAATAGAACAACATGGGAATTCTAACAACTGCACATGTTAGATTAGCTGTCTAAAATTCAGCAAATTAATCATGAAATATTAACTTCATTAGTGTTTTTATCGTTATTTACGTTTGTTTTTTATTATCTTCATGGTTTGAAGTCATTAAGTATTTAAATTGATTAAGGGCGGTGGATTGGCAGTATCGGTAGAGGGTCGGACGCCATGCTTTCCAGCATAGTTACGTCCCTTTACGATCTGAGTTCAAATCCCGCCGAGGTTGACTTTGCCTTTTATCCTTACGGGGTCGATAAAATAAAGTACCAGTAATGCACTGGGTAATTGCTGGCCTTGTGCCTAAAGTAGAAACAATTAAGTATTTAAATTGATTAATTATGCTGATTTCTTGTGACTATAGTTACAAGGGTCAGCCAAAAAGTTCATAGGCTGAACAAATGAGGTTTATTTTTCAACATAGTCTCTGGAAAGAAACAATGCAGTTATTGATAAAAGTTGAAATTAATGCATACAAGATTTCACAGCTCTAGCATTTCTCCTTTTGATAGCCTATGAACTCTTCAGTCGACTCTCATAAAATATCAAATTCTGTAGGTTTGTAGTTTAATTAATTGAATAAATTGTTTATAGTTGCAAAAAGTATATTTTGTAACTTAGCATCATCATTGTTTTTACATTAACTTTTCCATGCTAGCGTGAGTTGGATTGAGTTTTTTAAAGCAATGTTTTACAGCCAGATGCCCTTCCTGTTGCTTGTTACAATATGCAGAAATATGGTATACTTTTTCTAAACTGGATACACATGGAAGATACACACTGTGTGTGTGCAAAGTCAACAAGGAAGAACACTACAGTACAATGATGATGTATATTAGTTTAACACTTGATATAGTAGGAAAATAGTTTTAATGTTTCAACTGTTAGTTTCTTCATTGGAAGATAGAATTCGAGAGATGGAAGAATAGACAAGAATAAGAAAAGGAAGAAACATAAACAATTTTTTACAGGATGGAAGCATTTGTGTTTTTAATCAGCCATTATATAGATATAGATAGAAAGAGAGCACTTAATAAAGTCCATTTATTCTTGTTAGAAATATGGTAATCTATTTTCTATTAGCTTGTTGTTTCAATACGTCTGTATCACCTCATCAAATATAACTAGAACATAGTCCATTTAAATATTCTTTGAACCTTAATGGTATCATGTTAAAGTTGAGAAGCAACTGTTAATATTGGATCTGCTACATTTTTAAGATTTAACATATAAACAGTATGGGCTCCTGTTAAATAAACAGTTAAAGTATACTATGCCTATCTATGAACTGCTTGCTCAAATAAACTTAGTTTGTCTTTGTACTGGTTAAGCAAAATGTTATCTAAATCTGAAGTGATTAAAGAGACACTATTATTTATATTTGGCTTGTTGTCAATGTTTCTGTAACAGGATTTTTTTACAGGTTGGGTTGTTAGCCCCACATAAACCTATTTAACCTCTAGGTGAGGTGGTCTTGGAGAACAGCAAGAAACTGCAGCAGAAGATCCAGACATTCTTCAACACCTGCCTAAGGCGCATCCACAACATCAAATGGCCAGGGATCTGTGGGAGCAAGCAGGACAAGAACCAATGGCAAAGCAGATTCTGCGGAGGAAGTGGAGCTGGATTGGACATACCCTCAGGAAACTAAACTCCAAGCCCTGAGACCTGGAAC
Organism: Eledone cirrhosa; assembly: GCA_964016885.1. Lineage (NCBI taxonomy): Eukaryota > Metazoa > Mollusca > Cephalopoda > Octopoda > Eledonidae > Eledone > Eledone cirrhosa. The sequence goes on from OZ024740.1 coordinate 71,461,088, forward strand.
TTGCAGGGTAAGAGGACGAGAGGCCAGTCCCATGACAGCTGGAAGCGTGACACTGAGGCTGAATTAAGAAAGCTGGAAGCCAATTAGAGTAGAGTGGTGAGAGCAGCCCAGGATCATGTACAACAGTGGAGACTCCTCAATTGCCAATACTCCACAGTGATGGGGTTGATGGTTATTTATATTTACAATGTTGTTGAGTGTGTATAGTTTATAATAAGGCTTGCTTAAATGATTATGTTCACTACACTTTTATATTGATATTTTATAGCTCTATCTGTTACTCATGAGGTTCTCCAATACTATTTCTTGCTATTAATTTTAATATCATACACTCCTATTGTAGATGAACATCATTCATTTATTAACATGAGGATAGTGGCAATCTAGTCTCTGCTTCAACAACATCCAGACATATACACTACACAATTAAAACACTCAGTCACTATGCTAGACAACCTCACATGTAATAACCTTACCAAAACTCCATTTCAAAGAGTAGGCTGATCTTCAAGGCCTGAAAATATTCCTGCTCTGACCAAATTTTGACTTACTACAATGCTCACATATCAAGAAAGAACAGTCGAAAAAAATATGATTGACTGTTTAGCAATAAATCCCTCATAGATAGGCTGTTTCTTCTCTCTGCTTTTTCCACTACTACAAAGTCTGCTAATTTTAACTTGCTAACAATGTACTCTCTCCATCCAACACTTTCATTTCTGCTATGTCTTTTCCCCTAATTACTAAACAAAGTCATTTTTCCTCAAAATAGAATTACAATACCAGAATTCTTTCCTCTACCAACCTGTTTTTAATTAATGTTGACCTACAATAAAAAATGAACTAAACATTAACTGCATCAGTCTCACCAGTCGGAGAGAGACTACAAAGTTGATGGGCTCTTCTTTCTCTCAGTTAAAGTAATTAAAAAAACAATTAGCTATGACTCAAACAATATAGTATTGACTGGATGCCTGAATTAACAAATGGCACCCGAATCTGCCAAACTTGAATTCGTTCTTCATTCTTCTCGACAGATCGCTTGATCAAATATTGTTATTCCTTTCACAACTCATAGAGGTCCAAACATAAAACTAATGCTTAATACCATAGTGTTAAAGAAGATGAGTCTTCATGTAAATTTACTATATGTAAAACATTGTACCTATTTCCCACAGCTGGGAGAACTGGAGCTAAGCAGAGAATTGTATTAACAAAGAACCTGAAGTCAATTAAATACCATATCAATCTACCATGTAATATACTAGGGTTGTTGCATTTTCGTGGCCATATTTCCAATGAAATACACTCTATTTCATTTAATTAATGAAGCATTTAGAGGGATTTACTAAGATAGTAACTTAATATGGTTTTTAAAGAAATTATTTTGGAAGGAAATCATTTAAATGGGTGGTTTTGTTTTATAGAACTAAACTGGTATCAAAAGGGTGAATGCTTTGGTATTTCAATAAATTCCTCCTGTAAAAAGAAATTAGTCTTTTCAAACTGTAGGTGCCTCTACGCAGTTGTTCAATCTGCTGAAATTAGCAGCCAAATCTCCTTAAAATTACACCTTAGCATGTCTTAAAAAAAAAGATTTTAATTATGACCATAAGAAAAAGATGGAATTGTCACAGTTGGAATGTATGACCAAGATTGCTTTAGGTATAAACAAGTTAGTTTTGTTTATAATAAAAAAAAAAATACATTTTCAGTTATAGATCTTGTAGATAAGTAGTTTATTTCAGAAGCACATGGTTTGGGGTTTAATCCCACTGTTAGGCACCTTAGGCCAATGTCTTCTATTATAGTTTCAGGTTGACCATTGTAAGTGAAATTTTGTTGATGAAAACTAGGGAATCCCAATGTATATGTATGTGTACATTTACTGTTTGTTTATGTTCAGCAACTTAGCAACCTAACAAATGAAGATTGATAAAATAAATACCAGACTAGAAAAAATATTTATCCCCAACATGGCCACAGTCTAATGACCCAAAAAATTATGCATACACACAAATTGTAAATAATCTATATATAATATAAAAGAGAGATGTTTATTGGTTGGTTGAATCACGAAAACCAGCCACATCTCAAGAGAGAGAAACTCAGAGGGAAAGGCAGAAAGAAAGAGATAGGCAGTTATACAGAAAGATAGATACAATTAGTGTTAGATATTCAGAGAGAGAGAAAGAGTAATGTCCCACAAAAGTCTAGAAACGGCTTAAACTGTAGGTCAAAGGATCTATAGGAAGGTCTAACATTATTGTGTTAGCTTTTATAATATCTTTAGAGGGATCAGATGCTGTTTACTTGAGAGAAGACTACGTTGGTACAGTCACGTGATGTGCATGAAAGACGACAGCTGCATAAAAAAAGTGCAGGGCGATCAAAATTGATGGTGGTTACGGAGTAGGTAGACCATGAAATACCTGGGATGATCTAATAAATTCCGACTTCACACACTTACATCTCTCTAAGACAATGTCTCTGGACCGAGATCTTTGGTGCTACGCAGTAATACAGAAGACCCGCCCTGTCTATGTACAAAGCGAAACCTACAGTCAGTAGGCACCTATTAACCAAATATACACCCCAATCCACTACCCTTACCCTATCCTCCTACTCCCACCAACAGCACGAGATAATGAGATCGAGATCGTGTAGGTGTCACGACAAAAAACACACAGTCCACGCTGTAATGTGGCCGTGTAGGTAACACGGTAAAAACCTCCCAGTTCCACACTGTAAATGTGGTTGGTGTTAGGAAGGGCATCCAGCCGTAGAAAACCTGCCAGATAGTCCTATATGCACGAGACACGGTCATCTGACCAGCCTTGCCTCAAGTGGAACAACTCCCGTCTAACCCATGCTAGCGTGGAAAATGGACGTTAAACGAAGATGATGATGATGATGAAAGTCGTTTAACAGGCTTTGATTTTACAGAACAAAGAAAAATTGATACCATTTTTAATTAATCTACCCTCCAGCTTTTATGCATATACTACTTACAGACCGTACGAATGAAGCTAAACACTTCGGAAGCAATGTTATGCGGTATATTGCTGTGTTTCAGATGACGTCCTTTGTAGCTGAAAAAGATCATACTGACTATGGTTATTTCACAACATTTAAAATCCAAGGCCAATGCTACGATTTAATCGGTAGTTTACTCCCCCAATCTAATAAGGAAGTTTTATGATTGTTTTTTTTATGTCTCACTCACACACACACATTACAGTCTCACCTATTACCAGAAACATCGAATACAGTTGTTTTCTCTTTTATTCGTCTTCTCTTAACGCCCACTTTCAGAACCTCTGGGTTAGACAGATTGTCACACACTGAGGCTAGATAGGCAGGTCAGACAGCTGTGTCTTGCTCATACATTCCATTTTGACATGGTTTCTATAGCTAATGCCAACTACTTCACAGCCTCTACTGGATTCATTTTCTATTTGCACCACCACTACTCCCTGACAGGTTGGACTGGGTGCTTTTCTTGTGATACCAGCAATTTACTTTGATAATAATGATGATAATACGTAAAGTAGTCAGTTTTCAGCTCAGTAAAATTGTCCCTTGGTTTCCAATGGTTTATGTTTGAGTTCAAATTTTCTTGTGCTTGCCATATTAGTGTCAATAATAGGGTGCATGTGTCTGCGGAATGCTCAGTTTCTTACACATTAATTTTTATGAGCAAAGCAGTTCCATTGATTGAATCAACTGGAGCACTTGTCATTGGAAATGACAGATGTCCAACAACATTTATGTATGTCACTAAGAATTTGCCTTAAGTGAATGGGTAAATCAATCATGGGCAAACTGTGGCCCATGGGCCTTCTGAATGGCACACCTAATTTCTAAATTGCCTTGAATTTTTTAGTAGTGGAACCCTCATTATAATGAGCCATAACCTCTGTGACCCACTGATTGTAAAAGTTGCCCATGCCTGGTGTAGATGCATCTATAGATAAACAAAAATGTGTAGACACATGCTGATACACAACCCATGTCAGCATGTAGAAATAAATGTATCATATGAGGGTATGTTTGTCTGCATATTTCTTTTACTGATAGAAAACATTTAATCATTTTTAAGATACAGTGGTATTAAAGTGTCAGGGGAAAATATAATTTGGTGTAACTTTGAAACTTAACTACCAACAGCAAAACCTAATAAATAATACCAAGTTTAAATGTCTGAATTTTGTTTCAAATTATAAATCACCTGGAATAAGGAATGCAGTAATAAAAGAAGAAAAAAACTTGTTTAAACTAGTTTGTTTCTCTGACATTTCACATGAAGGCAAGAGCAGTAGAGGTTAGACACAATACTAATTACTCATAAATCATGAGTTCAGTATTATGTGTATGACACTAACTTCTTGTTTCAAGGATCACCTCTGGGCGCTGTTCTTGATAAAGGACCAGAAGAGTTACTTCTCCACTCACTAGAACAAAAGTCTATCTTTGCTTGGAGTTGAGAGCATTTACATTATCTAGAAGCATAATGCAATTTCATTACTCGATATTCGGTTTGTCATTACAGTTCATTTTACTTCACATTCATTGCTAATGCGCATAAGAAAGTCATGGGTGTTTCACAAACTTATTGCCGGGTTTGCCCTGCTTTCCAGAAATTGGGGCTCATACCAACCATTAGCAGAAGTTGGGTCGGTTGCTCTGGTTTGAGTACCAACTCTCAGTAGCAGGAAGCACACTTTAAATGAGACTATTGTGATACTACTTTCCTGACAATATTCAAGTTGTACACTCTTTTTTAGAAGATAATGTTTGTTGCTGTCCAATTATCTGATCGAATTCTTAAATTCTCTGACTCCACAATTACTGAAACTCAAGATTGGCTACATTGATTGTCCTGCTGTTGCATAATCATTCTTAATGGACCTCCTTTGTTTCCAATAAGTGCTGCCATTGATTCAATCAACAGAACTGTCTCCTTATAAAATTAATGTGTATCTGTTAGCATGGAAAATGGACATTAAACAGTGATGATGATGTGGTTGAGCATTTCATAACACGTGCATAAACCCATAACATAGTTTTCAGGGAAATTCAGCATAATACAATGTAAGATTAGGCTCTTGAATTACATGTACAATTCATTTTTGCCAGCTGGGCGAACTGGAACAATGCGAAATAAAGTTTCTCGCTAGTCAGGGTATTGAACTCACGTCAAACACACTAACCACTTAGCCACTTGCTTTTCACATTGCAGAAAAAAGATTTCCTGACTGGCACCCTTGTGTTAGTAATGTCCCTCAATGTCCTATACATTTGTGAAATGATACTAAGTGGAAGTAAGAAAGGAGGGGAAATGTTATCAAGTAATACAAATCTTCCCATAATTCTTGCATTTACCGTGACCATCAACTAAGAGTCATTTAATCAAGCTGGTATTTTTTTTACTTTCACCTGTTTTTAAGTAGCTTTGTTTTAACATCCTGTAATGTAATGATTTAGCAGAAAATATGTAAAAATGGGTTTGTTAATACAAATATTTTCAGTAATGTGTACAGTTCTTTACTAGTGGGCAGATTGTTGGGAAATTTACTGTATTATGGTAAAGACTTAATTTTTTAATGCAATGCAATGATAGAGCTGAATCCTACACCAAGATGTTACATGTGGTGTTCAACATTTCATGGCAAAATCACACTACTAACAAAGTTCTTTATGGTGATCTGCCATGAGTTTCATTGAAAGTTCGATCCCGTCATTTGGCTCTTGCTGGTCCTGTTTCCCTCCATGATTAACCTGCAGGGAAACTGCTTCTCTGACCATCAGATGCAAAGCGCCAAGTAGGACATCCAAACATAACCACCAGGACACTGTTGGCAAGGGAACACGGGTCTCACTGGTCGGGATCTTCTTGCTGAAATGAGAAATTGGAAAGTCTGCAACAAGAACTTTGTGCATGCTTCACTTTTGATGGAGGAATGACTCAAGAAGAAGGGCAGATGAATGCCTTGTTAATGTGGTCTCTAAGAGTTAAACAGACCAAGAAAAAATTACTATCTTAATATACTGATAAATAGTAATAATGGAAACAAAGGAAATCTTTATGGGAATTGCTGTTTTACTATGAATATTGTGATAAAAGAATTTCTGGAATTATGGTGATTACATATAAATCTTTCAATCTTTTGTAATGTTTTTGTAAATATAGTTTCACCATTATAATTATATTATTAAACCATTCAGTGAGCCAGTAAAGAATGTTATAAGGGGTGGGGAGCTGTCATTTTTAATGTTACAAGTGGCTATGTGCTTATATATTTTTGCACTATTACATTTATAGTTTATTGACAATTTTTTATTATTAAATACAAAGTGAAGTTTTTAGGTAATGAATTTATCAATAACTTCACCCAGCATTTTGAACAGATACACCATTCCCTATCATTAATAAAAATAGTAATCTTCTAATGCATGCAAGTGTGGAAAAATAGACATTAAACAGTGATGATGATGATGATATATATATATATCATCATCATCATCATTTAATGCCTATTTTCCATGCTTGCTTGGGTTAGATGGGTTGGTCCATTTAAGGCAAGTTGAGTCAGGTGACTGTATCATGCTCATACAGAACTGTTTCTGGCTTGGTTTCTATGGCTGGGTGTTTTTTTGTCATGCACCAAAATGACCACTTAATAGTGTGGATGGGATACTGGAGCAGCGGGTGTAAAGGCATGGGAGAAGGCTCGTGTGATCAGGATGTGGGTGAGTTGTATCGAAGGGAGAGGGAAGATAACAGTTAATTGATGTATACTAGATGTATGCTTCAGTCCGTGCTCATGGGAAGGTGGGTCTTCTGCATAACATCAAAGATCTCAATCCTGTGTCATTGCCTTTGGGAGGTGCTATTGTTTAAGTTCAGCTTTTATCACCTCATCCTAGGCCTTCCTAAGTCTTCCGTCAACTTTGATTGCCCTTTTTATACAGCTGTCATCCTTCTTACCAATGCAATCTCCTCTTGCACACTGCATCTGATCCCTCTTCTACCCAATTTTTTTCTCAGTTCAGTTACGATTCGCCTTTTGTATATATTACTATTACACATCCAATCTTCGCAGGTCCTCTGCACACAGCACCCAAGTCTCACTACCATGTAACATTGCTGTTCGTATACATGCATCATACAATCTGTCCTTCATTTTGAAGGAAAAACCTTTTGTAGTTATTGTACTTTTGGAACATCCTCCTGCACTGCTAATTTGCTCACCCAGGTAACAAACTGTTGACTATTTCTACAAAGCCCTCTGGGCATTTGAAAGAATTAGTAACCTGTGGGCTCTTCCTATGTACTGCACATGTGCACCGGTCGCATAAAAAAAAACGTTCTTTGATAACCTGCCCGTAACCATAGCTTGTATTTGGGACAGAGGATAGAATTTCTACCTACTCCTTTCCTGCACACTGAGCAAGGCTATTTCTCTGAGGGAATCAGGGCCATGATATCCTTTCTACATACTAGGATTTTAAGACCTTTTGATTCTAAGACATGCTTCCAGCTTTGGATTTTCTTCTCTAACTCTGCCATAGATTCAGCTATAAGTGTTAGATCATCTGCTTACAGAAGTTCCCTTGGGCTGCCAGTCTTAAACTCTTCTGTTATAGCCTGTAGGGCGATAATAAACAAGAGATGGCTAAGGACGGAGCACTGATGGACATCTACCTGCATGCTAAATTCTTCACTGTAGTCACCGTTAATTATAACCTTGCTGATTTTTCCTCTATACATGGCTTGTGCAGCGTTCACAAACCACTCATCTACTCCTAGTTTTCTGAGAGCCCGCCAGATAATGGAACGGGACTCTGTCAAAGGCTTTCTCCAGGTCAACAAAAGCTGTGTAGAAGGCTTTACTTTTAGCTAGGTACTTCTCCTGCAGTTGTCTCACAAGGAAGAGAGCATCCGTGGTACTTTTACCTGGTACAAATCCAAACTGCATTTCATCAAAGTTAATCAACTGTGCCAATTGGGGTGAAGTAGTTGTGTCGTATCATTGCTGAGATGCAAGTTTGATTTTTATAGTGGGCAGGGATAGTATGATGAACAAGCCTTGGGTGGATTTTACAGTTGATGCTAACATCATTTGGCATGGTATTGATGGAATATTTTCCCCATCATACAAATGATGTAGCGCTCATGGTAGCATTGGGGAAAGTAGTTTGAGTTTTTCTAGTTCACCCTAATAGTCACAGCCTGTCACACTGCCTATTTTTTTCGTAATTGACCTCTGGGGTGTTTCAATTTTCATAATACTCTTGTTTCGTATGAGGAAGCCACAGTGGACAACACAGTATTCAAGGTGAGGCGGGGCAACGGTAGAGTAAGAAGATAGTGTGAATTTCTCAAAACCGGAAAGTTCTGAGGATCCAAGAATGCATCCTGTAATCCTAGTCAACTTTGGTATTTGAGTATTTCAGCTTAATTACTATAAGTTCTCGAGAGTTGTTTAGAAGTCAAAACCTGGCTTATAGCTAGTCACATTTTACTGAGACCTTAAAAACGCAAACAAGAAACATTGACTAAAGGCAAAATAATATGAGATGAATAGATTGCATATATCTAAGCTAAAATTGCTTATATAGCTGTTCCTCTTTCCAAAGCAGATATGAATGATATCTTTTTTTTTATTTATTTATTTTTTTACCTAGACTACTTATAGAAAAATATTTGTTGACTGAAATATGACGTAAACAATAAATGCAAGATGAGCCAAATATATGATAAATCTTTCCTGTGTAAGAAGGTTCTAATCAAGGTTATCTTTGTAGTTAACCATGGTTAGATATTAAGTGACTTGCTTATTAACACCTTCATGAGAAATATGAATGCATGCACTACATGACAAAAATATATTGTGGGATATTACATGCTAATATTTAATTAAATTTATTACAACTAGCAGAAAAACCACCCTTCGGGTGGTTTTCTGCTAACATGTGTAGTGTGTATATTGATATTATACGCAGGTATATATACATGTAGATATGATACATCAAATAAAATCGTAATTGACAATATATAATACATAGAAATTAAACGAAGACTGCGTTACACTGTCTTAAGTAATCAGTAACGTAATCCATGATACATTAAAAAAAGACGATATTATAAACTGCATTAGGAGAAAATTAGTGTGTTTATTTAAGCGATGGCCAACCGGAAGTATTGACATTTCAGAAATTTTAAAGAAGTGAATCTTTAAATAAACAAAATATATTTAATCAACAGCCACGAAATTTAGTAGATAAATTATGTAATATTCATTCATTATTTATTCAAAGTAATCCAACTTATTTTACAAACGGGATAAAAAAAAATAAACCGTACGCAATCCCACAGACCTTCCTTTATTATAGATTTGACAGGTTATATGACACCCATTCATGCATAACTTATGTTGTTAATGCATTTATTTTTTGTAGGTACCAGAATATTCTATGACCGAGCATTTCTACTGCAGTGCCGTAATTCTCCATTGGCTAAAAGCCCTCCTGCAAATATGGCCCATATTCCTGGGATAACAATGCCTGGAGAAGTTCAGATGCCTAGTAATCAGCATTCAACAATTGAGGAAGAGAAAGGTACTAAAGGTAAGTGGACATATCTACATCTAATAAGCTTTCTTTATGTATAGAAGCAATTGTACATCACAAAACATGATGTTTTCCCTCAAGAAAGACATCTTGCTTTAATAACCCCTCCCCCCAAAACCAAAATACTTGCAGATAGTAATAACAAACAATAAGAAGGATCCAAGCTTACTGAAGTATAAAATGTGGCAACATGTGCAAGCAAAATAGCTTCTACAACTTATTAGCTACAACAGAGGCATTGATAGACATTGCATTCTTGCTGGCTGCTTGTCAATTAATATATCTTATCACTGATACTATTGTCACTATTAATAACCTAATTGTTATTTGAAAGATATCTCGATTTTGTTAGATACAACAAAACAGGACTTCAGTGACTCACAGGAAAAACTATACCTATATCAAGCATTCATCATAAAACAAAGTTATATTCATGGGGTATAGGATCGGCTTCTTTGCAATATATATATATATATCATACTTGTCATATTTTTAGCAGGTTTTTTCTGACTGGATTCCCTTCCTATCACCAACCACTTTACAATGTGGACGCATTATTCATGCCACCAGCACTAGAGAGGTTGTTTAACTGGACTCTAGTCCCCTCCAACTTGTGTCAGTTTTTATTTGGAGTGTCTATTCTTCTAGACGGATTGCTTTCACTACGGTTTACAGAGCCCATCTCTGCTCCATGCAGTCGCTTTTAATTGGAGTCACTGCTCTTTTAGACTGGCTGCTGTCACCATGGTTTGCAGAGTCCACGTCAGCCTCATGCAGTCATTTTTAATTAGAATCACTGCTCTCCTAGACTTTCATTTCAAGTGCGGGGTCCATGTCTGACCCAAGAGATCATTTGTAATTTGGTATTTCTCCCATTCCAGGTGATTTGCCGTCTCAATAGCTTACAAAGCTTAGCAATCATAATCTTACTTATCTCTGAGCAAATCAACATTGGTGGTGTAGGAGGGTAAATGTGAAGGTGTGAAAAGCAACAGGTGGGAAGGTGGTGGAAAGGAAGAGTGCAGGGCCATGTTTGCCGAACAGCAAACTGGCACATAGTAGATAGGGGGTGGGTGGGAACTGTGCGGAGATGCTAGAGCAAAAGGTGACTGAGAAAGCCAGCGTGTTTGCGTTGTGTGATGGCAACATGAATGAAGGGGAAGGGAAACAACCGGTCAATGTAGTAAAATGTGGCTCTTAAACATCGTAATAAAAACAACATAGTTAATTCAGAAAAATGGAGAGGACTAGAGAAACTCAGTTTATCTGATTGCCATGGGAACATCTCTATGCAGATGATTTGGTCCTTATAACCGAATCCATAAAAGAACTAGAAAATAAGTTCCGATATTGGAAACAGAATTTGGAATCCAAAGGTCTTGAGAGTAGACTTAACCAAAACTAAAGTGTTAGTGAGTAGGAGAGAAGATAGGATCCTGATTCCTACAGGGAAGTGACCCTGCAAAATATGCAGAAAGGGAGTAGACATAAACTCCATATGATATACACCAGGGGCGTGCAATAGGTGGCCCGTGGGTCACAATCTGGCCCGCGATGGCCGTTTTTAATTTTTACCTTGTAGGCTTAAGAATTTTTTCGTAACCGTAATACAATTTTCTGTTAGTTCACCTATACTAAAGGACTTCACTTTCTTTTATATTATATATATAGGGTGAATATAGACGAGATGCAATTTGGGTTTGTTCCAGGGAAAGGCACCACTGATGCGCTCTTCCTTGTGAGGCAATTACAGGAAAAGTACCTAGCTAAAAGTAAGCCACTCTACTTGGCATTTGTCGACCTTGAGAAAGCCTTTGACAGAGTTCCACGTGCAGTAATCTGGTGGGCTCTTAGAAAACTAGGAGTAGATGAATGGCTTGTGAAAGCGGTACAAGCCATGTATAGGGGAGCAGTCAGCAAAGTTAGGATTGGCAATGAGTATAGCGAGGAATTTAGCGTACAGGTTGGGGTCCACCAGGGCTCTGTTCTTAGCCCTCTCCTGTTCATCATAGTCCTGCAGGCAATAACGGAGGAGTTTAAGACCGGATGCCCATGGGAACTCCTGTATGCTGATGACCTCGCACTCATAGCTGAATCTATGGTAGAACTAGAGAATAAATTCCAAACCTGGAAGCAGGGACTAGAGAGAAAGGGCCTCAAAGTCAACATGACAAAGACTAAGGTCCTTATAAGTAGACGAGAAAACAGAACCCAGATCCCCTCAGGGAAATGGCCTTGCTCAGTATGTAGGAAAGGTGTAGGTAGGAACTCCATTCTTTGCCCCAAATGCAAACAATGGGTACACAAGAGATGTAGCGGGATCTCAGGAAGCTTAATTAAGAATGTAGGATTCACATGCAGCAGCTGTGCTGAAACAGCAAGCAAACAGCCACAGGAAACAAGTACCACCAATCTCTGGGAGGGCCCTGTAGAAACAGTAGACAGCTTCTGCTACCTAGGTGACCGAATTAGCAACGGAGGTGGGTGCTCAGAAAGTACAATAACTAGGGTAAGAACGGGATGGAAGAAGTTTAGGGAACTACTACCACTGCTAGCTGCAAAAGGCTTCTCCCTCAGAATGAAAGGCAGACTGTATGATGCGTGTATCCGAACAGCGATGTTGCATGGTAGTGAGACCTGGGCGCTGAAGGTGGAAGACTTACGTAGATTAGAGAGAAACGAAGCCTGCATGCTCCGATGGATGTGTAACAGTAATATACGTGAACGACAAAGCATAAATGAATTGAGAGAGAGACTGAGCATAAGAGGAATCAAATGCTGCGTGCAGGAGAGGCGGTTACGCTGGTATGGACATGTGATGCGTATGAAGGATGACAGCTGCATAAAAAGGTGCAGAGCACTAGAAGTTGATGGAAACCGCGGAGTGGGGAGACCCAAGATGACTTGGGATGAGGTGATAAAAGCCGACCTTACCCAACTACACCTCTCAAAGTCAATGACACACGACCGTGACTTCTGGCGTCACGCAGTAATACAGGGTACCCGACCTCCCATGGGTACATGCTGAAGCATATAAACAATATGCCCCCCCCCCCCACCGCAAGGTGGTCGTGGAGGTGCCACGGCAAAAAAGCACCCAGCCCACACTGTAAAGTGGACGTGTAGGCGCCACGAAAAAGCACCCAGCACTCACTGTAAATGAGGTTGGTGTTAGGAAGGGCATCCAGCTGTAGAAATCAAGCCAGATCAGTTCCTGTATGAGCAAGGCATGGTCAGCCGACCAGACACTGCCCACAACAGGACAACCCGTCTAACCCATGCTAGCGTGGAAGAACGGACGTAAAACGGTGATGATGATGATGATAGTAACCTAATGTTGTGTGCATTAAAAAGTACTTAATACCGTTGGTTCTTAGCTACGACTTCGTATATATTTAATTCTCCATCGGCCTCACAGTTAACACCGCTTTATCTTCAAGCTGTTTTCTCAGCCATTTGACATGGCACTTGAAGTGACAGTCCTGATTATTTCCAAATGAAGCTGATAGATTTGCAATCTTATATGGACTTGAGAAGAGCATTTGATAACAATGATTTGCTAACTTTCTACAAAAATTATGTATGTGGTAATCATCCAAATTTGGAGCAATATGCTAGGAAAATGACATCCCTTTTTGGCAGTACATATTGTTGTGAGCAGTTCTTTTCAAGAATGAAATTTACTAGAAATAGATACCGAAGTCAGCTCACAAATGAGCATCTGACCAGTCAGCTTCGAGTTGCCACTACATCAGTCAAACCAGACATTGATAAATTGTGCAAAAACACCAAATACCAAGTCTCACATTAATAAAACTAAATTATATTTTATTTGTCTTTATTCTTTAAAAAATGTATTCACAATGTATTTATGACTCAATTCACTGGTTTTGAGCTGCAAAAGATTTTTCCCTCAAAATGATAGGCCGGCTGTATGATGCGTGCATACGAACAGCAATGTTACATGGTAGTGAGACCTTGGCGCTGTGTGTAGAAGACTTGCGTAGATTAGAAAGAAACGAAGCTTGCATGCTCTGATGGATGTGTTAATATACTCGAATGGCAAAGCATAAACGAATTGAAAGAGAGACTGAACGTAAGAGAAATCAAATGCTATGTGCAGGAGAAGAGGTTGCTTTGGTATGGACATGTGATGCGTATGAAGGATGAAAGGTGCAGAGCACTAAAATTCGATGGAAGCCTAGAGTGGGGAGACCTGGGATGAGGTGATAAAAGCTGACCATGCCCAATTACACCTCTCAAAGGTGATGACACAGAACCAAGACCTGGCTTACACAGTAATACAGAAGACCCGACTTCCCACGGGTATAAGCTGAAGCATATAGACAATATGCTCCCACTGCAAAGTGGTCGTGGAGGTGTCACTACAAAAAAACACCCAGTCCACACTGTTTCGTGGTCATGTAGGCGCCATGGTAAAAAAGCACCCAGCACTCACTGTAAATGAGGTTGGTATTAGGAAGGGCATTCAGCTGTAGAAATCAAGCCAAAATCAGTTCCTTTATGAGCAAGACATGGTCACTTGACCTGGCATTGCCCACAACAGGACAACTCATGTAACCCATGGTAGCATGGAAGAATGGACGTAAAACGGTGATGATGATGATTTTTCATCTCTCAGGGTTGATGAAATATGATGTGTATATCCGGTTAAGAATAGTTACACCTGTCCAACCCAACCATGCATGAAGAACTCGACATATTCCACAATATACTGCCAAGCACAATTCACTCTCAAGGCTGGCTCCATGATACACCCCAGTAAGCAACATTTAGCCTGACGCTCTCTCATTTTACTCTTGTCATTGCCTCCCCATGAAGGACACAACGAGCAACCAAATGTCATAATAAGGTACACTCGTGTCGTGGCTTAAAGCACCCAATCCACCCTGAAAGGTGGTTGGTGTTAGGAAGGGCATCCAGCCATAGAAAACCAAACCAAAAATAGAGCATATGAGCAAGACATAATCACCTGATCTGTCTGGCCTCATAATGTGACAGCCCATGCAAGCATGTCCCTGTGCCGTAAGAAACAACTAAAAGAGTTGGCTGAACACTTGACTGTAAAACATTCCCTCAAAAAGGACCCTGTGGTGAGTATGAAGCTTGTTGTGGGGTCCACTTGGCTAACTCATGGTTTTAGCAAGGAGATGGGCCTTAAAACTCTTGCAGTAGTTGTGTATATTCAATTAAGTACCTTGCAAAAATTGACTTTGTCACTAGACAAAGGAAATTTGTTATATAAACATTAACATTTTTTTTTTACTTTTTCTTTTTCTTTTTCTTTTTCTTTTTCTTTTTCTTTTTCTTTTTCTTTTTCTTTTTCTTTTTCTTTTTACAGAAAATGATGAACCGTCACAATTTCAGATGGATATTTGAACCTTACTTCAAACCTTTCGTGTGATTTTCTATGGCCTTTCTTGATGTTGTTTCTTCTGAACAGGCATTTAAAAAAAAAAAAAAAAAAAACTTGATACATGCAAACCCCTGTGCTGGTGCTGGATTTTATGTGCCAATACATAATCTAAGTGCCATGCACTCATTGTCTAACATCTTGTGTCACCAGTTGCTCATTGAGGAAATTTGGTCCAGTTTTGTAAAGAAAAGAAAAACTTATAAATGGAAACAACAGTAGCAACAAGTACATAGACAAATCTCTTGGAATTAAATTTGTGATGTATGTCCCTTGGTCGATGTGTGAGTGATTGTGCCAGTATGTGTTAGTGTGTGTATATATACATCTACATAATTGTGTATGTAATATATATATAATTATATATACATACATATAATTATATATGTGCGTGTTTATATATACATATATTTGTGTGTGTTTATATATACATATATTTGTGTGTGTAATGACTTGTATAAAGGACAGCAGACAGCACTCTGAACTTGTAATAAAAATGGTAAAATCTAACTCAGAGTATGCAGGCCAACCTTTATGAAATCAATTATATATATATAATCATAGTTCAACAATTACAATTATTTGAATCTGATTTTATTTATATATATATGTATGTGTGTATATATATATATATACTTGTACATATGTGTGTGTGTGTATATATATATATATATATATATATAATCATAGTTCAATAATTAGAATTATTTTAATGTGATTATATATGTAGTGTCTATTTTGTTAAAATGTTAAGTGCTACACTTGTTTCTCTCCTTTTTTGCAAGCACAAGTATACATGTGTAGCATTTAACTTTTTAACTAGATTAAATAATTCTCTCTGCTAGCCTGTTGTGTCCTTTTTAAATTTCATACTCTGTCTTGTTCATTGAACAAACATTCTTAAAAAGCTATATCGCTATTCTAAAGTATTCTTCTTAATGATTTGTATTATCCTCATCACTTACTTTGAAAGAATGCAAAGATAAAGGAGGAAAATAGTATTAAGAAGGTTTTAAAACAAAAAAGAGAGATGGGAGAAGAGAAAGCATTTCCCCTCACTTCTCTGTTATAAATGTGGTTTCACATAACGTTTTGCTTTTGTCTTTGTAAGACATGAAATCCAACAAGAAAAAGTTACTTTTTCTTCTATGGATCTCTTTCTCTTTATATAGTATCTATGAGAACCAAACAGTTTCATTTGTATTTGGTTTAAGAGTTCAACACTGGTTATTCTTTTTTTTTCTTTCAATCATTTTTCTTTTTATATATTTTTAATATCTTTTTACTGAAATATTTTGAATGTAAAAAAAAAAAAAAGAGAAAAATAATTTCTGTTCTTAATTTTCATTTACTTACAAACAAATCAGATTGCCTTTTATTAAGTTTTTAATTTTCTTCCTTTCCTTTTTTTATGTAAAAAAGAGGGGAAAAAAACAACAACGAAAGGGTTAAAATATTTTATGCTTATTTTCCTCCCTTTTCCTTTCTTATTTTTTAAACTTTACAGAATAAGTTTCAGGTTGGAATAAATTCTTCACTATACAGTTTCTGCTGTCCAACTATTATTAAATATCGACTTATTCAATGAACAATGGTGAAAATATGCTCCCAATTTAAGTTTGGAGGTTTGTGCTTTGTGCATATGTATAGGCCTTTGTTGTCTATATGCAAAATTTATATCTTCAAGTCAGTCTGTCTTCCACTGATCTCTGTGAAACCTAACTAATAACATTGATATTTATCTTCTTTCAGAATCCTGTGATATATATTTTTTAATCTATTTCCAGTGAATCTTTATTCTCTACACAATTCAGTTCAGTGCTTTCTTTCTTAGCCTGTCATAAACTCCTTTCCATTTTCACATCCCTCCTCTTTTTATTTCTCTTTTAAAGACTAACTTATAAAACTTTCAGTTGCTGTTACAATCTATATAAACTATGTATAGTACACATTTTAACTGTAGCAAGTGTAATTTTATTAAAGCTAATGATCATTCACTAGTATTCAACTCCTTGCCAAACTCACTAGTCATATTAAAATTATTAAAATAAATACATTAAGTGAAAGTTTATTATTACATATGTTTATATCGATTATCTTCTTAAAAAATGACAGTATAACAAGAAATATATTTGTATATAGTGAGTGTATTCTTACTGTGTGTGTGTGTGTATATATATACATATACATTCATAAACACTTAATTTGTTGATTATACATTGGTGCTGTATTGTGTGTTAACATTAGAATTATTTGGTATTTTATTCTAATTCTAATTCTTAAAAAAGTTTATTATCTAGTATTCTACTGGCTATTGATTCTATACTGTCTGGTGATTATTTATTTATATATATATATATACATACATACATACATACGATCACTAGACTGTAGATCGGTGCTATAATAGAAGCTCTCTTTAGATTCAGTTTCTGGTGCTATATAACTGTTTGAGGTTTTTTTTTTTATTTTCTCTTTTTTTTCTTCGTCTACTGTCAGTATTTACTAATGTATTACGTTTTTAGTATTTAGTAATATATTACCTACTACACTTCAAGGTCTACATTTGTCACTATAAAATTGTTCTCATATCTGGGATGGTTCAATTCCTTTGTCCTTATTCTGAAATACATTTAAGAAAGTGGTCATTTTTTTCTCTCTCTCTTGCTGCTTTTAGATTATCAGTAAATTTTGTTTTAGATATACTATCTAGTTTAATATCCAGATATGCATATATGTATCGACTACCTTGTTTCTTTTTGGTGGGGGTGATATAATATAAATATAAGTGGATGTAGTACTGTCTAAAAAAGAAACTAACATTAAAAAAAAAAAAAAATTGTAGGATCTGAGGAATCTAGTGGATGTTATGTGACAACAAAATAATACAAGTGTTTAGAAATTTTGTCATGCAGGAGTCTAAAATAATTTTATAACTTTTTTTAAAATGCACTTTGCCTTGAAAGAAATTTTAAAACATAAATTGCAGAAAACAAAACAAAACAAAAAAGTATTTTAAGTATATTTTATTTTTGTTTGCTTGAATGATTTAATTTCTTAATTAGGGTTAGTCAGATTGTGTTTTAAATCAAGAAACAAACAGAATGGCTAGAATTCTAAAAAAAACTAGTCATGATGGTAAGAAGCAATGAAATATTTTGGTTTGACATGAGAGAAAAAAAATCTATTGTTTTTGGCAGCGACCTTCATCGAAGAATCATTCTCTGATGAGATGCTAACTGAATATAAGATATTTCTTTTCATGGCACAATAATATATCTCCCAATTTTTTTCTTTTTCAACATTGATACATGGTTCCTCATTTTTTAAAATATTATTTATAAAGTCTGTGTTCAAATCCTGCCAAGGTTAACTTTGCCTTTCATCCTTACGGGGTCGATAAAATAAAGTGCTAGTAATGCACTGGGATAATTGCTGGCCTTGTGCCAAAAGTAGAAACAATTATTTATAAAGTCTGTACGTTAAACTTCAATGAAATGTTACAATCAACAGTTGAAACAAAATATTAGACTGTCCTGTTTTAGGATATCTTTACTTTTCTTTTTATATATATATATATATATAGAGAGAGAGAGAGAAATTGAGATTCCTTAATTTGCTTTGAATAAAACTGCGGTTCAAGAAATGATAAACTCACAGTATATGTAATATTACTAATGTTGAATTTAGTCAAGTTTTTTAGTAGTTTCTTGATAGGTTTTAGGGAATTAGATTCATTTGATAACATTCTCTAAAACAAGTCTCAGTATTTGTTTGCAAATGGTAGTTGTGAATGCTTCTAACAGAAAGCTTTGTCAATTTCAATTATTACGTTTTTTTACGTCGTAGTTGATGTCACTGATAAGACTTAGGACGTCCTACAAGTAGGCTGTCTTTGTTTGAATCTAACCAATCATCTCTTCAGTTTGTTTGGATTAAATTTGAACATCTTTCATCATCAATTTTACAAGTGAAACGTAACAATGTCTGTTCAAGGTTGTGTGACTATGTATTCATGTGAATATCTATTTCTACAAATATTTGTATGGGTGCAGAAAAAAAGAAAAGAAATTAAAAACAAAACAAATGAACAAATTTTAAATTATAAATTCTAGAAATTATAGCTTCACATGTAATGTGAATCTTTATTCTTTCTCCAATTTAAATGATTTGATATAAAATGGTTTTATATTTTAATCCTTTTTATAACAAATACTAATAAACTGCCATTTCAAACATTAGACTTTTCTATCTGGAATAAACTAAGCTTGAGCATTCTGCAATGCTAGCAGTGTATCAAGTCTGTATATTTAAATAGCTGTAATATAGTCCTTGTAGATTCTGCAATTTGAGCTTGAGTGCAAACTCATTTGTTTCTCAATCTAATCTGCAGATCTTAATTACTGATACTTTCTATAAATCTCGTCTGTGGCTCTGCAACTGTATCAAGTCTGTATATTTAAATAGCTGTAATATAGTCCTTGTAGATTCTGCAATTTGAGCTTGAGTGCAAACTCATTTGTTTCTCAATCTAATCTGCAGATCTTAATTACTGATACTTTCTATAAATCTCGTCTGTGGCTCTAACTAAGGCAAATATTTTCACCTATAACACTCCGGATATAATTTAAAAACTTATTTCAGGATTTTTTTCCCTTTGCAAACAAAACCCAGTTTAAATAAAATAAAAAAGAAGCATTATATGCTATTTCTTTTGTGAACATTTTTTAATACACATGGGACCTTATAGTATAATTTTAAATGATAGTTAAAAAAGGAAGAATCCAACAACTTTTTTTCCACAAGATTGGCTATATATGTTTCTTTATTCAAGTATTTTACCATTTTATATATATATAGTGGATGCACTTTTTTACTCTTTAATCAAAAAATAAATGGCAAGTAGAAAAGGGACAATTAGAAATAAGCAAATACACCTCCTGATATAATTACATTGAATATTAATTTATAACTGAATGTATATGTGTGTAAGTTATTATTGGAATTTGTTAATATATATATATCAACTAATACACATATATAACATATGTATAATAAAACATAAGTGAAATGCAAGCATATAAAGAAAGTTAACTATTTTATTGGTCTTGTATTTAAAGGTACCAAACAATTTTTTTTAAATTGTAGTTTCTTCAAAAACTACTTTTATTGCTCCAATTATTCTAGACAATGTCAGTATGAGAATATGAGAAGGAAACAAGGCACGATAAAATATGTTACCAATGGATAAATTTAGGGTAAAATTTGTTCAAGACCACTGAACAATTAACCTTATCTATCATGTTTTTGTAGTCTATGTTGCTTTTATTGGTCCATACTTTGATGACCTTAAAATGGTACATTATTACATGTATACATATATCTCTGCTGAGTTCAACCACGATACCAGTCTGTCCAAACATTGTGCTGGTAGTAGAAGACCTCAACATTATCAGAGATTGGACCAATCAAACAAGTAACATGAAAATGAAGTTAACAGACTGAAAATTTTAGGTTGTTCTTTAACCCCAATCCACCCACTATCCAAAACCCTTTGAGATATTTTTAAATTGATGTATAATTTAGAATACAAACAATATATTTTAAGCCCCCCCCCCCCCCCCATAATAGGTTTCATATGCATAATGGGGTCCTTTTTGAGGCAATGTTTTATGACTGCATGTCCTTCCTGGTGCCAATCCTTTTAGTCATCTTTTACAACATGCAGGGATACTGTGTACCTATTCGAAACCAGATGCACATGTAGGACACAGAAAGAAACAAAATGAAATCACAAACTAATTTCGCAATAACTCATTTCAAGAAAATATCTTAATATCTAATTTAAATAAACATTGACTTAAAAAAAGTATTAGGAAAATTTGAAATGTAGGTGCTGCATAATAGTTGATCACTATAAATAATAGTTGAGAAAATGAAGTAAAATGCCCCTGGCTAGAGACAGAAAGTAGGCAGAGGCACCTCTGGCTAGAGACAGAGAAAGTAGGCAGAGGCACTTCTGTCTACTTTTTTCCATCTCCAGATGTATTTTACTCAATTTTCTCAAATATTATGGTCATTTCTGCATTTCAAATCAATTCCTGGCGTTTCTTTCTATTTGGAAACAAAGATAAAATAGTATTCAAAGTAAAAAATATATAAAGAAAACTATTGTCTTTTCTTTGCTAAACTGCTGGAGGTTTATTTTTTCCTAATGAAAATATACAATTTTTCGTCTTTTTTTTTTTTAATTCCTTTTATATTTTAATATGAAAATACTTATGTATAGGTGCAGGTATGGCTGTGTGGTTAAGAAGCTCCTTTTGCAACCATGTAGTTTTGGGTTCAATCCTACTGCACGGCACCTTGGGCAAGTGTCTTTTTCTATAGCCTCGGGTTGACCAAAACCCTATGAGTTAAATTTGGTAGGCGAAGACTGTACAGAAGCTCATTATGGGTATGTGTGTGTGTGTGTATATGTATATTTACAGACACACGACTGGCTTCTGCACTGTTTCCGTCATATATGTATGTGTGTGTGACTGTTTAGGTTGTACCCTTTTATGTACCGTAACTTAGCGGTTCGACTAATAGATACCGATAAGATAAGTACCAGGCTGAAATGAATCCTGGGGGGGTCGATCATAGTCCAATGACTGAAATCTGTAAGAGAATGTGCATTTATATTTGATTTTGAAAAAAAGTTTTTTTCCAAAAAAATAGTATTATATTTTTGTTTGTTACTTATTGAAGAAAAACATTAAAACTTTTTTTTTTTTTTTTGTGTCTGATGGAGGAGGTTTCCTCCCTCTCATTTTAAAATGTTTGTGTGTGTGGGAATGTGTGATCCCATGAATAAAATTATTTGTCTAAAACATTGTGGGATGAAAAATATTTGAAAAATAAAGTGAATTGACAAGATTTTGTTCTTTTATTTTTAATTAATTTTATTCTTAAGGTTTGTCTAAAATGATTTGCTTTGATCTAATGAAATCATTAACCCTTTTGTTACCATATATCTAATGAAAGGCACTGCTTATAATTTTTTAAATAACCAAGGTTTTGGAGGGATTTAAACCAGCTGCATCTGGCCAGAACTCTCTCTCCTCTTTCTGTTCAAACTGGGCTGTAACTGGCCACTCATCATCATTTAACGTCTACCTTCTACACTAGCATGGGTTCATACTGATGTTAAGGTATTGTTCTCAAATTATCATAGATTCAATATTATGTAAGGTAAAACCTTTACTGCAAAAATACAATAGTAAATATAGAGTAATGTAAATGCTAAAGGGTTAATGATATAATTAACTTTCTCATTAAGCTCGTGTTTGGAACATACATAACTTAAAGGTTCTGACATAAAATTATGATGGAAAGTTTTTAAATATAAAGACAAGCAAGTTTTGTATTGTAGAACCTGAGAAAGTTTAGAAAAGCCATTGCTTAAGCTGCAAAGGAAAGCTAACAATATCCAAGAACAGATTTACTGATAGGGAATGAGCCACATGTTTAGACTCAGAATCAACTTTTTTTTTTTTTTCAAGCAGACTTATGATCAGTGGCATTTCAGACATGATCATCTTGTCTTATATATTTAATATTGTGCCCCTTTTTTAAGAATGATAAATGTGATTCAATGATGTGAGGGATTTGGCTACTATTTCTAGCAGGTCATGTGACTATATAGAGGCTTCCTATTGACTTGAACCAAATATGTTTTCGTCAGGCGATCTGTTGATCTTTTGTCAAATTAGTGTTTATAATGTCATTAAAATCTTAAGTTCATTCATAAAATTGTTCTTTTATATCAAGAGGAGTTTTAGTTGTGTCAGGGGCATGGCAACCTCTCTAGGTTTGGTGAACTACTTGATAAATGCACCCAGTTCACTCTGTAAAGTGGTTGGTGATAGGAAGGGCATCCAGCTGTATAGGAAATTTGCTAAACAGGGTCAGGAAAACTTTTTGGCTATATGAAAGACATGACAACTTCCCTAGGATTGGTGCCCCAATAAAATGCACCGGATCGTATATCGGGCCCCCAGCTGACTTGGAAGTCAGAGGTTCCACTTGAGTACTGACTAATCTGTGACAACACATCCAATCCTTCCTAGCAGCAAAAGTGGATGTTAAATAATGACCATGATCTCTGGTCTAACTGTATTAATACATGTCCATTAGTTCATGTTTACTGAAATACATAAAAATGTAGTTGGCATTCAAATATTTCCTACAGATTTTAGAGTTTAAAATAGCAAAATTGTCCTGTCATTTCTTTAATATTTTAATCCTTTTGATATCAAACCACTCCACAATACGTAAAATGTTTATATTAATCTTAAAACATTCCATCATAATTTTATGTAAGAACTCTTGTTAAGTTATATTGTAAACACTAGCTTAATAGTAACACAGTTAGTTATATTACTAAAGCTCTCCAAATTCTTAATGGTTTTCAAAATTATTTGAAAATCATAGGTAAAGTCTTTCATAAGAAATATGTTAATGAATGATTTAATTCACATGACTGTTATTGAGGTGTTAATTCATACTGTTTTTGTTGAGCTGTATTTATGGCTTTATTCTGTCTAGCTGTAAGTAATACCATAGTGATACATATGATTGCTTTAAATTAACAGTTATAATCATGCTCACTGGTTGTTAATTGGACATTAGCAATCTTACCATGTATTTTCTTTTTAGTAATTGCGCACTAACTTTATCCCTTTAGTATTTAAACCAGCCAAAATTCTCTCACTTCTTTCTGTTCAAACCGGCCGTATCTGGCCACTCATACTGATTTTAAGGTATTGTTCTCAAAATAAATAACATCAAAATCTCATAGATTCAATATTATGTGAGATAGTTATGGGAGGTGAAGTGTTTACCATGAAATACAATAGTATATATAGAGTAATGTAAATGCTAAAGGGTTAACAAAATGTCGCTGAATACACAAAATCTGTTGAGAACATCTTTATGTCACTCAAATTCCTTTCCAAGAATTCATGTTTTCAACATATGAATATACTTACATTTGAAATGAAGTGAAAATCTTGATGCACTCTTTGGAATTATAGCACCCTTGTGAACTCAAGACATTAGTTGTGAAGTTTTGTAAGCTTTTTTTTTTCTTTTTTGACATTGGACTTGATGGCAGCACTTCTCAATAATTTTATAACTGATGGGACTCTAGTAAGGTGGAGAATTTAAACTCAGAATGCAAAGAACTGGAACAGATATCACAAGGTATCTTACCTTGCCTGAGAATACTCTTTCTAACAGCTTGAACTGGACTGGAAATATTTTCCATGGCACCAAAACTACCACACTACAGGATGAACTGGGTGCTTTTTGTCATATATATTATCATCATCATCATCATCACTGTGTATATATATATATATTTGAAGGAAAATGGAAAAACTCGACATAAGGAAGCTGTTGAAACAGCAAAATACCATCGAAACAGTGTTGGGTAAAACATTGCCTCGTAGGATAGAAATCAGTGGCTCAAAATGAGTTGGCTCAAAGAATTGATAAGAAGGAAGAAATAAACTGGTTGAGAGGAGATCATAAACATTTAAATACACTCATCAGCTTTCAAACCATCTGCAGTTTCAACGATTTGACTGAAAGGACTGTGAAGGATATATATATATATATCATTTTACATCCACTTATTCATGCTTGACGGGATGTTTTGAGGCAATGATTTATGGTCGGATGCCCTTCTTGATACCAACCCTTTTAGATGCTCCTTTCAACTTTATTAAATACTTCACAACATAATGATTTCTGACTGCTGCAGAGAAGCCTTTCAGTTGAAGCGACTCCAATATGCCACCATAGTGACTTGAACTCAGCACTGCAAGCTCACCTCACATTTATTATACAGTGCTCCTGCTGTTTACAACAGTAACTCTACCTATTTCCTGACACCAATTTACAGCTAGGTGGACCAGGTAATTGTGAACTGGTATATGAAACCATGAGAGCTGATTATACAACACCCTACCATATAGGTATATATAGATTTTTTTTTTTTAAATGATCGACAAGTTTCCAGACCTTCGCTTACCAAATAGGGTGGAACTTGTTGAATCAGACCAAGGAAACAATGTTTCCATTGCTGATACTATCTAATGGTCACAACTGGCAGAAAGAGCAACATGTCTTGTTGAAGGACATAGGGCATCACCATGTCTGGGAATTTAACTTGCAACCTCACAATTGCAAATCCAATTCTCTAACCACTAAGCCACGTACCTTCACTATATATCTTATATACAAAATAACTAGGGTTATGATGAGATATATTTAAATAGTCCATCTGCATGATTCCTCTTCCAATGCTTCCTCTTCCATGGTAGTAAACCCCACCAGCTTCTATAAATGCTTTCCCACTGCTGGTGCCACGATAAAAAAGCACCCAGTGGTATTACAGGTGCCACAATAAAAGCACTTAATTTGCAATATAAAGTGATAATGCTGGTGCCACGATAAACACATTCAGTCCACGACCTCCTTGCAGTGGGGGGTGTGGGGGCATATTGTCTATACGCTTCAGCTTGTACCCATGGGAGGTCGGGTACTCTGTATTACTGCGTGATGCCAGAGGTCACGGTCGTGTGTCATCGCTTTTGCAGCTAGCAGTGGTAGTAGTTGTAATTGGGTAAGGTCGGCTTTTATCACCTCATCCCAGGTCATCTTGGGTCTCCCCACTCCGCGGTTTCCATCGATTTCTAGTGCTCTGCACCTTTTTATGCAGCTGTCATCCTTCATACGCATCACATGTCCATACCAATGCAACCGCCTCTCCTGCACACAGCATTTGATTCCTCTTATGCTCAGTCTCTATCTCAATTCATTTATGCTTTGTCGTTCGCGTATATTACTATTACACATCCATCGGAGCATGCAGGCTTCGTTTCTCTCTAATCTACATAAGTCTTCCACCTTCAGCGCCCATGTCTCACTACCATGTAACATTGCTGTTCGGATACACGCATCATGCAGTCTGCCTTTCATTCTGAGGGAGAAGCCTTTTGCAGCTAGCAGTGGTAGTAGTTCCCTAAATTTCTTCCATCCCGTTCTTACCCTAGTTATTGTACTTTCTGAACACCCACCTCCGCTGCTAATTCGGTCACCTAGGTAGCAGAAGCTGTCTACTGTTTCTACAGAGCCCTCCCAGAGATTGGTGGTACTTGTTTGAAAATAGATGTTAAATGGTGATGATGATGATTTGAATGTTAGAGCATTTATGATTGCAAAAGTGACAAAGCAGTGTTAGATAACAGGCGTAATAAAAACTAGAGAATTTAGTTTCTCACTAAATAATATACATATGATAATATCCATATTACCGGTATCAGGTGATGTCCATCACTTCGATACCAGTAACTGATGTGGGTTGGTTGTTTTGCTAGGAGTGTTAGGGATGTATTTGATTTTTGCTTTGTTTTGATGTAGATTTGTTTACATTAAAGCAGTTGATGATCTCAGTTACATATATGATGGGCTTTCACATAGTTTCCGTCCATGAAATTCCACTCAAGGTATTTGTCAACACAAGTCTATGATAAAAGCCCAAGGAAACGCAGTGAGATCTAACTCGGAACCATGAGGTTACAAAGCAAACTTCTTAATGACACACTCATGCTTGTGCTCATATTTCATTTAATATTAACCAAAACATTAGCAGGAAAATTTTCATTACATCATTCATTATTTGAATAAATTTATGCATTTCAGATTCAGAAATAAATTGTTATACATCTATTTTGTGAATGTCTTTTGCTTTTCATATAGCCCAGGCATGTCAAACATGCGGGCTGCATGTGGCCCTTTACAAGCACACCTGCGGCCTGCATAAAGGTTTTTAAAGTGCAATCATGTTTTATCTTCGTAATATAAAATGAAAAAAATTAATTGTATTATGCGCAATTAGTTGTCTCCCTCAGACAACACGTGACCCATGTGGCCCTCGGGAGACCCTCAGTTTCACATGCCTGATATAGCCCATAACTTCCTACAAAATGGAGCAACCTCACCCAGGCCAAATTTGCCATTCCTCACACCCTCTGAAATTGCAATGACATCGTCATCAAACTGGCAGACAAGGGTGGTCCAATGGTAGTCTGGCGTGCTCACCTCTACATGACAAAGGCCTTACGATAGCTTCACCACCCTCTCTTCTAAGTCCCCTCCCCTCCGACCCCACCCCTCAATACCAGCAAAAAGTATCCTCTACTATCCGACACCTCGTCACCTCCTTCCTCCTACCTAACTCTGCCACCAACTTCATTGTCCGCACACCATGCACCCCCACAGCATCTATTTCCTCCCCCAAATCCACAAACCCGATACCCCTGGCCACCCCATTGTCTCCGCCTACAACTGTTTTCCACTGAACTCATCTCGCCATCTCGATTTCATTCTCACACCCCTAATAACTGCCCTTCCCTCCCACATTTCCGATACCAACCACGCTTTCCACCTCTTTGACTCCTTTACGTTGCCACGTACCCCCCTCTTCACTCTAGATATCAAATCCTTTTATACTGTCATCCTCCACACCGATGGCCTACATGCCTTTCAACACTTCCTCGACCTTCGCCCTCCTCTCTACCCTCCATCTCCACCCTCATCCACCTCGCCGAGCTGGTCCTCATCTTCAATTGCTTTTCACTCTCGGGTGAGTTCTATCAACAGGTTACCAGGATAGCCATGGGCACAAGAATGTGTTCAGCTATGTTGAGGCTCAAATCCAAATCTTTTCCCAATACCCCAGCCCATCTCTGAGCTATACGGCCATTACATTGACGACTGTATCAGCGGCACCTCACTCACCCGAGAACAGCTCGACCTCATTTCTCTCTTTCCTCTGCTCCTTCCACCCCACCCTCGACTTCACCACCTCCATTCACTTCCTGGACACCTCCATCTCCATCGATCCCTCACATCGCTCACTCATCACCTCTGCTTTATTTAAACCCACTGACTCCCACTCCTACCTCAATTTCACCTCCTCCCAACCCACCCACACTAAACTCTCCATCCCTAATCCCAATTTCTCCAATTCCGTCACCTATGCAGCCGAACCGAGTACTTTGAGGCTCAGGCCCTTTATTTGGCTGGCCACATCACCCGGAGAGGTTACCCTCTTCCATTGTCCATACCACTCTCACCCGCACCTTTAAGCGTGAATCTAATATAACAGTGTAAAATTGCTTCCTGTTTTGTTTGTTTCATTTATTAACTACTAAACCATCCGTAACCCAACAGGTCACGGTCACTTCAAATTATCTTTTTAAAATCATGTTCACTTTAAAATAATTTTTAAATAATTAAAATATACACAGACATGTATATAATGTGAAATGAAACTGGAAGGCCCATATATATACATGTGTGTATGTATATATATAAATGTATGTATGTGTGTGTGTGTATATATATATATATATATATATATATATATATATATATAAATGTAGAATTTCTATTTAAATTGTTGGGATACAACAAGCAAATATTTTTTATAACTGATATAAAGCACTCAACAAATTATTGGAGTAAAAATACGATATATTAACAAATGGAAACTATATTTATAAAACCATATTTATTTCATTATACATATTTCAAGGACACCAAGTTAAATTATGGTGTGCTTTCATCAGATAAAATATTTATATTATATTTTATCTGATGAAAGCACATCATAATTTAACTTGGTGTCCTTGAAATATGTATAATGAAATAAATATAGTTTCCATTTGTTAATATATCGTATATATATATATATATATATGAGGGCAATCCCAAAAGTAAGGTCTCCAAAGCGATGGGGACACAGAGAAACTGTTCGTACAGCTGTTGGCAACACTGTTGTGATTGGTGCTTCCTTCACTTCCAAACAAGCATCGGCGCGCTTCACTGGGATACTCAATCTTGGCTTGGCAGCCGTTGAGAATGGAGCCCCCGTTGAACGCTACCGCCAGGTGCGAAGTTCGCGCAGTTATTCGGTCTTTGAACGCAAAAGGCGTTGAACCGATTGAAATTCATCCCCAATTGATGGAAGTGTATGGACAGTCATGCATGGATGTCAAAAACGTTCGCAAGTGGTGTAGAGAGTTTACAGCCGGTCGCACTGAAATTCACGATGAACAAAGGAGAGGGAGACCGTCAATTTCCGACGAGACAGTCGCAAAGGTTGAGGAAAACATGCGTAAAGATCGGCGGATCACTCTGGATGCTCTCTGCATTTTGGTTCCTGAGGTTTGCCGAAGCACCATCCACAGAAATTTTAATGGAAAAATTAATAATTTCCATTTTAGTAAAACAATTTATTCTTGAAGAATTTAACAATGAATTAATTTCAATCAATAGAATATTCGCCATTATTTTGAATCACATCTTGCCATTTATCAGATAGCTTGTTGATTCCTCTTAAGTAGAATTCAGCTGGTTTTGAGCTCAAGAAGTTTTCCTCAAATGTTTTCACCTGATCTTCTTGAGAACATTTTTTATATTCAGAGCATTTTGTAGAGAATGAAAGTGATGGAAATCACTTGGTGTAAGGTCTGGTGATTATGGTGGATGGGGTAGAAGAGATCAGCCTAAATCCAGTATTTTTTCCTGTGTGATTCTTGTTGAATTCTTTGCGTTATCATGGAGAAGCACAACATTTCTCCTGTTGACAAGTGCGGGGTGTTTTCTTAGAAGATTTCCATGCAGCTGTTGAGAGTATAAGTCTGCATTGAGTGTCTGATTGTGGTTTAAGAATGAATAATACCATGGTGATTCCACCATATACACAGCATAACTTTTCTTCCATGAAGCTCTGTCTTTGGGGTAGGCTGCAGAGATTTATCCTTGTCAGTCCACTGCCTTGTGTTGTACATTGTCGTAAAGGCACATTTTTCATCACCTGTAATAATATTCTTGAGAAATGGGTCATTTCACTGCCTTGAAAGAAGACTTGTCGCTTTGAATATGCGATCTTCCTTATTATTCTCACTAAGTGTATGAGAAACCAAAACGCCCAGCTTGCTTACTTTTACTATCTTTTCCAAGTGCCGGCAGGTTGTGGATTGGGATGTGTTGAGGTCAAGTGCTAATTCTCAAGTACTTTTGCGCAGATTTCATTCCATCAATTCTCTTAAAGCATCTTGATTGAGGTCAGATGAATGTCCTGGTCTGGGTTCAGCTCTCAATGATGTATCCCCCGAACGAAACTTTGAAAACCAGTTTCGGACTTGGTGGTCAAGATACACAGGAAAATATGGAGCTGAAGCACCTTTCTATTAAATATAGGTTTAGAAAGGCCTTACAGGATGCAATGGATGAAAGGGGAGACAAGTTACATTCATACAACATAGAAGACAATTGGAAATTTTTACATGTCAACTTATTGTGAACTACTGATGAAATTTATGGCTGGAGTAAAGCACCAGCCAGACAGAGGGTGACCTGGTGGTGGAACAGTACAGTGAGTAGAGCCATTAAAGCCAAGAGACTGACATGGAAAGACTGGACAAATGGGGGTAGCAGATGCCTAACCAGGTAGCTAAGAAAGAAGCTAGATGACAGGTATACATATATAACGGCGGCGAAGATTCAAAACCGAATCTGAGCTCTCCCGCCTCTGGGGCAAGCCGTGGTAAGTTGTTTACGCTCAAGAGACTAACCCCTTGGGAGAGGCTAAACACAGGTCAGAGGTGTTTATGCCTGACAGAAAATAGGTCAGAGGATATATCCATCTTTCTGACTTGTTTACGCTTGGCAAACTAATCCCTTGGGAGACTCTAACCAAAGTTCAGAGGATATATCTATCCTTCTAGCTTTAACTCTTATAAATACAGGGGTTGTTTACGCCCCGACAGAAAAGGACAAGACAAGTCGCATTTACAAGCTCTCACGAAAAACCAGTCTGTCACTTATTCTCACCTTCCTGGCTGATCGCTGACTCCTACTACTAAAACAAGCAAATATACTGATACGCACACGCATTCATAGTGAGTTCACACTGTTTGTATTTTCACACACACCATTTCTGTTTATACATATTGTATCTTTCGGATACAGTACAAATTATATTATAACCATATTCTGTGATACTTGTATTTAAGTGGCTCGAGAGCCTCCAAATTATTGTACGAATATTTCGTGTTATCGATTTTATCATTCAATATTCAAATTGAATATTGTTATAGCGGAATGCTAGCGCGTATGAATGTAACAAGGAGACATGGTTTGTGTGTATAATATTTAATCAACAATTTAACAGTATAGTTGACATGTCAATGAATAAACGAAAGAATGAAGCAAAGTTAGTAGTTACCGTTTTGATTGCCAGGCAAACGCGGCTGGCAGAAGACGCCTGGCGAAGGCCAGGCGCCGGAAGGGCAAATGAGAGGGTAAGAACTTAAAGTTGTTAGTTTTATAGGGTTCTGACCGGAAGTTACAGAAAGGGTTCTACTTCCTGTCTAGATGGTGTTAATCTATTGGGGTTGTGAGTGTCACAACCAGGGAGACAACGCCTGCTACATAACCTCCCGCCAGAATTTTAGAATATAAAAATCGAATGAAATATGTATGCAGCAGGTTGGCGAGAATGTTGTAACAGGCATGAAAATTACGACAAAAAAAATAATGTTTGCAAAAATCAATGATAGATATCAAGGTAGCCAACCGCTCTTGGCCAGAGAACGACTGGACATCTATCTATCCATCACCCAAAGATACAATGTAATAAAGTAAGAGAAGAGCTCAAAGTTCAAATGTACAAAATATAGTTCACAGGTGTGCAATCACATGACAGCAGGAAAGAAAGTGTGTTCCAGAGAATGAATGCAGGTGGTTTCTGTTCTGTGGTATATCGTGAAATTTCCAACCTCCGAATGGATTTTCTCACAGGAAGAGTGCTGCAAAAATAAATTCTCTGGCTTGTTCTGCTGGTTTTGGTTGTTGGTGAAGCTGTGTTGCTGTTGATGTCTCGCGGAGTGAGCGTATTCGGTGTTTAAATTCACAGTAAAAAAAAAAATTTTTTTTTCAGAAAAAATGAGTTGCGCAAAGTGTTAGAAATAACAGCCGAAGTTGATGGTCGATGTTGAGAATGCGTTGACCTGGAAGAGTCAAGAGGTCAGCGACCAAAGAAATAAGCATTCTGAATAAACGCGCAGTTTTCAACGGCAAATTTACGTGGTAAATTTTTAAACCGGCAAATAGGAGAATATAGCTTAAGGCTGAAGAATCCTTGGCGAGAAACGTTATCTCTGGCGTGCGGCTATCTCTGTGAGTCAAGATATCTCCGTGAGTTGAGAATTTGTGCTGCCTACACGTGCCAATACAAGGTTAAGTTAGGTTGAAAAAATAATATTTCTAACGCGCGAGAAAATGATAGTGCAAGTGTGAAAGTGACAATGATGAAAAAGAAAGGCTTCACTTAGCATAATTATTGGTGTGAACTTTTGAAAAAAAAACTTGAACGATGAAGAAAACGATGAAAAAAAAAGGCAATGGTTCATCGAAAATAAATGTTCCTGTTGAAATGTTTTTAAAAAAAAAAATATCAAATTTCTTTTTTTTTTTGTTTTGAAAGTGTTCGTTGTAAGAAACGAGAAACATATATATATATATCGTGGAATGCGACAGTTAGTTGATGCGTGAGAGAAAAAGTCTGTCTGAACGCGAATTTCACATGTGCGTGGTGTGTTCGTTTCTTGGAGAAACACATATATATATACAGCAAACTGCGACAGTTAGTGGATGCGTGAGGGAAAAAGAGTGTCTGCACGAAAGTTTCACATGTGCGTGTGTGCGTTTCTTTGACTGAGTATGTTCATAGTTTGTCAATAAATTTGCTGTGTATTCGTAATGTTACTCACACAACACCAGATTCTGCTATTTTTTCTTTTTTCGGGGTGACCACTTATAACAATGAACGGCTGCGTGTTCGTATCACGTCAGGGTCAGGTCACCAATATATCGGGATACTGGGTTGTATGAATGTGTAGCGGTTGTCTCCCTTGTTTTGATTGGGATCTAGACGGGAAGTGGAACCCTTTCTGCAACTTCCGGTCAGAGCCCTATAGAACTAACAACTTTAAGCTTCCTTTCTCTCTTTGCCTTTTCGGCACCAGGTCGAAGAGCCTCTCATTTGGCTCTGCCATTAATTTGGCCAACAGGCGCCTGGCCTTAGCCAGGCGCCCTCTGCCAGCCGCGTTTCCCTGGCAATCAAAACGGTAACTACTAACTTTGTTTCATTCTAACATCTATCTTTGACATGTCAAGTATTCTATCTACCGTTAATTAAATATTATATACACAAACATTGTCTCGTTTTGTTACATTCATACAACCCAGTATCCTCGCTATATTGGTAACCCTGACGTGATACGAACACGCAGCCGTTCATCGCTATAAGGGTCACCCCCAAAAAAAGAAAAAAATAGCACATCTGGTTTTGTGAGTAACATTACGAATACACAGCAAATTTAGCGACAAACTATGAAAATACTCAAGGACACGCACACACGCACATGTGGAATTCGCACAGACATACTTTTTCTCTCACGCATCAATTAACTGTCGCATTTCACCAATATATATATATATGTTTCTCGTTTCTTACAACGAACACTTTCAAAACAAAAAAAAAAATTTCACGATATATATATATGTTTTTCGTTTCTTACAACGAACTCTTTCAAAACACACAAAAAAAAAGGGGGAAATTTGATATTTAAAAAACATTTCAACAGGAACATTTATTTTCGATGAACCATTGCCTTTTGTTCTTCGTTTTCTTCATCGTTCAAGTTTTTTTTTTTTTTTTTTTTTCAAAAAGTTCACACCTATAATTATGCTGATTGAAGCCTTTCTTTTTCATCATTGTCACTTTCAAAATTGCACTATCATTTTCTCGCGCGTTAGAAATATTTTTTTTTCAACCTTGTATTGGCACGTGTAGGCAGCATAAATTCTCGATTCACTGAGATGTCTCTACTCACAGACAGCCGCACGCCATTTATCACCAGGGATTCTTCAGCCTTAAGCTATATTCTTCTATTTGCCGGTTTATAAATTTACAATGTAAATTTACCGTTGATAACCGCGCATTTATTAAGAATGCTTATTTCTCTGGTCGCTGGCCTCTTGACCCTTCCAGGTCAACGCATTCTCAACATCGACCATCAACTTCGGCTGCTATTTCTAGCACTTTGCGCAACTCATTTTTTCTAAAAAAAAAATTTTTTACTGTGAATTTAAACACCGAATACGCTCACTCAGCGAGACAACAGCAGCAGCAACAGCAATATAACAGCAACAGCAATACATCAACACAGCTTCACCAAAGCCAGAGAATTTATTTTTGCAGCACTCTTCCTGTGAGAAAATCCATTCGGAGGTTGGAAATTTCACGATATACCACAGAACAGAAACCACCTGCATTCATTCTCTGGAACACACTTTCTTTCCAGCGGTCATGTGATTGCACACCTGTGAACTATATTTTGAACTTTGAGCTCTTCTATTACTTTTACTTTATTACATTGTATCTTTGGGTGATGGATAGATGGATGTCCAGTCGTTCTCTGGCCAAGAGCGGTTGGCTACCTTGATATCTATCATTGATTTTTCCAAACATTCTTTTGTCGTAATTTTCATGCCTGTTACAACATTCTCGCCAACTTGCTACATATTTTCATTTCGATTTTTATACACTAAAATTCTGGCGGGAGGTTATGTAGCGGTTGTCTCCCTTGTTTTGATTGGGATCTAGACGGGAAGTGGAACCCTTTCTGCAACTTCCGGTCAGAGCCCTATAGAACTAACAACTTTAAGCTTCCTTTCTCTCTTTGCCTTTTCGGCACCAGGTCGAAGAGCCTCTCATTTGGCTCTGCCATTAATTTGGCCAACAGGCGCCTGGCCTTAGCCAGGCGCCCTCTGCCAGCCGCGTTTGCCTGGCAATCAAAACGGTAACTACTAACTTTGTTTCATTCTAACATCTATCTTTGACATGTCAAGTATTCTATCTACCGTTAATTAAATATTATATACACAAACAATGTCTCGTTTTGTTACATTCATACAACCTCAGTAATCTCGCTATAAATGTAACAGGGAGACATGGTTTGTGTGTATAATATTTAATCAACAATTTAACAGTATAGTTGACATGTCAATGAATAAACGAAAGAATGAAGCAAAGTTAGTAGTTACCGTTTTGATTGCCAGGCAAACGCGGCTGGCAGAAGACGCCTGGCAAAGGCCAGGCGCCGGAAGGGCAAATGAGAGGGTGAGAACTTAAAGTTGTTAGTTTTATAGGGTTCTGACCGGAAGTTACAGAAAGGGTTCTACTTCCTGTCTAGATGGTGTTAATCTATTGGGGTTGTGAGTGTCACAACCAGGGAGACAACTCCAGCTAAATTGTTATAATAAAATAAACTTTGTAACAACACAATCCTGGTATTATTCTTTACATTGAAAACCATCATACCAACAATTCATTCTCTCCACTTATCGTTACAACTACACAAATATTCCGTTACAACCGGTGACCCCGTAAAACAGACACACAACCTTCTGATCATCCACTACAAACGATGTCTCTAGCACACGACGATTCATCTACGGCAGAAATGGTAGTCAGGGCGGCATTTACATTAAGAATTCCACCATTCTGGGTG
The DNA here is from genome assembly GCA_964016885.1 of Eledone cirrhosa. Lineage (NCBI taxonomy): Eukaryota > Metazoa > Mollusca > Cephalopoda > Octopoda > Eledonidae > Eledone > Eledone cirrhosa. The sequence continues at coordinate 71,496,857 of OZ024740.1, forward strand.
CACGATCCAACACTGTGGTTCGCGCACATCGAAGCGCAGTTCGCATCGAACCGGATCGTTACACATGTCATCGGTTCGATGTCTCCGGAGATTATGAATGAGGTTCGAGAACTCATTTTAGCACCACCCGGCTCTGTGTCATATGACACATCTAAAACAACATTAGTTAAGCGGACGTCGGAATCGCAGCAGAAGCGCTTGCACCAGCTCCTTATATCGGAGGAATTAGGAGATAAAAAGCCGACACAATTCCTAAGGCGAATGAAGCAGCTCCTGGGAGAAAATAAACTCCAGGATGAAATTTTCAAGCAACTCTTCCTCCAGCGTTTGCCTTCTGCCACACAAGTTGTACTAGCATCCAACAGGGAGTCCACCACCATAGAAGAACTCGCCGAGCTGGCAGATAAGATCATGGAGGTACCACATCCGCACTCAACTTTAGCGAATGTGACGCCAGCCGTACCTCCCACCAATCCTTTCCTTCAGCCCTCCAGTGCCACAGAGATGCCCAATCTACACCTGTTACTGGCACAGCAAGCAACACAGATACAGGCCTTGACGCAACAAATTCAGGCCTTGTCACTGGGCAACCCTGCCACGCGTCGGTCCAACAGTCGAACTCGCCGATTTGATGGTCGCTCAAGAAGTCCGAGCGCATCTCGGGATTCACCAGAAATGTGTTGGTACCACCAAAGATTCGCGAGACGAGCGCGAAAGTGCAGTCATCCCTGTTCATTTGTCGAATCAGGGAAACGACACAGCCAGAAACTGAATGCGACGGACGTTTCTGGCCCTCATAACCAAAGTCGCCTATTTTTCATTCAGGATCGCATCACAGGCACGCGTTTCCTGGTCGACACCGGTGCTGAAGTCAATATCATCCCCGTTTCCTGCGTTCCTAGAAAAAGGAGAGAGACACCAGCCTGTGAATCACTCACATATTCCGACCTAAGGAGAACAGTCCCTGACACTAAATTTGGGACTACGCCGCACTTTCCAGTGGGTATTCGTTGTGGCTAAGCTGCCGACCCCTATTTTAGGAGCTGATTTTCTTCAGAACTTCTCGCTGCTAGTGGATCTGAAAATCCAACGACTCAGTGACAACTCCACTGGTCTCGCTGTGCGCGGAATAGCCGCTAGGACAGCCACAGTCAATCCAGTCATTTCACGATCGACAACAACAACCCGGCACAACCACATCATCAACAAACACCCAGACGTAGCTCGACCACTATTCAACGCTTGCCCTGTAAAACATGACGTCACACACCACATAAAAACACACGGCCCACCTGTCGCTGCACGACCTAGAAGGCTACCACCAGACCGGCTGAAGTCCGTCAAACAAGAATTTCAGCACATGCTGGATCTCGGCATCATACGTCCGTCCAGCAGCAACTGGTCCTCACCCATTCACTGTGTACCCAAGAAGTCGTCGAACGACTGGCGAATCTGTGCACTGAACAACTGCACCGTTCCTGACTCTTATCCAGTGCCTCATCTACAGGACTTCTCTAGCTCGCTGCACGGGGCTCGCATATTTTCGAAGCTCGATCTTGTGCGAGCTTACAATCAGATACCCGTTGAGCCCGCAGATATTCCAAAGACCGCCGTCACAACACCCTTTGGAATGTTCGAATTTCTGCGTATGCCTTTCGGTTTGCGAAATGCAGCGCAGACATTCCAGCGATTCATCGATACAGTCACCAGAGGTCTACCTTTTGTATACGCATACATTGACGACTTACTGGTGGCCAGCAGCTCCGATGAAGAACATGAGAAACACCTGGATATCCTATTCACACGTTTGCGTGAATACGGAATTGTTATCAACCCCAGCAAATGTGAGTTCGGAGTTGCGTCCCCTCATTTTTTGGGACACATCATTGACAAAGAATGGTATTCGCCCACTTAAGGAGAAAGTCAAATCCATCATTGATTTTCCACAACCAACATCTCTCCGCAAACTGCGAGAATTTCTTGGCCTGGTAAACTTTTACAGAAGATGTATACCCCACTGTGCAGAGACAGCCCAACCACTCACAGATTTGCTGCGGCAGCGTACAACCAAAAACGCAAACATCAAGCTCGGCGAAAAAGAATGTACCGCTTTCGCTGAGTTGAAGAACATGTTGTCCGAGGCTACAATGCTGAGTTACCCCAAACCTGACGCCCCAATGTGTTTATTGACTGCATCCGATTTCGGAGTTGGAGGTGTGCTTCAACAAGCGATTAAAACCCGCCGAAACTAAGTACAGCACATTCAGTCGTGAATTATTGGCAGCATACCTTTATAGCGCCCCCTAGACAGGAAGTAGCTGGAGTTACTTCCTGTTGAGGTTACAGAACCTTCTTTGTGACTTCCGTCCAGGGAACTATAAAAGGAGAGAGCTGAAAGCTATCTCTCTCTCTTTTCACCTTTCGGCCATCCGCGTTCCGCCGAAAGTATACTCTCTCGCTTCCTGACTGTGAAAAGGTAAACACCTAACTTTCTTTCGTCGTGAAATCACTAGCCAACATGTAACACAACAACTTAATCACGGCCTGGCAACATCTCCGCCAGTAGACCGTGCCTCCTGAATTCCTTAATTCGTTGTTTCATCTCTCTTGGCATGTCAACTATTCAGCTCTACTCAGCTCAATCTTCGTAAATAAATATTGTACATACAAACCGGTGTAATGTTAATTGGTGACCCCGAGGAAAAAATAATAGGATCTGGTGTTGTGTGAATATGGAAAAAAGAAAATTAATTAGCAGTATTTCAAAAAGAAAAAATTCCTCTAACAACATTCCGCATGGATTTTTTCCTCCGAAATTGTCTACAACGAAAAATAGGAGTAATCTTTTTCTCAACAGCAAACAAACAAGAACAAATTTTGCTCTTCACCTCACCTGTTTACATCGTTTACATGTGTTTCACTCACTGGATATATCCTTCGTTCTTCTCACAACGAATACTCAAAAAAAGACTTGGACTCCTGTATTCTTTCTTATATTCAACATGTCAATTTTGATGAACATCACAGCTCGTTTACTCATTCAACTAAGCCTTATTCGCTACTTTTTCATCACTTTCACAAAAAAATTAAACTCTCGCCATATTTGTTATACAAAGTGAATATAGCCTTTCATTCTTTTTCATCATATTATCACGTTCACACAAATTTTTCAAAATGACCGCCACGACCTGTTCCACTATCATTTTCTCGCGCAATAGAAATATTTTTTTTTTGTTTATTCAACTTGACTTTAACCTTGTTTCGGCACGTGTGTGGGAGCACACATCTCGACTCACTGAGATAACACACGCCATAGATAATGTTTCTTGCCAAGAATTCTCCAGCTTTAAACTATATTCTCCTATTTGCCGGTTTAAAAATTTACCACGTAAATTTGCCGTTGAAAACTGCGCATTTATTCAGAATGCTTATTTCTATGGTCGCTGGCCTCTTGACCCTTCCAGGTCAACGCGTTCTCAACATCGACTATCAACTTTGGCTGTTATTTCTAGCACTTTGCGCAACTCATTTTTTCTGGGAAACTTTTTACTGTGAATTGAAACATCGAATAGGTTACCTCACTCCGCGAGACAACAACAACACAGCTTCATCTTTGCTTTATCAACAACCAAAACCAGCAGAACAAAACGCAGAGAATTTATTTTTGCAGCACTCTTCCTGTGAGAAAATCCCACCGCCTTCGGAGGTTGGGAATTTCACGTTGTACCACAGTCCAGAAACCACCTGCATACATTCTCTGGAGGACACACTCTCTTCCTTGCTGTCATGTGCTTACGTACCTGTTAACTTTATTTTTGAACATTTGAACTTTTTTTAATAACAATGTTCGAGCACGTTTCTTTGCTCCTTTGACCTCTTCTTTTAGGTTGATTACATTGTATCTTTGTGTGATGGATAGATAGATGTCCAGTCGTTCTCTGGCCAAGAGCGGTTGGCTACCTTGATATCTATCATTAATTTTTGCATGCTCATTTTGCTATTTGCTTGCTCATGTTTTGTTCATTCATGTTCTTGTACCTTTTGCCTTGCTCCTCGTGTTCTCGCTATAATGATTTCATTTGGTCATTCGACTTCTCTTCTGGGAGGGGAGTCCTGTAGCGCTCTCTAGACAGGAAGTAGCTGGAGCTACTTCCCGTTGAGGTTGCAGAACCTTCTTTGTGACTTCCGTCCAGGGAACTAAAAAAGGAGAGAGCTGAAAGCTATCTCTCTCTCTTTTCAGCTTTTGGCTTCTGGCCTTCGGCCATGCGGGTTCCCCCGAAGGTATACTCTCTCGCTTCCTGACTGTGAAAAGGTAAACACCTAACTTTCTTTCGTCGTGAAATCACTAGCCAGCATGTAACACAACAACTTAATCACGGCCTGGCAACATCTCTGCCAGTAGACCGTGCCTCCTTAATTCGTTGTTTCATCTCTCTTGGCATGTCAACTATTCAACTCTACGCAGCTCAATCTTCGTAAATAAATACTGTACATAGAACCCTCAGTCACCCTGTTATACCTTGCTGTCAAGCATTTTTGACACATGCTAGAAGTCGTGTGTTCACGATATACACCGACCACAAACCACTAGTGTACGCGTTCAATGCCAAGCCTGACCGACACTCACCCAGGGAGGTCCGCCATCTGGACTTCATTTCTCAGTACACTACTGATATTCGGTACATTAAGGGTGCCACCAACTCAGCAGCTGATGCCCTATCGCGCATGGAGCTTAACGCAATCCACACCACTGCCACTATCGACCTCCAGAAGATTGCAGCGGATCAACAGAATGACGAGGAACTGCTGCAACTCCGGAAATCATCCTCGAAATTGCAGGAATGCCCGATGCCCTCTTCTTCGGGTTATATTTGGTGCGATATCTCCACAGGCCACGCGCGCCCATACGTGCCCCAGAAACATCGACGCGACGTTTTCTCGGCACTGCATTCTCTGGCTCACCCTGGCGTCCGCGCCTCGCAGAAACTGATGGTTGCCCGCTTTGTGTGGCCCAATATCAACAAGGACACCCGCGAATGGGCTAGGAACTGTATCGCGTGCCAGAAGGCGAAAATTCACCGGCACATCAAAGCCCCGATCGGTTCTTTCGCAACACCTGATGCACGGTTCCAACATGTGCACATAGACATCGTTGGACCTTTGCCTCCTTCTCAGAACTACACTCATCTTCTCACCTGTGTCGACCGATTTTCTCGCTGGCCAGAAGCTTTTCCCCTGACGGATATTACTGCGGAAACTGTCGCCAAAATGCTAGTGTTTCACTGGGTTTCGCGTTTCGGCACACCCGCGACCATCACTACGGATAGAAGACATCAGTTCGATTCGCACCTATTTACCGAGCTGACTCGTCTCCTCGGGTGAAAACACATCCGTACAACAGCGTATCACCCTGCCGCTAACGGCATGGTAGAACGCTTCCACCGCCAGCTAAAAGCATCTATCAAGGCTTACGAAGACTCCACTAACAGGTTCGAATACCTCCCACTCATTCTTCTTGGTATTCGTTCCACTGTTAAGGAGGGAATCGGACATTCTCCGGCTGAAATGGTGTATGGCACCGTACTCACTCTACCCGGACAAATGATCGCTCCTGTTTCGCCACAAGAACTTCCAGACCCAACAAAATATGTGCACCGTTTACGGTCATCGATGTCACATCTGTCTCCTTCAGCCCCTAAACAAAAGCACGTTACTTCACACATACCAAAAGACATCGATACATGAACGCATGTTTTCGTTAGAAATGACGGTATTCCATCGCAACTTCGTCCGCCGTATTCCGGGCCCTATAAGGTGATACAGAAACGCCCTAAGTATTTCGTCCTTGACTTGAACGGTAAATGAAATACCGTCTCCATTGATCGTTTAAAAAAAAGCGTTGATAGAACAGGAATTGCCACCAGTACCCACCGTTTCTCCAGCAGACTCGCCAACAACTTTGCCCGACACACCAAATCTGGAAGAACAGTCCGATGGCCCACGCGATACGTACAAGTTTATCGGGTAAGTACAAATTATGCATCTGGTCGACATTTCGGCTAATTCGTACATTTCAACGAATCGGCCTATTTCTGTGGTCATGAACTATTGCTACACACAAATCAATTAACTCTGTGCATCACCCACATCAAAAGAACATTTTTCCGTTTCTATGAAATGAACGAACTTTTAATCAACAAACTTTTTGTACGAACATTTTCAATTTTATGTAACATCACAGTACATTTTTCTGCATGTAAATTTCTTTTGCTTTGCATGTTTTCTTTCATTTCTCCTGTTTGTAAATGACTTTCATGTGTTTTTTTTTTTTACTGATTTTCTTCAACAACACACCTAGTCATACCTATCTTCATTTCACATGCACCTAGATCGTTCAATCTTAGCTTTCTCACTGGAAGGGGGGTACTATAACGGCAGCGAAGATTCGAAACCGAATCTGAGCTTTCCCGCCTCTGGGACAAGCCGTGGTAAGTTGTTTATGCTCAAGAGACTAACCCCTTGGGAGAGGCTAAACACAGGTCAGAGGTGTTTACGCCTGACAGAAAATAGGTCAGAGGATATATCCATCTTTCTGACTTGTTTACGCTTGGCAAACTAATCCCTTGGGAGACTCTAACCAAAGTTCAGAGGATATATCTATCCTTCTAACTTTAACTCTTATAAATACAGGGGTTGTTTACGCCCCGACAGAAAAGGACAAGACAAGTCGCATTTACAAGCTCTCGTCACGAAAAACCAGTCTGTCACTTATTCTCACCTTCCTGGCTGATCGCTGACTCCTACTACTAAAACAAGCAAATATACTGATACGTACACACGCATTCATAGTGAGTTCACACGCACCATTTCTGTTTATACATATTGTATCTTTCGGATACAGTACAGATTATATTATAACCATATTCTGTGATACTTGTATTTAAGTGGCTCGAGAGCCTCCAAATTATTGTACGAATATTTCGTGTTATCGATTTTATCATTCAATATTCAAATTGAATATTGTTATAATAAAATAAACTTTGTAACAACACAATCCTGGTATTATTCTTTACATTGAAAACCATCATACCAACAATTCCTTCTCTCCACTTATCGTTACAACCACACAAATATTCCGTTACACATAGCTTGGAAAGAGGCTGAAAAAAGAAAGTTTACCAATGTCTTGCAATGTCAGGATCAGAGACATGAAATATCCTGCATTACAAGGCAGGGTGTCACTGTGAATCAGGATGTTGTTGGAGAAAAGTGTATTAGAAATGACACTGGTGCCCTTAGCACTACCAATGCTTAAAAGAGGCCTGAAAATGATACTATGAGAGGCTAATGAATGTAGTGAATGAATGGGAGGAAGAGAGACTTTCAATTTACTCAACAGGGTTCAACAATTGAAATTGACAGTTATTGGGTCAAAGGAGCAATTAAGGAGATGAAGAATGGTAAAGACGCAGGACCATGCTAAAAGCATTGAAAGAAGTAGGAACTGAACTAGTAATTCACATATTCAATCAGATATAGGGGGTCATACCCAATGATGGCAAAGCAGTACAATCATAAATTGCTACAAGGGTAAAAGTGATGCTCTAGAAAGAAGCAACAGAGAAATAAAACTAATGGATCAAGTTATGAAAGTGATGGAAAGAGTTCTAACATAGCAAATTAAGGAAAGAGTCAAATCAGATGAGATGCAGTTTTATGCCCGAGAAAAGTAGTACAACAACAAGAGAAGTTCCTAGTCAATAATAAGCTATTACATTTAGCTTTTGTTGATTTAGAAAAGGCCTTTGACAGAGTACCTTGATCTGTTATCTGGTGGTGCTTAAGAAAATTAAGTATAAGAGAGAGTAAAAAGTGAGTTCAGTTAGGAATTCAAGGTACATGTAGAAGTTCATTAGGGCTTGGTTCTCAGCCCACTGCTGTTCATTATATAGTGTTCCAGGCCGTAACAGAGGAGTTGAAGACTGGCTGTCCGTGAGAACTTCTCTTTGCTCATTAACTGGTCCTTATAGCTGAATTCATAAAAGAACTAGAAAATAAGTTCTGAATGTGGTAACAGAAATTACAATCAAAAGGGCTGAGAGTAAAACTTAGAAAAAACTAAAGGGTCGGTAAGCAGGAAAGATGACAGGATCCTTCTCTGTTTAAGGCTTTTAACATCTCAAGCTGAATCTCATCCTCCCCAGAGGTCTTGCCTCATTTGAGCTCTTTAATTGTTCTGGTAACCTCAGTCTTCATTAGATTAGTCATTGCACCTTATGTATTTCAGAAGATGCTGATATAACTGGGTTTTGGAGATCAGCAAAAATGTAAATTAACAACAAAAATTAAGAATAAAGAAAAGTTAAAACAAATGTAAGCTTAGTACATTTTATTATAAATAAACACACAGAAAAATAGGCAAGAAATAATTCTGAATTTATTGGTAACCTTTAAAAAAAAGCCAGAATACTAGAAGCAAGAAATTATAAAGAATATCTGGATTAAGTGGTTATTTTAAATATATGTACATAACATCACTTTAACCTGTATGTGTTTTCATATGTCTATTTAGGCCAGAACTTTGAGAAAAGCATTTTCCACATATTTGACAGTGAAATGGCTTCTCACCTGTATGTGTTCTTTTGTGACTTTTTAAACCAGAAATCCGAGAAAAATATTTCCCACATACTTGACAATAAAATGGTTTTTCTCCTGTATGTATTCTGACATGCACCTTTAGATCGGATGTTTTGAGAAAAGCTTTGTCACATGTTTCACAACGAAATGGCTTTATTTCTGCGTGTACATAAACATGTTTTTTCAGTTCATTAAGCATAAAAAAGGACTCCTCACATACTTTACAGGGAAATGGTCTTTCATGATTATGGTCATTTTCATGCAAACCTAATTCAGATTTTGTTGCAAAACTCTTACCACAAATAATGCAAAGGCATGAATTTTCTTCCATATGAGCTATAGTGTCAGCTTTTAAATCAGAGGCTTTAAGGAACTTTTTGTCACATAATTGACATTGAAATTGCTTTGTGCTCTTCTCATGTCTTTTTTTATGAATACGTAGATTATAATTTGTAGAAAACTTTAGGCTACATATATCACATGGGTATGGTTTTTCTCCTGTGTGTAATCTATTGTGTAACTTTAGAACAGAACTTCTTGTAAAATGCTTATCACAAACTTTGCATTGAAATGGTTTCTCTCCTGTATGTGTTTGGGTGTGCAAGTTTAAATTACAGCTAGTGGAAAAACTTTTGCCACATATTTCACAGTGATATGGTTTCTCCCCAGTGTGAGTTCTTGTATGAACCTGTAGATGAGAACTTGTAGAGAAACTTTTTCCACAAATCTCACAGGAAAATGGTTTTTCTCCAGTGTGTATTCGTTTGTGTAATTTGAGGTTTTGACTAGCAGAAAATCCTTTATTACATACATCACAATAAAGTAGTTTTTCTCCAGTGTGCTTTCTTGTATGTAATCTAAGTACAGATTTAGAGGAAAATTTTTTATCACAAGTAAGACAGTGATAAGGTTTTTCTCCAGTGTGTGTTTGAGTATGAAGGTTGAGGTTGTAATTTGTAGAGAAACCTCTACCACATATTATACAATGAAATTCCCTCTCACCAGTGTGTATTTTCTTGTGTACATCTAATTTATATGTTGTGTAAAAACTTTTATTGCATACCTCACAGCAATGTGACTTCTTACCACTATGGGTTTGTAAGTGCAGCCTTAATTCTGATTTTGTTGAAAATCCTTTCCCACAAAGTTTACAGTGAAAAGATTTTTCACCAGTGTGTACTTTTATATGCAAATTTAATTTATAGTTTGTTGTAAAACCTTTGCCACACATCTGACAAGAGAAAGGCTTTTCTCCTGTATGTGTTCTTGTGTGTATCTTCATTTCAAATTTCTCAGAAAAGCATTTTCCACATATCAAACAGCGAAATGGTTTTTCCCCAGTGTGTGTCCTAATGTGTCTTTTCAGAACAAAACTACTACAAAAATGCTTGTCACATAATTTACAAGAGAAAGGTTTTTCTCCTGTATGCGTCATCATGTGCCTTTTCAAATGTGAACAAGTTGGAAAACATTTCTTACATAGCTTACAAGGAAAAGGTTTTTCTCCAGAGTGTGTTTTATTATGTACCCTAAGAACTGATTTTCTTGCATATCGCTTATCACATAGTTCACATTGAAATGGCTTTTCTCCTGTGTGAGACCGCATATGTATCAGTAGTTCGGATTTCTTATGGAACTTTTTTTCACACAATTCACAGCATATTCGCTTTGTTTTGTGTCTTTTTGTAGATATCATTTTTTTCTTTATTAACACATTTGTTTTTGGAGTTGTTGGTTTGTTTTCATCCAGTTCCCCCTGGGAATCATTTGAAGTTACACTCAATGAATTTTTCTCTGTCATGTCAGCACATCAGAAAAGAATTGTTTTGTAGAGTTATATCTACACTTCATGTCAAAACCTACTTTCAGTATGTATTATTGAGGTAAATAATATCTGTTAAGAGAGTGGAGCCATTTGAAGTAGTTTAATGGGAGGCTATAACTTCTTGGAGAACACTGAAGCTAAGTGGATGCAATATATTTTGCTTTCATTTTTTTTTGCACTGTATTAGCCAAGTAAGAGAAAAGAAAACCTCCCCAGGCTTCTGCCACAGAGTTGTTTGTTGATATCTTTCAAGAAAGAATGAGTAAAATGAAATTATGTATATAGAACTTCTCCATCATTTGATGTACTTTGGATAAAACTACTGTTTTGGTTTAAAGTCATCTGTTTATTGAATAAAATTACTTCATTTTAAAACATTATTTCATAATCCACATTCTGAAAATACAAGAACACATTTTTTTAAAATCATTATTTCTAACACTAAGTGGATTGGTTTATTCAATTTCAAATGAAATTTAATTCTTACAATTCTGTGATTAGAAAATCACAAGATCAGCCTCAACTGACCTTATAAAGGTTGGAAGGGAAGAATGGCACCAACTTTAGACCAACATTTTCAACAATTCAACTAAATATCTTACATTTTCAAGACTATTAGGATAGGGAACTAATATACATATAAACATATATAAGAAGTTTGATGCTGCAAGACAAAGAATGCACAGTCCCTAAATATTAAGTATTTATATGTATGTAAGGTCCCATAACTCCTAATGGAGTTGTAGGGATGGCGTATTGAGATACAGCGTTTCTAGGGTGTCTTTTAAAAACTTTGCAGAGCCTATCTCCACTCCAGGTCTGAATACAGTGGCTTTCTTCCAGAGAAGGATAGAGAGAGTGACAGAAAGGAAGTGAGAAAGAGATATAGAGGAAGAATCGGCTCCAGTACTTGACTGGTACTTTTTTTTATCAACCTCAAATGGATGAAAGGCAAAGTTGATCATAGCAGGATTTGAACTCAGAGAGCAGAAAGCTGAAACGAATACTGCAAAGCATTCTATCTGACGTTCTAATGATTCTGTCAATTCGCCGCCATAAGCGTTTATATCGTACATCTAATTGATAGTGATAAAAAAGGTTAGATTAAAATATCTCAATGGCTTAAGAGTCAGAGGTGAGTGGATCCTGACGCATTGTTAAATAACAAAACTGATCAATCCTCTTCTCCCCTTAATCTCTACCAAGAAGTTAGTTGACCAGATAAACAGCCTAATCTCTACCCCCAAAAAGCCCCCAGCGGGTCTAATTTTATGACAACACTAAATACCTATGGATACATGACTCTATATATCTAATAAAACCTTGTACAGAAACTGAATTCTTTGGGCTAGACACTTGGTCAATTTTGAGGGGAAATTAGTTGACCAGATCAACTGCTGTAAATAGATGTCTGAAGGGTTAGGGGAAAGATAAGATGATCATAGGTCTGATTAATTATAGCTAATGATAATTTCGAACAAATGAAGTAGGTACTATACGGTTGGACAGCCAGCTAAAAACAGCAGCCAAATTACATTCTACAGTAAGCATGTCAAACTGAGGGTCCCCTGAGGGCCACATATGTGTTGTCTGAGAGTCACACACGACAACTAATTGCGCACATTACAACACATTTTAAAATTTTATATTACGAAGATAAAACATGCTCGCGCTGTAAAACCCTTTGTGTGGGCTGCATGTTTGACATGCCTGTTCTACAGCCCTTTTAAAAAAGGATTAGGTTGGTTAATATAGTCTTGAGTGCACTATGCCTTGGGTGATCAGTATGGTCACAGCTGGAATGTTCGAACAGGGTTACCAACTATTGGTAAATTTTTTTATCAAATCCATGAGAATCTGAACTCAGAATACAGTGAATACTAACTAGAGGATAGGTTTTTGCATATGTAACGCGTGCGCGTCTATGAACACGTAAAGTCTTGTTTGAGTTGTAGGGGTGTTGTAGTGACACACGGCGTTTCTTGAGCTTTTTAAACGTGGCGGAGCACATCTACTATATCGGTCTGAACAACCGATTTCTTCCACTGAAGGAGAGAATAATAGAAAATAAGTGAAGAAATATAGAGGAAGAATCGACACAATACTGAACAGGTACCTTTTTTTCATCAACCTCGAAAGGACGAAAGCAAAGTTTACCTCGGCGGAATTTGAACTCATATTACACAGAGCCGGAACGAATACTGCAAAGCATTCTATCCAATGTTCTAACGTGTTTTTTCAATTTGCCACCTCAATGTAATTTTGTCGAAAAACTGTGATTTAATTGATATTATCCCTGCAATTAGTAAATGTCTAACCTATGCTAGTGTGAAAAAATTAAGATTAAACGATGATGATGATGAAAAATTCCCCCATGGATGTTTAACATTAAAATAACAACCAGGGGAGATAACTCCCAAAGTATCCATAAAGCAACATTTTCTGAAATAAAGATGAAAATGACACTCTTGAAGTGTTTTCCATATTGTAGAGTAAATACTATTTTAATTTACCTTTGTCAAGTATTTGTTTAAATACAAAACAGAAAGCGCCAATAAGGTAGTTGTAGTAACTAATTGTCCCTCGAATCACACCTTAAAGAAGGAAAGACATGTTCGAGGACGAGATTCTTTCTTTTCTGGGACTCATATCTAACTACTTGTTTAGCTAATAATTTAGTGGACTGCAATTGAATGCAAGTAGTCTGGTGTGGGGAAGTAAGTCGGTATCGGGGTAAAAATCAAATAAACCACAAATAAATATTTCAGTTAATCGATTAAAGAAACTAAGCGAAAATATACAACGAAAATACAAGCAACTTTAATTTCCGCTGTTTCATTCACTTTCATTTTATATGCATAGAGCGAAACTTCCACGAAAAAACAAACAAACAAAAAGGCGGATGGTCTCGGCCGTTCAATCTGTTTACCCCCGGCTACAAATACATCTATATTAGAGAGATTGATGATTCGTTCACTTAAGTTCTATGAGTCCGCTCTGTCTTTATTGTGGAGTAATGATATTTAGGATAGAAATGTATGTTGTCTCTAATTGAAATATGATGCATTGTTTGTTGTGGGCGAATCTAGTTGACATACTGAGCTGAGGTTAAGTAGCTATATATAATCTTCACAATACACCAGGTATATAACAAGTTTTTCTTTATATTTACGTACAATCAGTCAGTCAACAACACGCCGAAACGAAACGAATCATCTTCTTTTAAACGTCACTGAAACTAATTTGATCATCCATTTTTCAATGGTGCAATTAATTCATTTAGAGCACAAAGGTCTAAAAAAATGTATCTATATGTTGATGCTTGGCCCAATACTTTTATCAAACCTGTTACAGCCACGGCCACAACCACCCCGTCTTTTTTTTATTTTTATTTTCATGCATAGTATATCTAGGACAACATTATCCTTCCATTTCAAAACGGAAATTTGGTTGTTCGCAGGACTACGTATATTGAGTATATAGATAAACAATACAAAAAAAAAGACAAAGAAAAACAAAAACAAATACCAAGACAAATACTTACATAATTTGTTCCTCTTTATAAAAATAACATATATTTGAAATAGTGTACAGCTAGGGACTACAAACTTTAATCTATCTTTCTGTGTAAATATATATAAATCATAAATATAAAGAGATGAAAATCATACATTAGTAGCTCTTCGGTTTAAAGAAAATAGGAAAATAAGAATTTGCAATTACGGTGAATAACGAAAACAAACAGTAACCAAAAGGATAACTGAATAAAATATTTCAAATAGAAAAATAATAGGCATTCATCAATAGATCTAAACTACTTTTAATGATGAATTTAAACATGAGAACAGGGGCTGATATTCTGGGGAAAGAATAAATCGATTATATCAAGCGGGCTCTGGCTCAAATCGATATCCCTTCAGGTCTGGATCCAGCTAGGTTGTCCAGGGTTGATGGAAAGAGTCCAGATGATTTTACCTTTTGTTCCTTGGTAAGAGGTAGATGTCTCATTTGTGACACCACAATTAGCGACTCTTTTGCTCCTTCCCACATCCTGGATGCCGCGGTAAAGTATAAAATTCTAAAATACCAGGAATTATCGGCAAATTATTTTTTCCAGCCTGTAGCGTTCGAGACATTTGGAGGAGCTGGATCACTGACAATGAAGTTCTTGTCATCGTTGGCGGCTCGTCACACCGTGGTATCAAGAAATGCTCTTAATGAGGGTGCTTGGTTATTCAAGCGCCCTAGCCTCGCTATCACCCGTGGCAATGTTGCAAGTGTGTTGGCTTGTCTCAAAATCTTTTTTTTTACTATAGGGATGGGTCTATATAAAGCATCCAGCCCTGGCTAGTAAGGGTTGGATGCTTTTTGTCGTGACACCAACACAACCACTTTACAGTGTGGGCTGGGAGCATTGGTGGAGGTTAGCGAGGTGGGCATTTGGGTGTGAGTGAGGGGGTTGAGTGTTAGAATGTGTGAGGTAAATGGAAGGGGTGGGGTGGCGCACATTGGATGTATGCTTCAGCCCGTGCTCATGGAAGGTGTATGAAAGAGTGGGTGTAGGTGGTATATACTATATTTATGCTTCAGCCTGTGCTTATGGGAAGGTGGGTCTTCTGTATTAATGCATAATGCCAGAGATCTTGGTCCTGTGTCATCACCTTTGAGAGGCGCAGGTGGTAAGGTCAGCTTTTATCACTTCATCCCAAGTCTTCCCACTCTATGACTTCCACCAACTTTCAGCGCTCTACACCTTTTTATACAGCTGTCATCCTTCATACGCATCACATGTCCATACCAGACTGCATCTGATTCTTCTTATGCCCAGTTTCTCTCTCAGTTCATTGATGCTTTGCCATTCATGTACATTACTGTTACACATCCACCGGAGCATGCAAGCTTCATTTCTTTCAAATCTTTTCAAGTCTTCTGCACACAGTGCCCAAGTCTCACTACCATGTAACATTGTTGTTCGTATCATATAGTCTGCCTTTTATTTTGAGGGAAAAGCCTTTTGTAGCTATCAGTGGTAGTAGTTCCCTGAACTTCTTCCATCCTGTAATCACTCTGCCTACTGTATTTTCAGAACACCCACCTCTACTGCTAATTTGGTCACCCAGGTAGCAGAAGCTGTCTACTACTTCTACTGAACCATCCCAGAATTTGATCGAGCTTGTTTCCTGTAATTGTTTGTTGCTTACTGTAAAGAACGAAGGTTTTACATGTAGCCGTTGCACTGAGCAATGCCATTTCCCCGAGGAAGATCAGAGCTCTGTTTTCTTTTCTCCTTTCTAGGACCTTAGTCTTTGTCAGGTTAACTTTAAGACCTTTTGTTTCTAGACTATGCTTCCAGGTTTGGAATTCTTTCTCCAATTCTGCCATAAACTCAGCGATGAGTGTAAAATCATTCGCGTACAGGATTTCCCATGCACAACCGGTTTTAAACTTCTCTGTTATAGTCTGCAGCATGATAATAAAAAGGAGAGGGCTAAGAACAGAGCCCTGGTGGAAACCAATCTGCACGCTAAATTCCTCGATGTAGTCATTGTTAATCCTAACTTTGCTGACTGCTTTCCTCACCCATTCCTAGTTTTCTAAGATCCCACCAGACGATCGCATAGGGGATTCTATCAAAAGCCTTCTCTAAATGACAGGTAGAGTGGCTTATGTTTAGCTAGGTACTTCTGGAGCTGCTTCACAAGGAAGAGAGCATCTGTGGTGCTTTTACTTGGCACAAATCCAAACTGCATCTCATCTAGATTAACCCGATCACTAATCAACTCTGCTATAACTCTTTCTGTTCCTTTCATGAACTGGTTCATCAACTTGATGCCTCTATAGTTTCTTCTATCTAGTGCATCTCCTTTACCCTTGTAGCAGTTGACAACGATGCTGCGGTATGACACCATTTAGTATTACTTGGTTTACAATACATGTGGTTAAAGCGCAACCCACTGACTCAGATGATTTCAGCATCTCAGCATTTATCCCCAATGGACCGACTAGTTTCTGGTTTTCATATCCTTAATTGACATACTTACTACACTGCTGCTGACTTGTACGGCTCGGCTCTCTGTTGTGTCCACTTGGGCTACTCTCTCTTTCTCCCATGCATTCTCCTAATTCTGTAATCTTTCATAATGGTCTTCCATGCTACTTTCTTTTCAGCATCTGTGAGGGCAAATGAACCTTTATCATCATGGATGCACTTCTCACCAATGATGTCACAATTTTCCCTAACGCACTGCCTCACAATCCTGAACACCTTACGTTTCTGGTCTTCACGCTGCAAAACATGCTTGAATTTTTTATCTTCTGCTTCCAAAAGATATATATATATACATATATGTATACATACACATATATAGATACATACACACACACAGATATATAATGGTCTGAACCAAGGTCCATTGAGCTTATTTATTAAGAAATATGATCATCATACATATTAAATATGTATTGATACCTTAACATATATAAGTATATATACATATATATATGTTATATATGTATGTATGTGTTCAACCATAAAGCACCAAAACTATGATGATCCCCAGCAGTTGACTGATGAGAAGGGACTGTACTGTGTTTTGTCTGTTTTTCTATTGTCTTCACCCACAGTGTTTGATTAATTGTTTGATCTTAGCCATGCAGGACACTTTCAAATTAATATATATTTAACTTTACACTGCCTGTGTTCTCTGTCTTCTTTCTTTCCTTTTCTCACTTACTTTCTCTGATCATTGTGCCCTGCAACATTATATAGATGATGCATGGCAGCTGATTTATTTTTTTCTCCAAGTGCCCCAAACTGGCCGAAATGAAGTACAGCATATTCGGTTGGGAACTTTTGGCAACGTTCCTCAGTCTGAGATATTTCCAGCACATGCTGGAAGGTTCTGTGTTCTCTAATTACATGGACCACAAACATCTCACATACACTTTATATTCCAAGCCTGACCACCACTCACCTAGAGAAGTGAACCAACTTGATTATATATCCCAGTATACTATGGATATTCGCCATATTAAGGGTTCAGACAACTCTGCAGCTGATGCCTTTTCTCGTGCACACTTAAGTGCACTGCACACCTTCGCTTCCATCAACCTCCGAGATATTTCCACCACCCAACAGACTGTAGAGCTCCTCAAACTCTGAAAATTTCCCTTTTCTTCTTCCTGTCTTTCAAACTCCTTCCTCTACCTTTTTCTCATGGTCGTATTTGGTGTGATGTATCTATGGATCAAGAACGCCCTAACACATAGACATTCGTTTTTTTCTGCTCTGCACAATCCTGGTGCAAACCCTACCCTGAAGCTAACAGCCCAGTTTGTCTTGGCTGGTATGAACAAGGATGTCAGGGAATAGGCCAGATGTTATGTCCAGTGTCAGAAGGCAAACATTCACCACCATATCAGAACTACTCAGTGCACATTCGCAACATCAGATGCATATTTCCAACATGTGCCCATCGTCATCGTCAGACCATTGCCTCCTTCTCAAGGTTGCATTCACCTTTTGACCTGTGTGTACAGATTGTCCAGATGGCCTGAAGCCATTCCCCTGTCAGATATCTAAGGGGTCGGTAAGCAGGAAAGATGGCAGGATCCTGATCCCAGCAGGGAAATTGTCCTGCTCGATATGCAGAAAGGGAGTAGGTAGAAACTTAATATGATGTACATAATGCAAATCTTGGGTACACAAGAGGTGTAGCAGGATAAAGTTAGACTAACAGAAAAGGAAGTCTTCATATGGACGAGATGCACAGGGGTAATTGATGGAATGAACATCAGTGATATAAACCTTTTCCAACCACATGAAGGATCCATAGGAGACATTGATAGATTCTGCTACTCAGGTGACATAATTCACAGTGGAGGAGGGTGCTTTGAGAACATATTAGCAAGAATAATAATAGGATTGAATAATAGGATTGAAGAAGCTTAGAAAGCTATTCCCACTGTTAACAACAAAAGGTTTCTCCCTATGTACAAAATGAGAGCTGTATGACACCTGTGTGTGAAATGCGATGCTGTATGGCAATGAAACATGGGCTGTGATGGCAGAGGACATGCATAGACTGGTGAGAAATGAAGCAATCATGCTTCATTGGATGTACAATGTAAATGTGAGAGAAAGGCAGAGCTTGGCTGAACTGAGAGAGAAACTGGGTTTAAGAAAAATCAGAAGTGCAAGAGAGAAGACTGCGTTGGTAATGGTATGTGATGTACATAGATAATGATCACCGTGTAAAGAAGTGCCAGGAAATC
This sequence comes from Eledone cirrhosa, assembly GCA_964016885.1. Classification (NCBI taxonomy): domain Eukaryota; kingdom Metazoa; phylum Mollusca; class Cephalopoda; order Octopoda; family Eledonidae; genus Eledone; species Eledone cirrhosa. Next base: position 71,515,593 of record OZ024740.1, read on the forward strand.
CCAGTAGAAAGAAGCCACAGTAGAGGTAGACCAAGGAAGACTTGGCTGCAGGTGGTGAGAGCTGATTTCAAATGCACACATGTATTTCATGACTCGTACACTGTTAATTTTTGTACATTATTCTATGTATTATACATACACCTTTGATGAGTTCTAATGCACCTGAGCACTGTACACAATAATTTCATTAAATTATATAAATAGCTGGGACTCACAGGGGAGATGTCAAAGGAACGCGGTGAGTGAAGAGATGTTGTGCTGAAAAGCCACCTGCCTTCCATCACACACAAATGCAGAACCGAGATACTCAAACTAATCCACTTGCTTGAAAGGAACTCCACTCACATGTAGAGTGCACTGCACAGGCTTCCTTGAGAGAATGAGAGTCTCAGGTATCACAGCCCGTATTGTCATCCCTACCATGCAGCAATCCACAGCAAACTTATCAATTGCATGTCAGAGATCACCTTCTGATGAATTAAGTAGTACCATGTTGTCTACAAATTCTAGTCAACTGATCCTACACCTGCCAGTTTTGATATCACATCCAATCTGGCTGCACATGTCAATCCTGTTCATGAAGTTTATGTCCAGGAAAGGTGACAGTATGCACTTTTGGTGGAGTCTGACATCTACATTGAATGGCTTCAACTTCGCCCCATTTATTTGAATACAATTACTGGGGCATTTGTATAGGTAATTCAAGGCAACAAGAAGCTGCCCATTGATTCCAAGCTCCTGCTGAACACTCCACAACTCCCATGGAATCTTGCCATGTTATTTGAGTTCTCTCTTTTTGAAAATTGGGATTATCCCTCCTGATTGCCATTGCTTTGGTGCCTTTCCAGAAATCCAAGCCATCTGGCACATAAGAGTGAGCTAGAGAATACCTCAATTTAACGCTTTTAACATCTCAAGCTAAATTTCATCCTCCCCAGAGGCCTGGCATCATTTGAGCTCTTTAATTGTTCTGGTAATCTCAGCCTTCGTGAGATTAGTCATTGCACCTCATGTACATCAGAAGATGCTGTGTAATAGGGTTTAGGAGATCAGCAAAGAATTTTCTCCACCTTGCGAGGATGCACTGTTCTTCAGAGAGAAGAACCCCAGATGTATTTCTAACAGCAGGTGTGGAGGGTGACTTCTTATGAAGATAGCAGATGGTCTGCTAGAATACTTTATTTGCTGATCTCAAGTTGGATAACCAAAGTCATTTCTAAATCTTATTTTTATATTTTAAAAAGACAGACGTTTGTGTCTAAAGTATTGAATTACTAGCCCACGATTCACAAATCTCATATATATTCTGTTGTATCTCTCTACAGGAGATTGATTCATTCCATATTACCTTTGTTCACTTAACTTTTGTAAATAGAGTAAACAGTATGATTCAAGGAAATGAGTGCTGGTTTGCATTGGCAATTACTGGGTATAAACAGTTGTTAATGTAAGATTCTACCAAAATCATTAGACTTCCTTTTCTGCATGGCAAAATAATTTATTTCAAAAGAACAGTTGTGAATAGGCACTAAATTAGTGGTGATAAAAATGAGGGACAAGCTTCACAAGAGACACAATCTGAATATTTGCCAAAAACAGTTTTCCAAATTTTACATTATATTAAATATGTTTCTCTACTGAGGTAATTTATGATGTATAGGCATCCTGAATTTATTCATTACATAAAACAATGCAATACCAATTAATTGTCAGTTTTGTAATTAAAATTGGTTTTGAAGTTATTTTATAGTTTGTATGGTTAACCATTTCATTAAACTTGTATGCCTTGGGGATAAGAGGAATCTAACATTTTATGACTGCAGCACAGCATTAGATTCCTCTTTTCCCCACAGCATATTTAAATTCACTGCATAATTTTTGCCAACTGAGACTGTCATAAGCTTCCCTAGACTCTCTTTTTTAACTTATACATGTGTGTATGTATTTATTAGTATATATATTCTACCATAGTACCTATAAAAATAATGGGGTTTATAGTGAAACAAATTTTTAATCTAATTATTCTTTGATTATACCATTTTATGTAAATATGCTTGAATCCTCAAGTTTTCTTTGACTTCCTCCCACTGGTCACTCTGGCCAGCACTCTATTACATTTTACATACAATTGAATCAATTACAATAATTCTCTTCCATCATCATCATCATTGTTTAACATCTATCTTCCACGCTAGCATGGGTTAGACGAGAGTTGTCCCACTTGAGGCAAGATTGGTCGGTTGACCGTGTCTCGCTCGTATAGGACTATCTGGCAGGTTTTCTATGGCTGGATGCTCTTCCTAACACCAACCACATTTACAGTGTTGACTGGGAGCTTTTTACCGTGTTACCTACATGGTCACATTACAGCGTGGACTGTTTTTTTGTCGTGACACCTACACAACCTCATTAGTTTGGACTGGATGTTGTGGTACCAACATAACTTTACAGAGAAAGGGTGGTGTTGGTGGGAGTGGGAGGATGGAGTAGGGGTAGTGGGTTGGGGTGTATATTTGGTTAAGAGGTGCCTACTGACTAGGTTTCGCATTGTACATAGGTAAAACGGGTCTTCTGTATTATTGCGTGACGCCAAAGTTCTCGGTCCAGTGACATTGTCTTAGAGAGGTGCAAGTGTGTGAGGTCGGAATTTATCAAATTGTCCCAGGTTTTTCTGGGTCTACCTACTCCATAACTTCCATCAATTTTGATTGCCTTGCACTTTTTTATATTTTATTTAATCATTATCAAACACATATCCATCAAATTACGATTTTTTTTCTACTTATGCACCTAGAAGTGAATAAAAATGAGTAAAGAAATTTATATTTAAATACAAAATTAAAAATATAAACTCCATGTGGCAGTAGATAGCACTAAAATATTCAATCTTGTTGGCTAACTTTGCCTTTCATCCTTCTTAGGTTGATGAAATAAGCACCAGCTACATATTGGGATTTATATAATGACTGTTTCCATTCTCCTTAAGATATCAATATGGCTGAACAGCCATTAAATGATATCTCTGCTTCCTTTTACTGAAATTTCTTGGTACTTCTTCACCTAACAATCATCCATATGCATCATGTGCCCACACCAGCACAGTTTTCTCTCTTGCACACTACATCCAATTCCTCTTACACTCAACTTTTCTGTTAGTTCATTCATGCACATTAACAATTACACATGCATTAAAACATGCTTGCTTCATTTCTCTTGAGCCTTCACATATCCTCCTCATTATAAAAAAAACAAATATACAGCATAATAAAGTCATATATTGGTTGAATATATGGATATGCCTTTCATGGCACAGATTGAATCTATTTTTAAGACAACAGTGAATCAAGTGTTGTATATTATAATTCCTTCTTTCCTTGGGCCCTCAACTCCTGTCTGAGTCATTGGAGCACCATTGTGACATATGGTGTCAGTTTGGCATTGATTCCTTGTGAAGCCCAACTATCTCTAGGTCTGACAACTGATTTCTTCCAAAAAGAAAGAAAGAGAAACAAATGAAAAAGAATGGACTCCAGTACTAGTCTGGTACTTGATTGATGAGATGAAAGGCAAAGTTGACTATGATGTGATTTAAACTGAGTGTGCAGGAAGCTGGAATGAATACCACAAAGCATTCTACATGATGCTCTAATGCTTATGTTAATTGCATTAGATGAAATATATTCTGACAAAATATAAATTACCAACCAAAATGAATTATCAAAAATTAAGAATAAAGAAAAGTTAATACAAATGTAAGCTAAGTTCATTTTATTATACATAAACACACACACAGAAAAAATATACAAAAAATACTTTCTTGTTTATCATTTTTAATATATAATCTTATAACAAAACATTACTTAGAAAATATCCCAACAGCATTAAGATAAGATTTTAGCAGCTGTTTTATCATTTACATACTATTTTAATTTAAAAATATATATTTTTTTAAATAATTAACAAACATTTATTTACAATAGTTTATAACTCTCCCTATTAATCCGTATGGTGAGCAAATGGAGTCCCACGTGCTGGCCTCCCCACAGCCCCGGCGGACAGGATGGAGAATGCGTTTCCCAGGAGGATGGTAAGGGAGATGCGCTGGAAGAGCCATTCCAACTCGCGAGGTTCAAACCTGCAGCTGGCTAGCTCAGTACCTATGGCAGTGAATAGGTAGGTAGCCCTAGAGCCAAGGACACCAGAAGTCTCCATTGCCTTTGGCCTCCTCAGCTCGATGTGCAGCAGAACCTGAGTTAGTCGCAGACTGCACCAGTTTGCGGCTGGAGAAAATGTCGCTGCACGTGGCATCCCAGACGAGGGGTTTGCCACCGCGGAATGGGAAGATGGTCATACCGTCTGGCCTTTTGCCATCCCCTCGTCCAGCTCCAGCTTGGAGGGGAAGCCTGCAGCATCCAAGCCATGCTTAACGACCTCGTTGATGGCAGCATGGCATGGAAGGCGGCCGGCACTGTGGTGACAGGAAAGCGGGTGGAGTCCGAAAGAGTCCACGGTGGATCCACAGTGACATTTATGTGGCTCGCAGATCCAGAGTTCAAGCCTCAAGGAAACGCAGATGTGCAGGCTATCGTTATCCAGCTGCGTGCCAGTGGAAAAGGAGGGTAAGGCATGGAGCCAGGTACCACTATGGGGTTTGGAGGCTGCGCGAAAACAGGCAAGGCAGTGCTGGTCGAGCTGGCGCGTGAGCTTGTCTTAGGCCATGCTGCACTGGACAGCATACCATATGCTTTATGGGGACTTGACGTCAGCAGGGGAAGGAGGAGGAATGTCTACCAAGTGAAGTCCCAGCCTATCTCACATTCTCTGAACACAGAGGGTTCTATAGTGTTTAGTTGAATCCTGCTGACGAGGACGTGGCATGAGGTTACCGATGAAAGAAACGCTGGCAAAGCCAGCGAGATCGGGGACCGGAGGCCAAGACGCCAAATCTGATGTTGCATATCTCCTCAGCTGCCGCTTGGATACAAGTATCGAGGTCAGCGAGGAGAGATGCGTGGCTGTAGCACGGAGCGCTGCGAAGGGTGTAGAGGAGCTTCGGCATGGCGAAGCAGTTCCTCATCAGGAAGAGAGCTGGGTAACGGTCGATCAAGCCCAGTCGGCTCACGAGGGTCTGGAGTTGTTGGAGCAGATGCCCGGCGAGTGGATCGGTGACCCGAGGATGAGGACATCCTCTTTGGAGGTTACCTATACCTGGTGGAGAATGGACTGCACGTCCAAGATGGAGGCTGCAAAGCTCTCAGCATCATAGCTGACATTCCCCACTTCCGGCTTAGATGCGTTGACCTGGAGGCCAATTCCCGCCAGGGCAGGAACCACCAATTGAAGGTCATGGCAGACAGTCTCCACAGGCCCGCCCAGCATAGCATCATCCAGGTACCAAACGTTGAGAGGGGCTGTGATACTCCGGGCAATGTGGTCTATACCAAAGGCAAACAGGAGGGGGCCCAGAGGGTCGCCCTGTTGGACCCCAGTAGCCGAAGGTAAGACCGTGTCAGCAGCAAGGAGCATGCTTGGGACTCCATATGACAAGTAGACCAGCAGGTAGGCGGAGGGGGCTCAGCTGAGGCAGGCCTTGAGCAGATGGTCTTGGCGTATGCAGTTAAAGGCATTCCTCATGTCAAGCTTGACAATGAGGTGCCTGGAGTCTCTGGATGCCAGTTCCGGTGGGCAGCTATTGAAGAATGGCCTGGTTGCATGTGCAGCCCCCTCACATGCCAACACCCAATTGCACCGGACTAAACTCCTCACCCAGTTCAGGTGTTATGGACCTGCAGACCACCTCAGCAGCCAGTCTCCGGAAGACATTGCCCACAGCGATGGGGCGTATGCCACCCTTTTCCTTCCTGAGAGTGGTCAGGCTAGCCGAAGAAAAGAGGCCTCGGGCGTGAGGTTCCAGGGCGCCATGGATAAGCCTATTGGTAAGTGCCACAATAGCGCTCAGAAGGCGGCGCCCGACCTCAGCGGAGAGGGGGGATAGCAACTCCTGGAGGTGGCCTGGTCGGAGAACATCAGCACCTTTGCTGCTGCTAGCTGGGAAGGACTTGATGGGAGACATGTCTGCGTTGGAAGCCACAAGGAGCAGGTGGGGGTATGGGTCAGAGGTCAGCGGGTGGCTCAGGGTGCTTGAGTTGCAAGGCAGCCATGACCTCCTTGGTGGGTTGGAGGACAGTGTCCTCTGAAGCAACCACTCTGACTGCAGCCTGATAAATGATATTTATTAGCTATCCTTTCCCTGAAATTTTGCATCATCCCGAATTTGAACATGGAACTTTTTTCCCAAAATCTTCTTATTGTGTCCACAAGAGTGTCAGTTACAGACTTGGCTAGATGTGGTTCAACCACAGTTGAACAAATTGCTCTCCTTCCTCATGAAATTCAGCGGAGTCCAATGCTCTCAATATCCTTTATTCTCAAAATAAAGGATATTTAACCTGTATGTGTTTTCATATGTCTATTTAGGACAGAACTTTGAGCAAAGAATTTTCCACATATTTGACAGTGAAATGGCTTCTCACCAGTATGTGTTCTTTTGTGTCTTTTTAAACCAAAATTCCAAGAAAAGCATTTCCCACATACTTGACAACAAAATGGTTTTTCTCCTGTATGCATTCTGACATGCACCTTTAGATCAGATGTTTGAAGGAAAGCTTTACCACATGTTTCACAACGAAAAGGCTTTATTTCTGCGTGTACATAAACATGTTTTTTCAGTTCATTAAGCATAAAAAAGGACTCCTCACATACTTTACAGGGAAATGGTCTTTCATTACTATGGTCATTTTCATGTAAACCTAATTCAGATTTTGTTGCAAAACTCTTACCACAAATAATGCAAAGGCATGAATTTTCTTCCATATGAGCTATAGTGTCAGCTTTTAAATCAGAGGCTTTAAGGAACTTTTTGTCACATATTTGACACTGAAATTGTTTTGTGCTCTTCTCATGTCTTTTTTTATGAATATGTAGATTATAATTTGTAGAAAACTTTAGGCTACATATATCACATGGGTATGGTTTTTCTCCTGTGTGTAATCTATTGTGTAACTTTAGAATAGAACTTCTTGCAAAATACTTATTACAAACTTTGCATTGAAATGGTTTTTCTCCTGTATGTGTTCGAGTGTGTAAGTTTAAATTACAGCGAGTGGAAAAACTTTTACCACATATTTCGCAGTGATATGGTTTCTCTCCAGTGTGAGTTCTTGTATGAACCTGTAGATGAGAACTTGTAGAGAAACTTTTTCCACAAATCTCACAGGAAAATGGTTTTTCTCCAGTGTGTATTCGTTTGTGTATTTTGAGGTTGTTTCTAGCAGAAAATCCTTTATTACATACATCACAATAAAATAGTTTTTCTCCAGTGTGCTTTCTTGTATGCAATCTAAGTACAGATTTAGAGGAAAATTTTTTATCACAAGTAAGACAGTGATGAGGTTTTTCTCCAGTATGTGTTTGAATATGATGGATGAGGTTGTAATTTGTATAGAAATATCTACCACATATTATACAATGAAATCTTTTCTTGCTAGTGTGTATTTTCTTGTGTATATTTAATTTATATGTAGTGTAAAAACATTTATTGCATACCTCACAGCAATGTGACTTCTTACCACTATGGGTTTGTATGTCAGCCATAATTCTGATTTTGTTGAAAATCCTTTCCCACAAGGTTTACAGTGTATGTCTTAATGTGTCTTTTCAGAACAAAACTACTATAAAAATGCTTGTCACATAACTTACAAGAGAAAAGTTTTTCTCCAGAGTGTGTTTTATTATGTATCCTAAGTACCGATTTTCTTAAATATCGCTTATCACATAGTTCACATTGAAATGGCTTTTCTCCGGTGTGAAACTGCATATGTATCAGTAGTTCTGATTTCTTATGGAACTTTTTTTCACAGGATATTCACTTTATTTTGTGTCTTCTCGTAGATATTATTTTTTTCTTCGTTGTTAACACATTTGTTTTTGGAGTTGTTGGTTTGTTTTCATCCAGTTCCCCTTGGGAATCATTTGAAGTCACACTCAATGAATTTTTCTCTGTCATGTCAGCACATCAGAGAAAGAATTTGAAGAGTAAAAAGAATTGTTTTGTAGAGTTATACACTTCATGTCAAAACCTACTTTCAGTATGTATTATTGAGGTAAATAATATCTGTTAAGTGAGTGGAACCATTTGAAGTTTAATGGGAGGCTATAACTTCTTGGAGAACACTGAAGTTAAGTGGATGCAATATTTATTTTACACTGTATTAGACAAGTAAGAGAAAAGAAAACCTCCCCAGGCTTCTGCCACAGAGTTGTTTGTTGATATCTTTCAAGAAAGAATGAGTAAAATGAAATTATGTATATAGAACTTCTCCATCATTTGATGTACTTTGGATAAAACTACTGTTTTGGTTTAAAGTCATCTGTTTATTGAATAAAATTACTTCATTTTAAAACATTATTTCATAATCCACATTCTGAAAATACAAGAACACATTTTTTTAAAATCATTATTTCTAACACTAAGTGGATTGGTTTATTCAATTTCAAATGAAATTTAATTCTTACAATTCTGTGATTAGAAAATCACAAGATCAGCCTCAACTGACCTTATAAAGGTTGGAAGGGAAGAATGGCACCAACTTTAGACCAACATTTTCAACAATTCAACTAAATATCTTTCATTTTCAAGACTATTAGGATAGGGAACTAATATACATATAAACATATATAAGAAGTTTGATGCTGCAAGACAAAGAATGCACAGTCCCTAAATATTAAGTATTTATATGTATGTAAGGTCCCATAACTCCTAATGGAGTTGTAGGGATGGCGTATTGAGATACAGCGTTTCTAGGGTGCCTTTTAAAAACTTTGCAGAGCCTATCTCCACTCCAGGTCTGAATACAGTGGCTTTCTTCCAGAGAAGGATAGGGAGAGTGACAGAAAGGATATGAGAAAGAGATATAGAGGAAGAATCGGCTCCAGTACTTGACTGGTACTTTTTTTTTTATCGACCTCAAATGGATGAAAGGCAAAGTTGATCATGGCAGGATTTGAACTCTGAGAGCAGAAAGCTGAAATGAATAAGGCAAAGCATTCTATCTGACGTTCTAATGATTCTGTCAATTTGCCCCCATAGGTATTTATATCGTATATCTAATTGATATTGAGAAAAAAAGGTTAGATTAAAATATCTCAATTGCTTAAAAGTCAGAGGTGAGTGGATTCTGACGAGTTGTTAAATAATAAAACTGATCAATCCTATCCTCACCCTAATCTCTACCAAAAAAGCCCCCAGCGGGTCTAATTTTATGACAACACTAAATACCTATGGATACATGACGCTATATATCTAATAAAACCTTGTACAGAAACTGAATTCTTTGGACTAGACACTTGGTCAATTTTGAGGGGAAGTTAGTTGACCAGATCAACTGCAGTAGATAGATGTCTGAAGGGTTAGGGGAAAGATAAGATGGTCATAGGTCTACTTAATTGTAGCTAACGTAGTACTAAACAACTAATGATGTTTAACATTAAAATAACAGCCAGGGAAGATAACTCACAAAGTATCCCCAAAGTAACGTTTTCCGAAAATAAGGTCGAAGATGACACTCTTGAAGTGTTTTCCACATTGTAGAATAAATACTACAGGTAAACCTTAAGTTTCACGTCGGATATGAAATTTATTTTCATTTCGTGTGTGTTGAAACAAAAAAATAACATATTGAAACGTTTATTGCACCATATAAATTGCTCCAATGCAGTTTATCATCTCGCCAAACTTGTTGGCACCAACTCTCTGCCGCCAAAGAAATTCTGCAATATACGATTGAAATAAAGCAGCGCTGGTACCATGCTGACGACGAAGCTTCTTCTTTGCACGCATCCACGTGTTCTCTATTAGCTGGGTGTGTACTTCAGGGTCCGCAGGATCTATAAAGATCCGTCCGTGCACAACATCATGAATGTAAATCCCACCTCCAATTTGATCCAGTTCAGCATACGAAGCCCAACCGTCGGAGATGATGCGGCTGCCTGGCAAAATCCAATGTTGAATAATGGGGAGGAGAGTGTCACGGCGTCGATTTAGGATTTCTACAAGGCAGCAGCGTCCAGAATGGCGATCAACAGCGCCAAAGACCCATGGCCTTGTCTCCGCTGGCCACGATGATACTTTCTATGGAAGTATTTGCTCTCGTCGATCGCCAGCCAGCCACTGTAACACAGACAGATTGTCACCGTGTATCGCAGGTATAAGAGTAAGAAGTGTAATATTCTCATTAAGAATGTCATTTGCATCCAAAACATCATCAACTAACGTAGTGCGAGCACGTAGTCGTCCAACCATTTTTTGTATTCAGATAAACAACAATATTCTTTAATGAATCGAAAATGAAAATAAATTTCATTTCCGACGTGAAACTTAAGGTTTACCAATACTACTTTAATTTGCCTTCTACTCTTTTGTCAAGTATTGGTTTAAATACAAAACAGAGAGCTTTCTTATCAAATAAATCACTCGGGGAAAACATTCCACAAATAAATATTTCAGTTAATCGATTAGAAAAAAAAACACGGCGAAAATATACAACTTGAATTTCTGCTGTTTCATTCACTTTCATTTTATATACATAAAGCGAAACTTATACATAGTATAAGCGAAATTTATACATATGAGTTCAAATCCCGCCGAGGTTAACTTTGCCTTTCATCCTTACGGGGTCGATAAAATAAAGTACCAGTAATGTACTGGGTGATTTGCTGGCCTTGTGCCAATAGTAGAAAAAATTATCTATTATATATAAATTATTGATTTTATTTATTATATATTATTTACAATTTGCGTGTAGGCAGGTCTCATTGGAAATAGGGTTGGGAACGCTGAGGGTATTATGTGGACACGAGGGTGGGGGAGGGTAACAAAAAAAACCTGAGAACCTCTAAATTAGTGTTTACCCCCACCCCGGCTAAAAGACAACTCAAATATACCTATATTAGAGAGATGGACGATCGACGAATCGTTCAATGAGTGTCCGCCCTCACTTTATTGTGGAGTAATGATATTTAAGATAGAAATTTATGTTGTCTCTAATTGAAATATGATGCAGTTTTTTTTTTTCTAATATGGAAATAATTTTATTAATGCATAACCGTAACATAATATTACAAATAGAAAGAGAAAAAAAACACACACAAGCAGGTAATACACACATCTAGGACCACATACAACAAAAGTCAGGCGAAAGGGGCGGACAAACGAACCACTACCAGAGCAAAAGCTAATATCGCAAGGAGCACTGGGAAACCTCTCTAATAATTTTTGAAGCAAGTCAGCGCGCTCGCAGCGTTACCTCGGGGGATACGCTGGAATAGCCAAGTGCCCTCACGAGCATCATCAGTTACCTCGGTTAGGCAAGCCGCCAGTGAAGACAAGAACCTTGCAGTTAGCAGCCCAACATCCCTAAACGTCTCGAACGTCACAGGCTGGAAAATGTAGTTGGGAGAATCTAGTTGACATACTGAGCTGAGGTTAAGTAGTTATATATAATCTTCACAATACACCAGGTATATAACAAGTTTTTCGTTATATTTACGCACAACCAGTCAGTAAACATGCCGTAACGATAGAAAGGCGATATCCAATTTTAGTGGACTAAATGCTGCTTACGTGCTGTAGTTGCTGTTTACTTCAATGTATGAGGCTATTCCAACCACTAAAATTGGATATCGCCGAAAGAAATCATCTTTTCAACGTTGCTGAAACTTTACCCTAACTTTGATCATCCATGCTAACTTTTCAGTGATGCAATTAATTTATTTAGAGCACACAAGTCTAAAATATGTACCTAAATGTTGTTGGTTGGCCCAATACCTTTATCAAACCTGTTACAGCCACGGCCACAACCACCGCGTCTTTTTTTTTTTTTTTTTTTTTTTTTCTTCATGTATAGTAAGTATATTTAGGACATTATCCAATATATCCTTTCTTTTCAGAACGGAAATTTGGTTGCTACTTCTCCTAGGACTACGTATGTTGATAAATAATTGTTTCTACTTTAGGCACAAGGCCAGCAATTACCCAGTGCATTATTGGTACTTTATTTTATCGACCCCATAAGGATGAAAGGCAAAGTCAACCTCGGCGGGATTTGAACTCAGATCGTAAAGGGACGTAACTATGCTGGAAAGCATGGCGTCCGACCCTCTACTGATACTGCCAATCCACCGCCCTTTGTATGTTGATAAATAATACAAAGAGAAAAGAAAAACATAACCAAATATCAAGAAATAAAAATACTTACAAAATTTGTCCCCCCTTGTAAAAATAACATATTTGAGATAGTGTAGGAGGGCTACAATCTTGGATTTATCTTTCTATTGAGTCCTCCTTCAGTCCGCTTCAGAGTAGTTAGCGCAGGCGCATTGAATTCGCGTTCAACAAGTGCGATTTAAAAAGATTTTCAGTGCAAAGTTCTAATTGAATGTAAATAATATATATAATAACGATATTAATTCAATTGTAAATTAAGGTGTGTATATAACGATTCGAATATAGCGAAGACTCTGGAGTTGTTTATATACATAGACAAACATGTATGGGTGTTATGGGTGTAGAAATGTTTCCGCAGTTTTTAAACACGGTTTTTAAAAAAGTTTATTGTGACAGACATGCACACATTTCATAACTTTTCTTTGGGCGATATCCAATTTTAGCTGCCTAAATGCCGCTTACTTGCTGCAGTTGCTGCTTACTTCAATGTATGAGGCTATTCCAACAAATTTACATTCCCCCTTTTTTTAGCCGTTAAAAGAAATATAGATTTATTTATTTATTTATTTTTTGCGATTTATTTGCCACTGGGTCATAGATTTCTTTATTTGCCCCTTTTTTGTTTGTTTGTTTGTTTTTTTGCGATTTATTAGCCTTTTGGGGTCACACACACCCCCGTAGAAAGTGTGCGACCTTTCTGCCAGGGAGCACAGAGAGAGGGGGGTGCTCCCTTCTTCTCTTACCTGTACAAGCCGATATAGAGAGATGGCCCACTTACACGGGCAATTATTGCTACTTTCACCCATCTTTCATGGAATTGGCTGGGACTTAGCAATAATTGCCCGTGTAAGTGGCCCATCTCTCTATATCGGCTTGTACAGGTAAGAGAAGAAGGGAGCACCCCCTCTCTCTGTGCTCCCTGGCAGAAAGGTCGCACACTTTCTACGGGGGTGTGTGTGACCCCAAAAGGCTAATAAATCGCAAAAAAAGAAACAAAAAAGGGGCAAATAAAGAAATCTATGCCCCTGTGTTGCGTCCTCGCAGAAACTCAATGATAGAGTCGAACAGTTCAAAGAAGTGAGTGAGGCACTTGCCCTTTGAAAGCCACCTCACCTCATTATGAAGGAGCAACTTGACGAATTCTTCGTCATTATCTTGGCACAGTTGCCGGAAAATTCGTTCATTGAGGGAATGCCATTTGATAAAATTGATGACATCAATGGCCACCTGCAAGGACTTTCTCAGCGGCCAAGTGTTGTCGATGAATGACACAATGAACAACAAATACAGATAGATTTTCTCTCTTCAGAAGAGTGACGAAACCCTTATGTTGGCCGGCCATTGCTCTTGCGTCATCCATGACACATGATACAATGTGTTGTAAGTAGTTCAAGATGTATGTATTACCTGCTTATGTATTGCATGTGGTCCCAGCTGTATGTATTACCTGCTTGTGTGTTGTATGTGGTCCTAGATGTGTGTATTACCTCCTTATGTGTTGTATATGGTCCTAGATGTATGTATTACCTGATTATGTGATGTATATGGTTCTAGATGTTTGTATTACCTGTTTATATGTTGTATGTGGTCCGAAATGTATGTATTACCTGCCTGTGTGTTGTATGCGGTCCTAGATGTGTATATTACCTCATTATGTGGTCCTAGATGTGTGTATTACCTACTTTATGTGTTGTATGTGGTCCTAGATGTGTGTGCTACCCGCTTCTGTTTTTTTTTCTTTTTTTATTTGTAATATTATTTATACAATAGGAAATAAAATAGATCTACATAGTGTTAACTCGTTACGGTTGAGTCAATAATATCAGTGAAGGAAAGACAAGATTCTAACTGGCTGCGCTCAAAGTGTTCTTGACCCAGTTGACTGTGGGTTTTTCCATTATTATGGTCTCAATTGCCGATTAATCTCTAGACACTCCTGCACACCTGCGGTCAGACTATAGTTATGCTGGCTGCATGCTCATTCAAATGCATTTATAACAGCGACACTGGGTTGTATGAATATAACAAGACACTCTGTTGTATGTACAATATTTATTTAACAAGGTTGAGCTATGTAGAGCAGAATAGTTGACATGCCAAGAGAGATGAAAGGATGAATTAAAGTTATTTGTTACCGTTTTGAAGTCATCGCGTATTAGACCAAGAGGTCTTTACATTACCATGTTCAGGTTGCCAGAGAGTATACCCTCTGGCAGAACGCGCCTGGCCGAAGGGCCAGGCAGGTTAAAAGAGAGGGAGACAGCTTTCAGCTCTCTCCTTTATAGGGTCCCTGGACGGAAGTGACAAAGAAGGCTCTGCAACCTCAACGGGAAGTAACTCCAGCTACTTCCTGTCTAGAGAGCGCTACTGATGATGTGATCGTAACAAAGGAGGCAACTCTTGCTACACATTCACTCTGGCTGTCTCAAAGACATACAAATATGGCTTATAAAACTTACCAAAGTAAAGAGCCTTCCTGTGTCGCCCAAAACTCCAAACGCCACCCCCCTAACGCCCCTTGCTCCGAAATGCCCCCCGGGGGTGCATATGCCCCCCCCCCCCCGTTGAGAACCTTTGATACAGTACATAACAGCAAGGAAGCTGTGTTGTCTAAGAGAAGAGGCAGATGACTGAGCGTGGTTAAAATGCAGATGGAAGAATTGATGTCGGGCCCTTGTCAGAGGGACGAAGTATTTTTTGCTTAGTGCTACACCTCACTACTCTTTTGAGCAACTCAAAGTGATCCTTCCCTTCCGGGAAACCAGAGTTGAATGACCCAAAGAAAAACTTATCTCATTTAACCTCAAGTTGGCCAGCCTCTCCAGACCATTGATGTCAACCTGAGATAAAGAGAAATAGCAGCCAGATCTCATTTGGGGGGTCAGTATGTGCGAAGAGATTTCGCTACATATATATATCGTCTAATTAAAATTTAATATATTTAACATGTATGTGCGGCCTTAGGGTTCTGGGCCCAGTTATGGTCATCACTGTATAGTGGATGAGCAGTTTCAATACTGGCCTCTCATCGGGCGCCAGGACAAAATTACGAAAAAAAACCGTTAGCCCACTAAATTTGTTTTTAATACAAATTTAGTGGGCTCACGCTATTTTGGCAAGTGCAGAGGCGAGACAAATGCTTCAGCGATGAAGTTACAAGAATATTCAAACATGTCTGGAGTCGTTTTCCGTATTTGTTCCGAAAATGGTAAATAAAATTAAAAAAAATTATTATTATTATTTACTGAAATTTATAGGTTTTCACCCCTACCGTTTATCAATTTCTAGATAGCTTTATAATATTTCATACATGACATATGTTAATTCTAACTTATCAAATTATGTCTTACACTATTCCACCTTGTCCCACAACCTTGTGCAGTGAAATTCAATTAGGAATCGATAAAATAAATACTAGTAACAAAAGTAATTCAACTGACTACATCTTTAGTACAACTTAGCACTTGGCTGTTGATGCTCTGTGAGAACAGTAACTAGAGCTGATTAGAAAAAATTCAGTTGTTTTCCGTACTCAACTCGAAGTTATGGTAGGAGATTGAACTCAGTGTTGTGTTGTATTTGTTCCGAAAATGGAAAAAAAATCGTTATTATAGAATATAATATAATGTTGTTATAATAAAAATAATAAATAAATAATATTAAATGATATCGATCTCCCTCTCTCACGTTCATCTATTTCTAGTTCGATTTTAATGTGTTCCAAGTAATAAATAAAGGGAAAGTAATTATTTAGTCTTTAATAGTTATTTCCCTTTAGACAGTGACGCTTCACAATTCTAAAGGAGGGATCCTGAGTAGAGTGGGAGGGTGGGTAGTGACCTCAAAGTGTTAGGATTTAAGATAAGTGGAGGTGATCAGAGATAGAATAGGGTGGAGGTGTACACTGATTCTGAAAATAGCAACTATGAGGGCTGTGGTTGTGGCTTGTTGGGGATATGAAAGGAGTAAGATGTGCAGTGATAAGGAGGATAGCTACTAAGAGGTGATAGTGGGAGGTAAGGTGGCACATGGACGAGTCAGGTTTGGTTTTAGGTCCACTTCTCCATGGTTGCATGGGTTGGATGGGTTCTTATTAGCACAGCTTCCCTCCACTTGTAGTGTTCCTTCGTTATCTCTTCTGTTGGGTGCAGCATTTTGAAATCAACTATAACTTCCTTTGCCCAGGTTTTTTCTTGATCTCTCTCTACTGCAAATTCCTTCCATTAGCATCTATTGGCATTTCTTCACCTAGTGATCATCATCCACATGCATCACATCTTCATACCAACACAGTCTTTTCTCTTGTACAAGTACACATCCGATTCCTCTTAAACATAACTTTTCTCTTAGTCCATCCACATTAACATTGCACATCTAATTGAGCATGCCCCTTCATATCTTTCCAACCTCCATATATCTTCTACATTTACAACCCATATCTCATTGCTATGCAACATCACATTTTTCATGCAGGCATCATACAAACTAGTATTTGCTCAAAGAGAAAATCACTTTGTTGTCAGCAAAGGCAATAGCTCTCTGAATTTTTTCCAGCTTGTTATTATTTTAATTACAATGCTTTCAGAGCAACCACCTCCACTGCTAATTTGGTCACTTAAGTGACAGAAACTATCAACTACTTCTATGATACTTTCCTAGGATTGGAAAAAAAATTCACTGTTACTCTCACTGCAACGGCCACATGCGAAGTCTATCTTTTCTGTTAGCCTGCCTACAATCCCACTATGCCTCAGCCTGGGTGGTTCAAAACAATATGATTTATGTTCAGATTGAAGAGCTTTAAGTCAGTAATTCAGAAGTTGTAGTGGTTCAGTGAATGAATCTGCCAAGTTGTCAATATACCTTTTGTGTGTGTGTGTGTTTGTGTATGTGCGTGTGTGTGTGTGTGTATGCGTGTGCGTGTGCGTGTGTGGCAGCACCAACTTAGGTCTTACATGTGCTTTGTGGAGAATCAGCAATCAATCAGAGCTGAAGTATTTTTTCATGCTAAAGAGAAAGGCTAAACTATGGGGTGTAATATTAGGTATGTTAAATATGGCAGATAGCCAGGAAAGATAATTAAAGTTTGTAATATTTAGTATTTGTTAAATTGTCTTAGTTGAATGTTATTCAAGACTAGAGAGGATTAGGTACGTGGATACTTCCTTAATATAAGGAATAATTGTGTCACTTACAAATATTTATGGGAATTGTAAAATTTTCCACTTTCAATTTGCCAGCAGTGGCTCCTGATATATATATATATTATTTTTAAAAAGTTAGGAAACATCTTCAACCTTGTCAATGCTTTTCAATCAAGTAACGGATTTATTTCAAATTTTCTCAGAGGGTTCAGACATATGTCATGACATGGAAAATAGGATTCCTGTGGAAATTCTGTAGGTAGCTTCCAGATTATTCCATAACTCAGCATTACCCTCCAATATTCTCGATGCATACTCTTTGAATGGTTAATCATACAATTTTACAATTCAAAGAAAGAAACATACTTTTTAATAATATGGTGAGCCTCATAATACATGGGGTAGTTGTATCATTGGGATACCACTGCATCTTTTCCCCACAACTCTCCAAGATGAAGTGCACACTACTATTTATTTATTCATTTAATCAAGTTAAAAGTCCGTATAATTAGTTATTACAGACAAGGAGAAGTATCACATACCACTTCCAATAAAGAAACAAAAATAAGAGAAAAAAATCTGTCAGTTTTCAGTGTTTCTGCTGTTTACAGCAATAATTTGTTCTTAAATTGTATTATTGTAGTCGATATATTTTATTTCTTGTGTGATCAGGGTAAATCACATACTCAAGGGTTCATCATCATCATCATAATGAACACTTACTCACTTGCATTCTCTGGTCATACTGTATCAGGCACGCCAACGTTCTTTTGCCTACATTCTACACTACAGTGACTGTGAAACAGCAATTCACAAGTGAGTACACATAACCGAATCAACACCACAACACATCATCATCTCAACCCAACAGTTAACACATTATAACAAGACCACTTTAACAATTCGGTGAATCCACTAGACTGAATTGGTATTATCAATATATTTTATGAAGTATGAAACTCAAAGTTGACTTTGCCAGGATTTGAACTCAGACTGTAAAGAGGTGGAAACAACTGCTGCAAAAATGTATGTCCACTGCTCTAATGATTTGTTTGATGTTTGCATGTTAAGGCTATATTATCTAATATGTGCTTCCATCTTTTAAGACAGTACTGTGTGATGTGATATGAGGAAGTTTTAGCTGCTAATTCCAGCAGGTCAAGTGCACCAGAGTACATGGTATGGACATGTATGGTGTGTGGTGTGTAACAAAATGTAGTAAGAAATCAATAAAGCATATGAAAAAAAGTCTAAGAATATTTTCACCTCATAAATAAGCTGAATTAGCCCTGAAATAATTTCAGAGAGTCTCTACTGAAGACTTGTTTAAACCATTTTAACATGGAGGAGGGGTGGGTGACAGACATTCAGACAACAACTAAATGATAATGATGATGATGATGGCGATAATGGAGGTGGTTGGTCGTCGTTGTGGTGGTGTTGGTCATTGTTGAGGTGGGAGTGGTGATGGAGGTGGTGTTGGTGTTGGGAGTGAGGATGTTGTTGATCGTGATGGTGTGGGTGTTGGTTGTGGTAGTGGTGGTGATGGTGGTTTTGGTGATGATGATGATGGTGGGTGGTCATTATGTTGTTAGTGGTGGTGTTGACGATGATGATGATAGTGATGGTGGTGGTGACGGTGGTGGATGGTTGTTATGATGGTATTGTTGATGTCTTTGATGGTTAGGTCTTTTTCCTTATTTGGTCATGATTCCTAATATCACCAATTTGTAATGTTAACAATATTGTACAAATGATAATAAAGACAGGTTTGTTGAGTTGAGCCAGTTGAAATTCAAACTACTTCAATAAAGAGGGCTGGTGAATTTGAGAAATAATCAGAAAAAAAATCTACATTTATGTATATATTTTATAATTTTTCAGACTTTTTATTAATGGAGACATTTCTTGGAGCTAGTATGATTATTACCATATATACTCCAATATAATATGAGGAATATGTGACAAAATAATCGATGGTAAAATGGTGGGGTTGGCTTATGTTCACCATCTAAACATTAGTGTGTTGATTAGTTGCCTCAGCTTATAAATGGGGTTTGAATTTTGCCCATTTCTCAGACATAAAAT
This sequence comes from Eledone cirrhosa, assembly GCA_964016885.1. Lineage (NCBI taxonomy): Eukaryota > Metazoa > Mollusca > Cephalopoda > Octopoda > Eledonidae > Eledone > Eledone cirrhosa. Next base: position 71,535,108 of record OZ024740.1, read on the forward strand.
AGGGGTTGGCTTATATTTGAGTATATACAGTAATTTGTTAAGTACCGTAAGTTCATTAAATCTTAACTATTCTCAATAATTCACAAGTTTTCATACGTGTGTATATGTATAGAGGAAAATTATGCATCTGTGTATATATTTAGTACATGTTTTACTGGAATATAGTAATATTGTTTTTTTAATTTAGGAACAAGCCCAACAAATATGTAGGAAGAGCAAAGTTGATTAAATTAACCCCAGTACTTGGCTAGTACTTTATTTTATCAACCCCTTAAGGATGAAAAGCAAAGTTGACCTTAAAAGGATTTGAATTTAGAAAGTAAGAATCAGAACAAATACAGTGATAATATCTGATGCTCTATCAATTCTACCAATCCACCATTCTTGGAATGTACTAATATTAGTAGCTATTGGTCTATGTATAGCAGGGGTCAGAAACATGTGGACTGTGGACCACAAGTGAGTCACCTAAGTTTTCTTTGTGGGTCTCAGATTTTTTAAACTTTTTAAATGTAAGACATAATATACTGTACATGTGGGCCATTACAAAAAGAAATTGCTCCTCCCTGATCTAAAGAGGCATATTAACAAAAATAAGTATACTGTCAGAGCAAGCAGACAGATAGAAAGATAGAGAGACAAACAGACAGACACACTCACATTCATGACTACATTGTTGATATTATCTAAATTCTAAATGAAAGAGCCTTGTTTCCTATGGGTATTGTTAGAACTGAACAAGGCAGTCATACAGATCCAACAGTTGATCAGAGTTAAAGAGAAGAGAAACAACCAATATTTATGTTGTTGTTGTTGTTTAGTGGCTGGTCAACCATGAACAGGTAGACCTATGATCAAAGATATTCCATATGTGAACATCCTGTTCTTTTAGGGATATTTTGGACTACATTATCCAATGTGTGTTTTTTCCATTTTTTAATTTGGTAGGGTGTGATTTGAGGGAGATTTGGTTGTTATTTATAGCAGGAGTATATAGAGGCTCTTTGTTAGCTTGTCATATGCTATCCTGTTGACAGTGTATTGAGGGCTAGATAGTAGCTCTGAAACATTGCTGAATTTAGAATTAATAAGATCTTAAGTTATGTAAAGCTTAGATATCTCTTGTTAAAAATTCCATTAAAAGATCTCACAAAAATTGAAAACATCTTTTAATTATCTAAGGCCCTAAGCTGTAGCTTGTTTAGCTTATGCTAAAATTTAGCATTTCTCTGAAACAATAACCACTGCACAGAAAGTATTTGAACATCTATCTTGCTGAAGTTTATAGGCATAAAAATGTGTCATCTTGTTACTGAACTTGAAAATAGATGTGGAATGTAAACTGATACAAATTTCTGATATTTAGCAACTTTAAGCGAATATAATATTGTTGTTAATTGAGAAGACTAAATTATGGATATCTAAAAATATCAATATAAAAAAGATAAATGCAGTATTTTAATGGTATAAACCTGCCATGGGCAAACTGCGGCTTGCTTGGCTTTCTGAATGGCATGCCTAATTAGAAATTACCATGAACATTTTTAGTAATGCGGCTTACCGTATGATGAACCACATTCCATGCAGCCCATCATCATCATCATCATCATCATCATCATCGTTTAACGTCCATCTTCCACGCTAGCATGGGTTTGGACGGGAATTTTCCCACTTGAGGCAAGATTGGTTGTCTTGCTCGCATAGGACTGTCTGGTGGGTTTTCTACGGCTGGATGCCCTTCCTAACACCAATCACGTTTACAGTGTGGACTACACTGCTTGTAAAAGGGTTTCCCATGCCTAATATAAATCAGATTAAAAACCTATCAAGACTTCTGACATACATTACCCACTAATGCCTTTTCTAGGGTTCCTTTATGTAACCCAGGAACCCTAGAAAAACACAAAATAAATACAGAATAAACAAAGCCAAATCGAAAACATTAACTATATATTAATTTCTACTTTTGGCACAAGGTCAGCAATTATCCCAGTGGATTACTGGTGCTTTATTTTATCAACATTGCAAGGATGAAAGGCAAAGTTAACCTCGGCGGTATTTGAACTCAGAATGTAAAGGGGCGTAACTTTATGCTGCAAAGAGTTACATTAACTATATAATAACAACTTGTTAAAGAATACTTCCAAAGTATTACCTCCTCATCGAGCATATGATTGTTAAGAATCCTGAAAAAATACTGACCACCTGTAAACAAACAGAGACTGAAATGAGCCAACAGTAGAGGCCTATGTGGTTGCTCAACCTGCTAGAAGTAGCAACCAAATCACACCCAAATCATATCCTACTGTCATAAAAAAAGAAAGCAAGGCAAAATGTTTTAAAACAGCTTTGTATTATAGAACAAGGGACAGTTTGGTATTGAATGGGTTAAACAGCTTAAACCGTGATTCTATTCAGATAGTTTATCAAATGTTCAAATGATATGAAAATCAGTGTACTCATCATCATCATCATCATTTTCCATGATAGCATGGATTGTCATTGGTCATCACAGTCTCAGTCAGTTCTTATTTAGAGCTACTGCTCTCCTAGATTTGTCTAGTTTGTGCATTCCCATTTTTGGCATAGCCTTGACAGTTGGGATCCTTTCTTAATACCAAGCCTTTTTCAGAGAGTACATATGTATGTGTGTAAACACACCTACACTCTCACCCACCCGATGATAATGATAATGATATTGACATGATATAGATTAACATATATGTACATATTATAAGTTGTATACTCAAGTAAGTGTGAATAAATGTGAGCTGATATTTTGTCATGATGCCTTCACTTATTTTCTCCAATAAATAGTTATTGGGTCTTCATTTGGAATTAGAATAACCTGTAATTCTTGTTAGAGTAAATACAACTAGGTTGCTTGAATAGTCAAGTATTTTACAATCAACTAACTAGATTATCATCATCATCCATCCACATTTCCCACTAGCAAGGATTGGATAGGTTGTCAACGAACCAGGTTTATTTTCTTAAAGCAGAGGTACTGACATCATGATGGGCCAGGAGTCTGCATCTCGCTTATGTTCCTGCTCCCTAAAAAGTGATCAGATAGGTTGCCAGCCCATGATTCACTTACATATGATCCTGTGCCCTACATTTTATTGTGACAACAGCACTAGGGAAGATATTTTTTAAGTTTTTTAATGCATTTTCAAACTTCCGAGACAAATGGGGAGAGATTGAGAAAGAGAAAGGAGAGAATGTGGCCTCAAATCTGAGACCTGGCTTGAATGGTTACAACAGAATGTACTCCACTAGAAGCACTCAAGGGCCAGATGAAGGTGATAATCTAAGCAACAGATTATGTCTACCATCCATACAGGTCACAGGAGGATTTGAACTCAGAATGCAAAGAGCTGGAATAAATACCACAAAACATCTTGTATGATGATGATCATCATTTAACGTCCATTTTCTACACTAGCATGGGTTGGATGGATTTGTCCCACTTGAGGCAAGATTGGTCGGGTGACCGTGTCTCATTCATATAGGACTGTTTCTGGCAGGTTTTCTAAGGCTGGATGACCTTCCTAATGCCAACCACATTTACAGTGTGAACTGGGAACCTTTTGTTGTGTCACCTACATGACCACCTTACAGTGTGGGTTGGATGTTCTGTGGTACCAACATAACTTTACAGAGAAAGGGTGGTGTGGACGGAAGTGGGAGGATGGAGTAGGGTATGTGTGGTGGGGTGTATATTGGGTTAAGAGGTGCCTACTGACTGTAGGTTTAAGTTCATAGGTAACTAGATTATCAATTCCACTAATCCACTGCCCTTAATTGGTACTTTATTTTATTGACTCCAAAATGATGAAAGGCAAGGCTGACTTTGGTGGAATCAAGGATAACAAGAAAGTTAATATTTCTTAGTCTAAACACACCATTCTCAATACCCCAGATACTGCTTCACATTAGCTATGCCCTAGACATTTTCTCTGCTAGTGAGTTATGTATTGATAAAATGATGAAAAAAGAGTTGTGGCTGAAGATACAAAACAACAGTAACAACTGGAAAAAAAAAGCCTTTGCATTGGAGTTTTAACAGTGATAATGGGAGATGTAACCACAATTGATTATATTATTTACAAAAATAAGTAAAGAATCATTATTTACAGAAAACTACAGCAGTGGATTGGTTGTATTGGCAGAGCATCGGATAAAATAATTTGTTGTATTTAGATATGACTTTCTACATGCTAAGTTCAAATCCCTCTCATGTCAGCTTTGTCTTTCATCCTTCTGGGGTCAATAAAATAAAGTATCAGCTAAGTATTGGGGTAGATATAATCGACTTTCTCCTTTCCTTAAATTGCTGGCTTTGTGCCAATGCTATAAAAAATTATTATATAAAGACATATAAAGACATATTAAAACAAGTAACAAACGATATTGTTTTTTTTTGTTCTTCTTTTTTTGTAAATTTATAGAACACACCTCTGGTTTTCAGTGGGAAAAATTTTATTCCTCGTTTTTTTTTCATGTGCTATCAACTAATATAATCTCCAAGATGCTCACAATCGACTTTTTTCCCTGGAAAATGGTGTGGGTGGGATATCCTTTCCCAGATAACTCCCTAAGCCCACTTCTGAGTTTTCAATAGGATTTTTCTTTTTGCATGTTATCCACAAATATGACCTCCAAACCAGTTGGAAATGACTAAATATGTAGCAAGAAGTGGGTGAAAAGACCATCAGAGTTTCGCAGATCAATACACCTCTCATGTTTGGGGGAAAATACTTAAGATAATGTTTATCATTGAACAACCAATCAAGAGATACAACACAAAAATTTGCTAAAATTTAATTTTGAATTATGAGTAACATGGGCTGGGTGGAGTAGGAATCATGTTAGCAGAAAAAGGGGTAGATAAGGTAATAGATGTAAATAGAGTGAATGACAGAATAATTAAAATAAAACTTGTCCTAAATAGAACTACTGTGACAATAATATCCGCGTATGCACTCCAATCCGGACTGCCTGGCGTTATAAAAGACAGATTCTATGAGTCGCTAATGCTCACTACCTCCCAAATAACCAACAGTGACTACATAATTATTGCTGACGACCTAAATGATCATGTTGGACAACATTGTGATGGCTATGACGGAATCCATGGAGGCTATGGGTTTGGTACTAGAAATGAGGAAGGCTCCAGAATCCTGGAATTCTGTGACGCTAATAACCTAACTATCTGTAACACAAACTTTAAAAAAACGAGACATTCACTTGATCACCTATAGATCAGGGGAACACGCCAGTCAGATAGATTATATCCTTACCAAAAGACGTGACAGAGTGTCTGTTGTAAACACTAAATCCTCCCCCATGAAGAATGCACCTCCCAACATAGCCTCATAGTTAGCGACCTCATAGTCAGGACGAGACGTACTCGACAACAGAGGAGGACTACCCTAAGGAGAAGAATATGGAAGTTAAAGGACCCCACAGCCAGTAACAAATTTAAAAGCATATTACTTGATGCTTTTGACAGTAAGGAAGAGCAATTAGAGACATACAATATAGAGGAACAGTGGGAATTCCTGAAAGCTAACCTGCTGAAGGCGACAGATGAAATCTGTGGCTGGAGCAGACCTATAGGCAGGAGGAGAGTAACGTGGTGGTGGAGCAGACCTATAGGCAGGAGGAGAGTAACTTGGTGGTGGAGCAGACCTATAGGCAGGAGGAGAGTAACGTGGTGGTGGAGCAGACCTATAGGCAGGAGGAGAGTAACGTGGTGGTGGAGCAGACCTATAGGCAGGAGGAGAGTAACTTGGTGGTGGAGCAGACCTATAGGCAGGAGGAGAGTAATGTGGTGGTGGAGCAGACCTATTGGCAGGAGGAGAGTAACGTAGTGGTGGAGCAGACCTATTGGCAGGAGGAGAGTAACGTGGTGGTGGAACGGTAAGGTGGCGGAGTCAATCAAGGCGATATATATGAATGTATGTATTCGACCACGATAGTCTTCCCCACATATTTCCAGCAGTGCAAGTTAAAGGTAGTATAAGTAAGGCAATCAAAGATATGAAGACAGGCAAGCAGCTGGGCCTTCGGAGATAGTTGCTGAAATGCTGAAAGCATCTAGAATGGTGGGACACACTATGGTCACCCGGATAGTAAACCAAGTCATACAGAACGGAGTCATACCAAATGACTGGCGTAGCAGCATCATAATTAACTGCTACGCCCTAGATAGGGGAAACTATAGAGGCATTAAATTAATTGACCAGGTCATGAAGGTCACAGAAAAAGTTATAGCGCAACTAATCAGAGAGCAAATTGATCTAGACGAAATGCAGTTTGGGTTTGTGTCAGGTAAAAGTACCACAGACGCCCTTTTCCTTGTACGACAACTACAGGAGAAGTACCTAGCTAAAAGTAAACCCCTATACTTAGCCTTTGTTGACTTGGAGAAAGCCTTTGACAGAGCACCCCGTTCGATTATCTGGTGGGCCCTTAGAAAACTAGGTGTTGATGAATGGCTTGTGAGAGCTATACAAGCCATGTATAAAGAAACAGTCAGCAAGGTTAGAATTAACAACGAATATAGTGAAGAATATAGCGTAAAAGTTGGTGTTCATAAGGGCTCTGTCCTTAGCCCCCTCCTATTTATTATTGCCCTTCAGGCTATAACAGAGGATTTCAAGATCGGCTGCCCATGGTAACTTCTCTATGCAGATGATCTAACGCTCATAGCTGAATCGATGGCTGAACTAGAGAATAAATTCCAAACATGGAAGCATGGCCTAGAATCAAAAGGCCTTAAAGTTAACTTGTCTAAGACTAAAGTTCTAGTATGTAGGAAGGAAAATAGGGCACAGGTCCCCTCTGGGAAATGGTCATGCTCAGTGTGTAGGAAAGGAGTAGGCAGAAATTCCATTTTATGTCCCAAATGCAAAGTATGGGTGCATAAAAGATGTAGTGGGATCACAGGTAAGCTATCTAAGAACGTAGATTTTAAATGTGGCCGGTGCTCAGGTGCAATAATTAGCAAGTGCTCACAGGATACTAGCTCCTTCTATTGCTCAGATGGCTCTATAGAAATAGTGGACACTTTCTGTTACATGGGTGACAAAATCAGCAGTGGTGGAGGGTGCTCTGAAAGTACAGTAGCCAGAGTCAGAATGGGATGGAAAAAGTTCAGAGAGCTTATACCACTATTGACCGCTAAAGGTTTCTCTCTAAAAATGAAAGGCAGACTGTATGCAGGCATCATACAGTCTGCCTTTCATTTTTAGAGAGAAACCTTTAGCGGTCATTAGTGGTATAAGCTCTCTGAACTTTTTCCATCCCGTTCTGACTCTGGCTACTGTACTTTCACTTAGTTCATTTATGCTTTGCTGTTCACGTATATTACTATTACACATCCAGCAGAGCATGCATGCTTCATTCCTCTCCAGTCTGTGCAGATCCTCTGCACACAATGCCCATTTCTCACTGCCATGTAACATAGAGAAATTAGGAATAAGAGGGATCAGATGCTGTTTACTCGAGAGAAGATTACATTGGTATGGTCATGTGATGCGCATGAAAGACGACAGCTGTATAAAAAAGTGCAGTGCGATCAAAATTGACGGAAGTTATGGAGTAGGCAAACCCAGAAAAATATGGGATGATTTGATAAATTCCAATCTTACACACTTACACCTCTCTAAGACAATGTCACTGGACCAAGATCTTTGGCGCTATGCAGTAATACAGAAAACCCGCCTTCCTAAGTACAAAACGAAACCTACAGTCAGTAGGCACCCCCATCCCACTACCCCGGCTCCCCCACCCCACCCCCATCAACACCACCCCTTTCTCTGTAAAGTTATGTTGGTACCACAACATCCAGTCCTAAATAAATGTGGTCATGTAGGTGTCACAACAAAAAAACACACAGTCCACGCTGTAATGTGGCCGTGTAGGTAACACGGTAAAAACCTCCCAGTCCACACTGTAAACGTGGTTGGTGTTAGGAAGGGCATCCAGCCATAGAAAACCTGCCAGAAAGTCCTATACAAACAAGACAACCAATCTTGCCTCAAGTGGGACAATTCCCGTCTAAACCCATGCTAGCGTGGAAGATAGACGTTAAACGATGATGATGATGATGAAAGACAAAAAACTTCTCGAGATAAGACTAGGTGAATTACATGCAGAGAATGTAGGTAAACAAGAAATCTTTCTGTTTATTATGAAAAAAAAAGTGTATGAAGTATTTCAAGCATTTATAAAAAATATGACGTGCTTACAAAATTTACAGACAAGTTTATACAAATTTATACAAATTTAGACAAGTTTATATAAGAAAAAAAAAAAAAATGCATTAATTTGCATTAACAACCAATTTTTCTAATGAAGTTTTATTATGGCCTATTTTCCAAATTTTGGGTGTTCATCATCATAAATGCTGACAAAGTTGTATTCCTTGTATATTTATGTATATATATATATCATCATCATCATCATCGTTTAACGTCCATTTTCCACGCTAGCATGAGTAGAAAGGGCTCTCTTTGAGAGGGATCTGGTTGGGGGACTGATTTGCTCATTCAGAACTGACTTGGCTTGGTTTCTACAGCTGGATGCCCTTCCTAACAACAACCACATTTACAGTGTGCTGGGTGCTTTTTGCTGTGTCACCTACACGACCACTTTACAGTGGTGTGAAATGGATGCTTTTTGTTGTGACACCTACACTGTCTATTGCTTCTACCGAACCTTCCCAGAATTGGATATATATATATATATATTTATACTAGATCAACGGTGACCCGTTGGGTCACGTTCGCTTAAAGATACTTTCTGAAAATCGCGTTCACTTAAAAATAATTTTTAAATAATTAAAATATACAGTAATAAATTTAAAAGCATATTACTTGAGGCTTTTGATAGTAAAGAAGAGCAATTAGAGTTATACAATATAGAGGAACAGTGGGAATTCCTGAAAGCTAACCTACTGAAGGCGACAGATGAAATCTGTGGCTGGAGCAGACCTATAGGCAGGAGGAGAGTAACTTGGTGGTGGAACAGTAAGGTGGAGGAGTCAATCAAGGCCAAAAAGCAGGCTTGGAAAGTATGGCGGGATGGGGGAAGTAGAGAAGACTATCAAGTGGCCAGGAGGGAAGCTAGGAGACAAGTGTACTTCGCAAGAAGGGAAGCAGAGGAAAGAAAGTTCAAGCATGTTCTACAACGCGAGGACCAAAAACGTGAGGTGTTCAGGATTGCTAGGCAATGTGTCAAGGAAAACCGTGATATTGTCGGGGAGAAGTGTGTCCTTAATGATGATGGTGTACTTGCCATCACTGATGCTGATAAGAAGGTAGCTTGGAAGTGTCACTACGAAAGGCTACTAAATGAGGAGAATAAATGGGAGAAAGACAGTCTCCCCCACATCGATCCAATAGAGGGAGCAGCAGTGCAAGTTGAAGGTAGTATAATAAGTAAGGCGATCAAAGATATGAAGACAAATAAGGCGGCTGGGCTTTCGGAAATAGTTGCTGAAATGCTGAAAGCATCTGGAACGGTGGGACACACTATGGTCACCCGAATAGTAAACCAAGTCATACAGAATGCGGTCGTTCCGAAGGACTGGCGTAGCAGCATCATCATTAACTGCTACAAGGGTAAAGGAGATGCCCTAGATAGGGGAAACTATAGAGGCATTAAATTAATTGACCAGGTCATGAAGGTCACAGAAAAAGTAATAGTGCAACTAATCAGAGAGCGAATTGATCTAGATGAAATGCAGTTCGGGTTTGTGTCAGGTAAAAGTACCACAGACGCTCTTTTCATTGTACGGCAACTACAGGAGAAGTACCTAGCTAAAAGTAAACCCCTATACTTAGCATTTGTTGACTTGGAGAAAGCCTTTGACAGAGTCCCACGCCCCATTATCTGGTGGGCTCTCAGAAAACTAGGTGTTGACGAATGGCTTGTGAGAGCTATACAAGCCATGTATAAAGAAACAGTCAGCAAGGTTAGAATTAACAACGAATATAGTGAAGAGTTTAGCGTAAAAGTTGGTGTTCATCAGGGCTCCGTCCTTAGCCCCCTCCTATTTATTATTGCCCTTCGGGCTATGACAGAGGAGTTCAAGACCGGGCATCGATCCGTAGAAAACCCGCCTGACAGTCCTATACGAGCAGGACAACCAATCTTGCCTCAAGTGGGAAAACTCCCGTCCAAACCCATGCAAGCGTGGAAGATGGACGTTAAACGATGATGATGATGATGATGATGATATATATATATATATATTTATATATATATATATATATACATACATACATACATCTTCTTAGCCCCCTCCTGTTCATCATAGTCCTGCAGGCAATAACGGAGGAGTTTAAGACCGGATGCCCATGGGAACTCCTGTATGCTGATGACCTCGCACTTATAGCTGAATCTATGGTAGAACTAGAGAAGAAATTCCAAACTTGGAAGCAGGAACTAGAAAGAAAGAGTCTCAAAGTCAACATGACAAAGACTAAGGTCCTTGTAAGTAGACGAGAAAACAGAACCCAGATCCCCTCAGGGAAATGGCCTTGGTCAGTATGTAGGAAAGGTGTAGGTAGGAACTCCATTCTCTGCCCCAAATGCAAAAAATGGGTACACAAGAGATGTAGCGGGATCTCAGGAAACTTAATTAAGAATGTAGGCTTCACATGCAGCAGCTGTGCTGGGACAGCAAGCAGCAAACAGCCACAGGAAACAAGTACCACCAATCTCTGGGAGGGTTCTGTAGAAACAGTAGACAGCTTCTGCTACCTAGGTGACCGAATTAGCAGCGGAGGTGGGTGTTCAGAAAGTACAATAACTAGGGTAAGAACGGGATGGAAGAAGTTTAGGGAACTACTACCACTGCTAGCTGCAAAAGGCTTCTCCCTCAGAATGAAAGGCAGACTGTATGATGCGTGTATCCGAACAACGATGTTGCATCGTAGTGAGACCTGGGCCCTGAAGGTGGAAGACTTACGTAGATTAGAGAGAAACGAAGCCTGCATGCTCCGATGGATGTGTAACAGTAATATACGTGAACGACAAAGCATAAATGAATTGAGAGAGAGACTGAGCATAAAAGGAATCAAATGCTGTGTGCAGGAGAGGCGGTTGCGCTGGTATGGACATTTGATGCGTATGAAGGATGACAGCTGCATAAAAAGGTGCAGAGCACTAGAAGTCAATGGAAAACGCATAGTGGGGAGACCCAAGATGACCTGGGATGAGGTGATAAAAGCCGACCTTACCCAATTACACCTCTCAAAGGCAATGACACACGACCGTGACCTTTGGCGTCACGCAGTAATACAGAGTACCCGACCTCCCATGGGTACAAGCTGAAGCATATAGACAATATGCCCCCACACCCTCCCACTGCAAGGTGGTCGTGTAGGCGCCACAAAAAAGCACCCAGCACTCACTGTAAAGTGGACGTGTAGGCGCCACGAAAAAGCACCCAGCACTCACTGTAAATGAGGTTGGTGTTAGGAAGAGCATCCAGCTGTAGAAATCAAGCCAAATCAGTTCCTGTATGAGCAAGGCATGGTCAGCCGACCAGACACTGCCCACAACAGGACAACCCGTCTAACCCATGCTAGCGTGGAAGAACGGACGTAAAACGGTGATGATGATGATGATGATGACATACATATATATACATATGTATCATCGTCATCACTGTTTAATATTCATTTTTCCTTGCTAGCATGAGTTAGATGAGTTGTCCTGTTGTGTAAAATGCCAGGTCAGGTGACGATGCCTCGCTCATACAGAACTGGTTTTGGCTTGGTTTCTACAGCTGGATGCCCTTCCTGATTCCAAACTGATTTACAGTGTGTGCTGGGTGCTTTTTGTTGTGACACCAACATGACCACTTTTCAGTGTGGGCTGTCTGCCTTCCATTTTCAGGGAAAAGACTTTTGTAGTTACCAGTGGTAGTAGCTCCCTGAACTTCTTTCATCCCATTCTCACCCTGGCTATTGTACTTTTGGAGAACCCATCTCAGCTGCTAATTTAGTCAATGTCTACTGAACCTTTCCAGAATTTGATAGTGCTTGTTTCCTGTGGTTGTTTGCTGCTTATTGGTCTGGTGCATTGGCTACATGTAAAGCCTACGTTTTTAGCTAAACTACCTGAGATCCCACTACATCTCTTGTGTACTCATAGTGTGCATTTGGGACAGAGGATGGAATTTCTACCTACGCCTTTCCTACTGACAGAGCAAAGCCATTTCCTTGGGGGATCAGGGCTCTGATTTCTCTTCTACTTACTAGGATCTTAGTCTTTGTCAGGTTGACTTTTAGACCTTTTGTTTCTAGGCCATGCTTCCAGATTTGGAATTACTCTTCTAATTCTGCCATAGACTCAGCTATGAGTGTAAGATCATGCACATACAGGAGTTTGCATGGACAGCTGGTCTTAAACTCCTTTGTTATAGCCTGAAGTATAATAAACAGGAGAGGGCTAAGAACAGATCCCTGGTGGATGCCAACCTGCACACTAAATTCCTTGCTATAGTCGTTGTTAATCATAACTTTGCTGATTGTTCCCTATACATGGCTTGTACAGCCTTCACAAGCAACTTATCTACTCCTAGTTTTCTAAGAGCTCACCAGATTATGGCATGAGGGACTCTGTTAAAAGCTTCCTCCACATCAAAAAAATACCAGGTAGGTACTACTCCAGTAGCTGCTACACAAGGAAGAGAGCATTTGTGGTGCTTTTACCTGGCACAAATCCAAACTGCATCTTATCTAGATTAACCCAGTCCCTAATCAGCTGTGCTATAACTCTTTTTGCTCCTTTCATGACCTGGTCCATCAGCTTGATGCCTCTATAGTTTCCTCAATCTAGTGTATTTCCTTTACCCTTGTAGCTGCAGCACCAATCATTCGGTATGAATCCATTTAGTATGGTGTGAACCACTGACCCAGATGCTTTCAGCATCTCAGCAACTATTGCCGGTGGACCAACTATTTTTCTGGTCTTCATATCCTTAATTGCCTTACTACACTGATGCTGACTTGTACAGCTGGGTCTTCTATTGGGTCCACTTGGGGTAGGCTCTTTTTCTCCCATGCATTCTCCTCATTCAGTAATCTTTCATAATAGCTCCTCCATGGTACTTTCTTTTCAGCATCTGTGAGGGCAAGCATGCCTTTATCATCATGTACACACTTCTCACTAATGACATCACAATTTTCCCTAACACACTACCTCCCAATCCTGAAAACTTCATGTTTCTGGTCTTCACACTACAAAACATGCTTGAATTTTTTATATTCTGCTTTCTGAAGACACACACACGCACACACACATACTCACTCATGCGCGCACACACACACACACACACACATATATATATATATACATATATATATATGTTATACATATATGTTATATATGAATGTATGTATTCGACCATAAACCACAAAAACCATGATACCTTCCAGCTGTTGACTGAGGAGTGCACTGTGTTTTGTTTGTTTTTCCATTGCCTTCACCCACTGTGTTTAATTTATTGTATGATCTTAGACATGCAGGACACTTTTTCAAATATATATATATGTATATATATATATATATATGTATATATATATATATATATATATATATACATATACTAGCAGCAGTACCCAGCGTTGCCTGGGTAGGTAAAATAATACCTGCTTTGATGAAAAGGTGTTGATCTTAGCGACTGCTTCTTGATGACTCATCTATGGCCACACACAGGCCATGCGGAGGAGGGTGGTGATGACCTCTATCACTGAGAAACGCGGGTGACTGACGATGTTTATGCGTGTGTGTGCATGCGTGCAGCGTTCCACAGAAAGTAAAAACTATCAACATGTGTGAGTGTGTGCGTGTGTGTAAGTGCACGGGTACGTGTGTAAGTTTGCGTGCATGTGCGTGTTTCCATGCATGTGTACGTGCGGCGTTCCACAATCGCCACGCAGTTTATCTGTCTGTGTGCCTGTCTGTCAGTCTAACATACACAGAGTTGTGAAGGGAGTAAATTAGATAAGCATGTTATCCATATCCCTATTAATTTGGCATTTGTATAAACCATTTCAAGTAAATAGGGACCTTTTTTACATTGACGGACAATTTTTATATTAATTATCTATATCTATATCTACATATAATATAAAAGATTGGAACTTCCATCATCCTTTTGAGAAACGTGGAACAACCACGTCTATGCAATGATACACGTTTTACAGTCAGGCAGAAGATGAACCATCTCCTAGCGGTCACTATTCTAGGTGGGAGCACATAGAATTGTTCATATACTATGCACAAACGGTACAACGAAGAATGTGGTATATCTGGAAGATTTTTAAAATTGTTTTTTGTATCACACAGACACCACGGACTCGCCTCAAACTGTAACCAGACAAACATCCAATACAGTCATTTTCTCTTTTACCTGTCTTCTCTTATCATCTGTTTACCCGGGCGAAGCTGGGTACGTCAGCTAGTATATATATATATATATGAAAAAAGACTTCACTTGTAGTTCTAAACAATTTGATTTAATTTTATAATATAATTTTACAATTTAGTTTTGTAGAAGATCTACAAAACTAAATTGTCTGTATATATATAAAATTAACTATGTCTTCCACATCATCATTGAAATCATCATAATCATTGTCATCATCATCGTCATCATCATCATCATCATCATTGTCATCCTCTTCGTCATCATCCACAACATCATCATCCTCTGGGAAGCTTGATTGACACAGTATGCAACATAAAGCTAGGATGGCACAGTATGGCAATGGTGAGATATGGTGGCAAAACAAGGCATTTCGAAGCTAGGTTGCTGCACTATGGCACACTATGGGACTGGGGAGCTTCAGTGACACAGTGTAGAAATATGGAACTAAGATGTCACAGTATGGCAATGGGGAGATAATGTAGAAAATTATGGCCCTTTGAAGCTAGGATGCAGCACTATGGCACTGCGGCACTAGGGTGGCACACTATGGGACTGGGAAGCTTGAGTGACACAGTATGGAAATTTGGAACAAGGATGAATATATAGAGCTAGGGTGACACCCTATGGTAATGGGGAGATAGTGTGGGAAAATATGGCCCTTTGAAGCTAGGGTGTTGCACTATGACACTGCGGGGTTGGGTGGCACACTATGGGACTGGGAAGCTTGAGTGACACAGTATGGAAATTTGGAACAAGGATGTCGCAGTATGGTAATGCAGAGATAGGGTAACAAAATATGGCACTTTGAAGCTAAGGTGCTGCACAATGGCATTGCGGAGTTAGGGTGGGACACTATGGGACTGGGGAGCTTCAGTGACACAGTATAGAAATGTGGAGCAAGGCTAACACACTACAGTAATGGGGAGATGGGGTAGCAAATTATGGCACTTTGAAGCTAGTAGGGTGCCGCACTATAGCTTTGCAAGCTAGGGTGGCACACTATGGAACTGGGGAGCTTCAGTCACACAGTATAGAATGTGGAGCAAGGCTAACACCCTATGGTAATGGGGAGATAGTGTGGGAAAATATGGCACTTTGAAGTTAAGGTGCCGCACTATGGCACTGCGGAGCTAGGGCGGCACACTATGGAACTAGGGAGCTTCAGTGATACAGTATGGAAATATGGAACTAAGGTGTCACAGTATGGAAATGGAGAGATAGGGTGGAAAAATACGGCACTTCAGAGTTAGAGTGCCGCATTATGGCACAGTGGAGCTAGTATATATATAAAATTATACCTCACAACAGAAATCTCAAAGGACAGCGAGGGCTGGCACGATGCAGTGCTGATGAATATCCGACCAACAACATATATGGTCTGACTTTTCTTCACCATCACTGCACCCCCCTCCCACCAATGCCCTCTCCACCATTCACTCCTTAGCTGCTGCCCCCTTAAACGCCCACAGATACCTTCACTATAGCACCCTAGTAACTACTGTTTTCATTCCTTAAAACCTCTTCACCATCTCACCCTAGTAACTACTGATTTCACCTTGATACACACCACCCATATACCATCTACTATTACCCCTTAGCTATTCTCTCCATCACTACACTTCCCTCCCTCATTCCCGACACTGGTGAGTGCCACTCCCACCTAATCGCTAATGACCATTATCCATGCCCCCACCTCCACTACTTCAGTGTTCTCATCACCACATTCCCTTTCCCATTCATCACTGTCAAATCACACCGCACTTGCCGTAACTTCACAATTTTCTCCCTCCTATGACCACCCCACACACAGGGCAGAGAAGGCTTTTCTGTTGGGGACAAAGGCCAGTCCGATACACCAGTGCTTCTCAAACTATCTGATGTGGCAGACCGGCATTTTTTTTTTTTCAATGTACCACGTACCGCTAATATTTCGTAGTAATATTAATTTATACCGGAAACGATATATATAATGAATAAAATAATAGTTGACCATTTTTTTATCTTCTATTTATTTTGTAAACAAATAATACAATATCAAAACATATAAAAAAGTAATAAAAAAAATTCCTCAAATGATTCCTTAGCATGGCCTGGATACTGGCCGCGTACCGGTAGCTGATGGCTCGCGTACCAGCACCGGTCCGCGGACCACCACTTGCAGTAGCACTGCGATACACCATGTAAGGTGGTTGGCGACAGGAAGGGCACCCCTCTATAGAAAACATGCCTATAAACAAAAGGGGTTGAGAGTATCCTTCGGTCATGTCACGGCACCATAACCTCTCTAGTGTTGGTGATCTACACGTTAAACGAACCCAGTACACGCTGTGAAGTGGCTGGTGATAGGAAGAGTATCCAGCTGTAGAAGGCTTGCCAAACAAAGGGTTGGGAGGACCCTCCAGATGTGTTAAAGGCATGACAACCTCTCCCACACACTCGACAGAACGTAAGACCATACATGAGATGCAGACCCGCCACTCCAGCATGTTTGGGAGATTAGTAGATCTGCTTCAGCACTGATTAATTGGTAGCACAAGAAAAAATCATATCAGAGAGGGAGCATATAAGGGGGTAAGTTTAATTGATAGTACTCGAAAAAAAATCTAAGAAAAATAATTATTTCCCACTGAAATCGGTAAGGAGGTGAAGGTGGGGGTGAAAAGTCCGAGGATCCCTTCTCTCGCCCCCCTTTTTTCTTCGGGAAAAAGTCCTTTAGCATATTAGGAATATGTTTAATTGACAGTATATGAAGGGAAAAAAATCAAATCTAAGAAAACAATTATTTTCCACTGAAATCGCTGGGGGTGTTTTTATATAATAATACCCCTTTTTCTATCAACAAGCTGAAATAATTCTCAAAAAAAAAAAAAAGAAAAGGAAAGAAAAATAATGATTTCTACTATAGAAAATTTGCGGAGGGAAAAGTCCATTAAATCGACCCAGTGCATTACTGGTGCTTTATTTTATCGACCCTGTAAGGATGAAAGACAAAGCTAACTTCAGCGGGATTTGAACTCAGAACGTAAAGAGACGTAACTCTATGCCAATCCACCGTTTGCAATAAAGAATATATTTCCAGAGGTTGCCGCTGGAGAAAGTATCTCAGCATGTCGCCTCACAACAAAAAGAAAGTGATGCCATTCCTCGGTATAACTCCGCCTGATCTAGTTGAAATGGAAAAACTTGCCACGTCCAAACTAGGTTTGACAATTATTTGTTGTGGGGAGTGGTCGGCGCTGAAGCGGTATGACGACAGTTACGCCCCCAAATTCTTTTTTGCTTTTGTAACCATTTAATTTTTTAATCAAGGCTGAAAGTAACTGAATTGGTTGGGCATCTTTGTTTCAAATGTCTCACTTGGTAAACGAGTTTAGTTTGAATGTTATTCAAGGTTTTCTGTTTATTGTATTGATTTTTAACTTGTAGGTCGTACTCATTGGGTATACTTCTTGAACATCAATTTGGTCGTTCACGATGTGATAAGTTTCCAGAGCCCATCCATTACGTATATATATATATATATATATATATATATATATATATAAGGTATTTATTAAAAAAAGAAATAAAAGAGAAAACGACGATTGTCAAATGAAAAACAACAACAACAACAAAAAACAGGGGTGTAAGAGAATAGCTGCACACTCAATCACACTCATATTAACAAGGAGCACTGGAGCCTCCTAATCATTTTTTAGATGTAATTCTAAATTTTAGGTTCATCGACTCTGTTTGATCCGTTACCTTCATATATCGACCGACATCTCATTCTCTGTCAGTATATCATTGAAGGCGTTTCTTTGAACGGTTGGTTCTTTGATAAAATATTAGCGTTTCAGCCATTTTTTATCTCAGATTTTCATAATTATTCACACGAACAAACAGAAAAGGCCTGGCTGTTACGAATTCAAAATAACTAATATAATACGAAATCACAATTTAATCGATTTTATTAGTTTTTATTTAGAATCTTAATTGACTAAACCGAAAATGCGGTATGACGTTCGAGAATCTCATTATCATCAATGTTCTAGAAGAGAAAGCAACATTCATATTTACTCAAATGACAACGAAAGTCAAGCAAATGAAGAATGTTCATTAAATATTGCAACTGATTTTGATATTACTGACATTGATTATTTTGAAAACAGTGCAGAAAATTATTTCAGTTTTAACGAATGCGAAACAGTGACAGAATTTCAAAATCTTTCTCGAATAGCTGGATACGAAGCGGGATTTTACTGCCAGTGTGTTCCAAATGATGTCTTTTGGCCACATTGCTCCCACCACCCGTCATGGTATCAGGAAACTTTCACTTCTCATATTAACTCTTACAATCAAAGACATATCGGGGTATTCAAAACATTTAGTAATGTCTGTGACCAAGAAAATTACACATGTAACGAATGCGGATGTCCTTTAATACATTCGCCGGGCTACATGCACGAAAACTCACACAACTGGATCCATCCTACTAACCAATCTCAGAGTTGTTGCTATCGTGAAAATCTAGCAGGGCCTCAGATGACAATAGAAAAAATATATAGCAACTTGAGTTATACTCCCTATGATCACAAATCGTCGTATCCTAACGAAGAAAATTTTATCTGGCATCAAGTCCCAAGATCTTCTCAAAGTAATCACAATAATCAGGAATGTTATTACAATCTGGACTACGATAATTCTTCATTTCAAAACGACGATTTTGAAGAGTTTGTCACCTGGTTCAAAGATGTAAGTCCAACACAAGACCAAAAACAGTTTCACGTATGGGTTTGTAATACCCCCACGCAAAGAAGAAATCAAGAATACGAAGAATTCCAGGTCGTCATGGAAGATTCTGCTTAAAATTCAAACCTCTATTTACTATACAAAAGAAAATAACAATTAAAAAAAAAAGATGAAATCCCGGACTTTACAGTCTCATAACAGAAATTGTTCAAAACCTATAGTAGACAGTTCGATTCACTTTGGTTTTACGCATGCAGTAATTATTTAATAAAAGGTAATCCTTATTTTTAGGATCAGAGACAACATCCAGTAATTTCCGTGACTGAAAATGACAAAAAAAACAACAACAACAAAAACAAACAATAGCCATCGTAATCTTCACCTTCGAAAATGTATCCCTGCAAAATATGTATTATAAAAAAAGAATTATATAGAAACAAAATCTTATTTATATAATGTTGGATCACTGTCGTTTCTGACGGCGAGTGCTCAAGTTAATTCGATCAACGGAACTGTCTGTTCATCAAATTAACTTGTAAGTGGCTGAGTATTCCATAGATACGTGCATTCGCACTCATAACGAGGTTCTCAGGGAGATTCAGCATGACACAAAGTGTGACAAGGCCGGCCCTTTGAATTACAGGTACAACTCACTTTAAGCCATATATATATTGTGGTAAAAAAACCGGGAGTTTATATCCGTAGTAAGCAGAGGACGAGTTCGGTGAAAAGCGCGTTCTCGACTATGGCTTGCTAATTTGTTGTGGAACTAAATCGCTTTCTCTGTGTATGTATGTATGTATGTATATATATATATATATATATATATATATATATATATATATATATATATATATATATAGTGTGTGTGTGTGCATAAATACAGCCTAGTACCCCCACCTGTCTTTGTTTCCTCATAACTTTTTGAATAATGTCTAGTTTGCAGATACATTTTTGATTGAGTAGATTACTAGTATATTTATTATTATTATTAATTGTCATGTTCACTCATGGAAATTATTGGAAGTTGTCTGTGATCTTAAAACGAAGGATTACCCATTAAGATTTAATACAATTTGTTATATTGAAGTATCAGGTTGTGCTTGTGAAGGAATTTGGCCATTGACTTAGTTATCATTGGCGGTGACACTATAAATATTTTGAGGACAACACCAACATTGCTTGAGGGAGTGTGCAAGTAGCTTTTTCTTTGACTCGTTTTATACTTATTGTCTATGTACTTTGTTTTTAAACAAAATATATATCAATACTTCTTAAACGTATTATTGGTTAAAGATTAGGGCGGTCGGTTGGCAGTCTTTAGAGCGTCGGACAAATACTTAGCAGTATTCTGGCTCTTTATATTCTAAGTTCAAATTCTGCGGAGGTCAACTTTGCCTTTTATCTTTTCAGGGATCGTAAAATAAAGTACCGGTGAAGTAGTGGGGTTGATTTAATCGACTTTTCCTTTCCTTAAAATTGCTAGTCTTATGCCTAAATTAAAAACTTTTATTAGTTGGGGTTCACGGTTGGAAAACTCTTATTGTGTTGACATTTCTTTGTGCCAGCGCTTGACTCATGATTTTAGCGCATGAACTGAAGAAGAATCGGATTGTATACAAGTTTAGAAAATGTTTCAAACTGTAAATTCAAGATAACCTCTCGGCGCCCTCTTAAAAGTGTGTATTTGTTTACTACAATCGAGCTGACCAGAAATATTGTTGCCATTTATATCACCAACGATTGTTATGCTGATAATTACCCTGTATCAAATTCAGACTTGCTAGCCTCTAAAAACCCAAACGGGGAGTACCATGAAAAAAAGTGCCCCAAAACGAGGAGAAATGAGGCAAAATGGGGAGATTTTACATATTGAAAGCTGTACACATTTTGACAAGAGAAGACATCTCTCAGCCACCCCAAAGTGGGTGGGAGATCTCCCCGTTGAATGGGGAGAGTTGACAGGCCTGCAAATTATATTTTACAGCAACTTATAAAATAGAATAATGCTTCGTAGCTTTCAATACTTTCTGATATGATATTTTATCATCAATGAAATGCAAAACGGTTGGAGTAGCAGAGTCGGTAGAGCGTTGGTTACGTCACTTTACGCTCTTAGTTCAAATTTCCCGGTTTAACTTTATTTTTACTCCTTCGGTAGTGCATAAAGTACTTAACTGGAGCAATTTAATTGATTATACCCTAACCTCGAAATGTATGGCATTTTGCCGAAATTAACGTTTATTGTTAATGAGATAGGGGCAGTCAGTGATACCCCACTCTCTCCGATATTATTTACTCTACGTTTCAAAAAAAGGAAATTCAAATATCTTGTGTCAAATTCAATGTTCATGCGAATGCGGCCTACATAGCCTCTGCTGGGTCTACTTGGTTACCATCTTGTTTCCATGCATTCTCCTCATTCAGTAATCTTTCATAATGGCTCTTCCATGCTACTTTCTTTTCAGCAAACATGGCTAAGCATAACAAAATTGCCTGGTGTGCTCCCAAGATGTTGAGTGAACAGAATATCACTGTTTATCACTTCTCGGCCTTTTGGCTAAGATCAAAGTGTAGTATCTGTTCTCATCAGCTTAATATCTGATACGGTCCCTATATGGGACCATCGATATTAAAATCACTGTTTATAAATGGAAAGTAAAAGAAAAAAGTACACAGAGTACCCAGACATTCAAAACAAGAAAAAGGAAACCCAAAACAGCGACATTGCATAGTACAAAGCATTTTGTCTGATGCTTTACCAATACTGCCAACTCACCACCCTTAATAATGATTTAGTAATAACCATTGATTTAGTAATAACCAATGAAAATTTGCTGAAGTATAAAAAATTACTTTATATGTTTGATATAACTGAACATTTTGTGCAATGCTACCCAGTTGTCCTGGATTTAAAAGGATTAAATAATCCCTAAATGAGTTCATATTAAATAAGCTATAGCTTCATATTAAGTAGTCCATAAGTTCATATTAAGTGTTAAAATCCCCATCAGAAATTTTTTTTTTTAAAGGATAATAATTTAGAGAATAGAGATGACAAAATTATTAGATTTTCTTTTACAATTAGACTACTGTGGAAATTGAAATAACTTTAAAGCAATTTAAAAGTGTCTATAGTAGCCATTTATATTGAGGACTGGTTTTTTTTTACCAAAGGGTGGGGGCACTGGATGGCATTGCCCCCCTACTTTTTAATGGTGCACCCTCAGATTTAGAAAAATTCATGCTTATTTTGAAACTCTACTTTATAATTATTGTAAATTATAGTGCCCACCGAGAATATTCTGACCCCCCCCCCCATTCACCGAGGAGACTCGGACTGCCGCATCACATCTTATCACATATTTTTTACATTGTCCTAGGCTAACATGCCCAGCTCTACTTCAACCTGAACAGGATATAGATGTCTCATTGTAAAGCCTATATATGTATCTCAATAAGTGGTTGTGTTTAAGGAAAAAGATTGTGGGTAGTGTAATTTGATACAATGCTGTTCCAGAAGATCAAGCACAAGAAAGTTTCATTGCAAATTTTACCATAATAACAACAGTCTTTCTTGTTTAGATTTACATATAGCAAACCCTGTTTAACATCTGGAAGAACTTATATTTCCTTAGCTTAGATCAA
The DNA here is from genome assembly GCA_964016885.1 of Eledone cirrhosa. Taxonomy (NCBI): domain Eukaryota; kingdom Metazoa; phylum Mollusca; class Cephalopoda; order Octopoda; family Eledonidae; genus Eledone; species Eledone cirrhosa. The sequence continues at coordinate 71,557,945 of OZ024740.1, forward strand.
ACATTGGTGAAGGTTACAATGTTGATATCATAAAACAGACTAACTACTAGGTTATCTCATACTACTTTATTATTTTTTCTACAATTGTGGATTGGCAGAATCAGTAGAGTGTCAGACCAAATCCTTCACGGCATAGAATTATGGCCCTTTACGTTCTAATTTGAAATTCTACTGAGGTTAACTTTGCCTTTCATCCTTACGTGACTGATTGAATAAAGTACCAGTAAACACTGGGGTTGATTTAATCGACTTTCCCTTCCCCTTCAAATTGCTGGCCTAGTGCCTAAAGTAGAAACAATTATTTTTTCTACATTGGAGATAGTTTAGATAGTTAAGGCTAGACAGTGCCAGACTAAATGAATTGTAAACTTAGCTTCATCTAAATTCAGATCACATTGAAACCAAATTTACCTTTCATTCTTTCAGAGTACTTAAAATATGTACTATACTGGAATTAATACTGTCAACTATTTCTCTACTCTTGAACAGCTGTTTTTGTGCTTAACTCCTTCATGACTCTTTTTCTAATAAAATACATTGCTTATACTTTTCAATTAATTTTGAAAATAAGCAAAAACTATAAAGGGATCTAATAAAATAACCTTTTCATTAGTAATCTTATCTGGAAAATAATGTAAAATATAATCTAAATAATTTAAGCGAAGTGATTTTAAGAAGAGAAATAGATTGGTTGTAATGGGTTTATTATATGTGTGTATGCATATATATATGTGTGTGTGCATATATATATATATGTGTGTATATGCATGTATATATGTATGTATATCATCATCATCATCATCATCATCGTTTAACATCCATCTTCCACGCTACCATGGGTCTATATATATACATATGTGTATATAATATATATATGTGTGTGTGTGTATGTAAACCATTGGTACTAGAAGTGTAGTGGGTTAGCAGGCAGACTAAGAGAAAACGTAAACTTTGTAAGTGGTAGGTGTACAAGGATAGTCAGTAATAAGAACATTAGTAAAATATATATTTTCCAAACCCAAGAAGGATCCATAGAAGTGGTTGATAGTTTCTAGTACCTAGGTAACCTAATTAGTAGTGGCAGAGATTGCGCTGACAGCATAGTAGCTAGCGTAAGAACAAGATGGAAAAAAGTTCAACTACTACTTCTGTTGACAACAAAAGGTTCTCCCTATGAATGACAGGCGAGTTGTGTGATGCCTGTGTGTGTGATGTATAATGCTGTATAGAAGTGAGGCATAGGCAGTGAATATGTGTAGGCTAGAGGATATGTGAAGACTGGAGAGAAATGAAGCAAGTATGCTTTGATGGATGTGCAATGTAAATGTTTGTGGACAACAAAGCATGAATGAACTAAGAGAAAAACTGGGCATAAGAGGAATCAGTTCAATCTGTAAGGTGGTAGTGTTAGTGCCTTGAAAAAAGTTCTCAGTACATGCTGAAATGTGATTGGCATTGGAAAAAGGATCCAGCCATAAAAAATTAATCCTGAAATGTATCGTATGAGCAAAACATGGTCATCTGACCAGTCAAACCTCAGTATGTGGCAGCCCATGAAAACATGGAAATTAGACATTAAATGGTGATGATGATAAACCTGAACATTATTGCCAGTAGACTTAATAACACTCAACAAATCTCTGGTTGACAATAGTTCAACAGCAAAAATGAGACAATCATTGAGTACATGAACAGATTTGAGAATTTGCTGGAAATGTTAAGAAAATATTTCTTGAAATGAAAAAAAAAATTGATTTTTTTTGTCTAAATAAGTTACACACTTGGAGATAGATTCTAGCTTAGAAAATGTGTAATTTGTTAGATAATTGAAACAAACTTATTCTGTATTATTTGTGATCCTATATGTCTTTCCAATACTGGTCTGATTTCTCATTAATGAATTCATAAGGCCAGAGAAAAAGTTGACAACAGTATGTTCATGACAATAGATTACATCACATGCAGTTCATGTGGAAGGTTTGTTAGTGGATTAAAAAAAAAACCACTTGCTATTTATCAGAATACACTCCTGCTCAGTGATGTGCACATATAAAGCTTTGTATGGTCTGCCAAAAGACATGCAGGAGTCTGGTCGGCTTAAAAGAGTTATTGTCAAAAATGATTCTTTTTTTTTAGTGATGGTCTCTTTGACATGAGTTGACAGCCATCATATATATATGCTTGGGGGTAGGGGGTTTCTTCTCTGAAGGCCTTTTGCTGTCCAGCTCCCCTGAGAGTTTCTTACCACTATGATGATATATATATATATATCATCATCATCATTTTACATCCACATTTCCATTCTGGCACCAGTTGGACAGGATGTTTTTGATGTCAAACATTTAGTCACTTCTTATGCTATTTATGGATACATCCACTTGTGTCATCTTAAGCCATTTAAGGATAGATCCACTTTTCCATGTAGGCATGGGTTGGACAGGATTTCCTGATGTCAACCTTTTAGTAATCTTTTATACCATTTAGAGATACAGTGTACTTATTCTAAAAACTGGGATATAAATATGAAGGGCTTCATGTGGTTTCCATCTACTAAGTTTGTTGCATTGCCAAGTAAAAATTTACACATACACATCCGCACTCATACATATATAGGCATATGCAAATATTGATTGATGCTACATTCACGCCTCATGTAAAGAGAAGATGTGACTCAATGTGTGTGCATAAAGGTATTTACATATATGTGTGTGTATATACGTGTAAGCTTATATATATCTCTTGAGTATGGGTGCGGATGTGTATATATAAATTTTTACTTGGCAATGTAACAAACTTCCCTTTGAAGCACAGAATTTTAGGTTTAAAAAAGGCCATCTTGCACACAAATTTCTTTTTTTTAAATTAAACAATTGCTTCATTCAACAATCAAGGATATTCTGTGATGTAAAATTACCAAAAACATAAATATAACTAGATACTTATAAGTGCAGGAATGACAGTGTAGATATGTTCACTCACTTCACAACGTAATTTTAGAGTTCTCACTGGGTGAAGAAGTCCAAGAAATCCCAGTGGAAGGAAGATCAGTGTGGTAGTCATGAGAGCTGATCTCAAATTGCTGAAAAGGACCCGTCCAATCGAGGCAAACAGAATAGCAAGCGTAAAATGATGATGATGATAAGAAAATTGGTAATTAATCATTCATACATATAAACTTGTCTGTCTATCTAATCTATCTGTCTATTTATCTATTTATCTATCTTCTGGAGTTCTCATTATCTTTTACTAATTTCCTCCTGGTTAGTAGAACAAGTACCAATAATATTTCATTCAGTGTGATTACAATTGACTATAATTCTCTATTTTATAGAAATCAATTTTACCTAGCCAGCTCAGCTCTGATTGAGGACACCTATAGTTAATGGTTATAACATTCCAGTCATGAACATTTTGTCTTTTTGTATATCTAGAACTACATTGTCCAATGTAGCCACTTGCCAAACAAGTGCAACTTGAAAGTTGCCCAGTGTGTCCTTTCTTTTTAGATGGTAAGGTGTGATTTGAAGGAAATTCAACTTTTATTTTTAGCAGGTTGGGTAGCCATGTTGAGATATCTTTGGTTAGAACTGTTTCCTTCTTTTAGGCTGTTAATGTCTTAAGGAATAGCATGAACATCACAACATTCTAATTTCTGTTCTATAAATCTAATATTATGATTGTAATGAATATGCTCAAAAAGTTATTGTTGTTGTTGTATGCCCTCAGGCCAGCCCTATATGAACAGACCTCTGATCATCAAAGACATTCTAACCATGACAATCTCGTCTTTTTTTAGACTTCATTATCTACATAATCTGAGGGCAGCAGTTTGCCAGAATTATTAGGGCATCAGTTAAAATGCATTGTAGCAATTAGATACGATCATTTATGTTCTGAGTTCAAATCCCACTGAGGTTAACTTTGCCTTTCGTCCTTTAGGATTGATAAAATAGAGTATCAGTGGTGCACTGGATTCGATATAATCGACTTTCCCCTCCCCACAAAATTGTTGGCTTTGTACCTAAAGCAGAAACCATTTACATAATCTGTCCTTTTCTAAGACTGTAAGGTATTATTTCAGGGAGATTTGGCTGCTATTTGTAGAGGACAAGAAGCTGTATAAAGACTTCTTTGTTAGCTCATGGCTGAAAAGTTTAAGACAGGGAGCTGGAAAGATGGTTACAATGCAGGAAATGACTCAAATTGTGTGCCTGTGTCATCATCATCATCAGCGTTTAACATCCGTGTTCCACGCTTGCATGGGTTTGGACGGGGGTTTTCCCACTTGAGGCAAGAGTGATTGTCTTGCTCGCATAGGACTGTCTGGCAGGTTTTCTACAGTTGGATGCCCTTCCTAACACCAACCACATTTACAGTGTGGGTCTGGGAGGTTTTTACCGTGTTGCCTACACGGCCACATTACAGCGTGGACTGTGTGTTTTTTTTGTCGTGACACCTACATGATCTCATTTGTTTCGGCCTGGATGGTGTGGCACCAACATAACTTTACATAGAAGGGGGTGGTGGGACGGGGGTGTATTTTGTTAGAGATGCCTACTGACTGTAGTAGGTTTTACTATGTATTTAGGTAAGGCGGGTCTTCTCTATTACTGAGTACCGCCAAAGGTCTCGGTCCAGTGACATTGTCTTGGAGAGGTGTAAGTGTGTGAGGTCGGAGTTTATCAGCTCGTCCCAGGCCTTTCTAGGTCTGCCTATTCCGTGGCTACCGTCTATCTTTATTGCCCTGCACTTTGTTATACAGCTATCGACCCTCATGCGTATCACGTGTCCATACCAACGTAGCCTTCTCTCGAGTAAACAACATCTGATCCCTCTTATTTCTAATTTTTTCCTTAGTTCATTTATGCTTTGCCGTTCACGTATATTACTATTACACATCCAGCGGAGCATGCAAGCTTCGTTCCTCTCTAGTCTGCGTATATCCTCTGCACACAATGCCCAGGTCTCACTGCCATGCAACACCGCTGTTTGCATGCAGGCATCATACAACCTGCCCCTCACTTTTAGGGAGAACCCTTTAGCGGCTAATAGTGGTATAAGCTCTCTGAACTTTTTCCATCCAGTTCTGACTCTAGCTACTGTACTTTCAGAGCACCCTCCCCCACTGCTGATTTTGTCACCCAGGTAACGGAAGCTGTCCACTATTTCTATAGAGCCCTCTGCGCAGTTGAAAGAGCTAGTATTTTGTGGGCACTTGCTGCTACTTATTGCACCAGAGCACCGGCCACATGTGAAATCTATGTTCTTAGTTAGCTTACCTGTGATCCCACTACATCTTTTATGCACCCATACTTTGCATTTCTGACACAAAATGGAGTTTCTACCTACGCCTTTCCTACACACCGAGCATGGCCACTTCCCGGAAGGGACCACCGCCTTATTTTCTTTCCTACAAACTAGAACTTTGGTCTTAGCCAGATTAATTTTAAGGCCTTTTGATTCTAGGCCGTGCTTCCATGTTTGGAATTTCTTCTCTAGCTCGGCCATCGATTCAGCTATGAGTGTTAGGTCATCTGCGTATAGGAGTTCCCATGGGCAGCCGGTCTTGAACTCCTCTGTTATAGCCTGAAGGGCAATAATAAATAGTAGGGGGCTGAGAACAGAGCCCTGATGGACGCCAACTTTTACGCTAAACTCTTCACTATATTCGTTGTTAACTCCAACCTTGCTGACTGTTTCTTTATACATGGCTTGTATAGCTCTCACAAGCCATTCGTCGACACCTAGTTTTCCAAGGGCCCACCAGACAATGGAACGGGGGACTCTGTCGAAGGCTTTCTCCAAGTCGACAAAAGCCAAGTAGAGGGGTTTACTTTTAGCTAGGTACTTCTCCTGTAGTTGTCGTACAATGAAAAGAGCGTCTGTGGTACTTTTGCCTGACACAAACCCGAACTGCATTTCATCTAGGTCAATTCTCTCTCTGATTAGTTGCGCTATTACTTTTTCCGTGACCTTCATGACCTGGTCGATTAATTTAATGCCTCTATAGTTACTCCTATCTAGGGCATCTCCTTTACCCTTATAACAGTTAACGATGATGCTGCTGTGTATATATATTCATTTATTTATTCAATGTAAACATCTGTACATAGCTCCACGACAGACTTGAAGTATCTAATATCTCTTATAATTAGGAAACAAAAACAAGAGAGAGAAAAAGAGAAGGAAAGTAGGAGGCAAAAGAAGAAAAAAAAATGAAAAACAAGGACAACCATAAAGCAGCTAAAAGTTTCTTTGTACTGAAAGATCTTGCTTATGGTTGGGAATCTTTGACAATATATTGCCTGACACAATATATTGCACCTCCAATATTGGTAGTATATGTATTATAGATCACAGAGTACTTCAATCCATGTGATATCTACAAACCAACAGCATGAGCAGAACAGGTCAATAATGAGGTGTAGGTGGCAAATGTCACAGAGATTAAGATGAAGCAATCTTAAAGGAAGGAAGTTTGTATTTTGTCTGGAGTATCACTTAGTTAATATTTATATAGCCCCCCCCCCCATTGCTATTTTTTCTCATTATCTATATTTCCCATAAATTGTCTTTCAGTTCCTATTTTCTCCTCCTCATCTTACTCTTGCTCTATTATATATAATGTATATGTGCAAGTATAAATATATATATATATATATATATATTATTGGCATCCATTGGTCTCGAAAGGCCATGGATCTGTTCCTGGAGAATTTTGTGTTACCCTCATATATATATATGGAGGCACATGGCTTAGTGGTTAGAGCATTGGCCTTGCAATCAAAAGGTTGTGAGTTCAATTCTCAGACCGGGTGATGTGTTGTTTCCTTGAGCAAGACACTTTATTTCACATTGCTCCAGTTTACTCAGCTGTAGAAATGAGATGATAGGACTGGGGTCCCTATCACTCCACTGCAAAGTGGTCGTGGAGGTGCCACGGCAAAAAAAGCACCCAGCACTCACTGTAAATGAGGTTGGTGTTAGGAAGGGCATCCAGCTGTAGAAATCGAGCCAGAATCAGTTCCCGTCACACCCTTGCAAGCAGGGAAAAAGCGGACGTAAAATGAAATGATGATGATGATGATATATATATATATATAAAAGGAAAGAAAAGAAGGAAAAAGAAAAGGGAGAGGAAACCCCCCCCCAAAAAAAACAGTTCATGCTGTAATGTGGTCATGTAGGTAACACAGTAAAAAGCTCCCAGTCCACACTGTAAATGTGGTTGGTGTTAGGAAGGGCATCCAACCATAGAAAACCTGCCAGATAGACCTATATGAGCGAGACATGGTCACCCAACCAATCTTACCTCAAATGGGACAATTTCTGTCTAACCCATGCTAGTGTGGAAGATAGACGTTAAACGATGATGATATATATGAGGGTCAAATGGAAAGTTCATAGGCTGACCAAGATACTCTCATGGAATGACCAAATAAGGTTTATCTTTCAACATAGTCCCTGGAATCAGAGATAATGCAGGATAGAAATATGAAGAAAATATGGGGACCTTCCTAGTGGTAGTATCATGATAAAATACAACTAGCACATTCTGTTAAGTGGTTGTTGTTAAAGTGGGTATTCAATGGTAGAAACTATGCCAAAAATTAGAATGTATGAGTATGACATGGTTTTCCATGCTCAGTATTGCAAGCTACTGGAGACATTTTTCCAATTCTGCAGTGTCCCTGTTGCTTATAGCCTTGATCCTTCCTTACTTAGTGTATTTAGCTGGTAGAAACAGAATAACCAGGTTGATATGCTATTAAATCAGGGGCTCAAAGGTCTTGAATTCAAATCGACTAGATGCATTTTTTGTCTGTTTGAACAAAAAGTGCTTTTGGTAAATCTTTGAGATGGTAGTTGATGTTGCATGCTTCAGTTTTAGTTATGTACCAGATGTCGTAGGGATATTATTTGAGATAGTTTAGCCTTCTCTCCAGGAAAGATTTCTTTTAATTTATCTAAATGAAACTAGATTTAAGTACTGAAAATCACTTAAAGACTCAAGACATTCACATAAAATCTATTTAAAGATCAGTAAGAGTATACTGTCAAAATTGACTGATTCACATATTAAAAGTTATTCATATATATGACTTATTCGAAAGAATGGGGAAAAAAATTTAGAGTTTAAGGTGATGACAATGGATAGTTTGAAGTGGAAGATAGGGGAGATTTCGTAGATGGATGGATAACTAGCTATTAGAATCTTTCTAAATATATATCATTAGAAAATTGGAAATTAATATCTCTCTCAGCATAATAGCAGAGCATCTATGAGAAACAGGAAGAGATGATTTGTTAGTAAAGTTGTAGGAGTGTGAAAGATGGGGAGACGAAAAGAGAGACAGGGAGAGAGAGATTTTATAAAAAGTTATACTAAAAAAGTTTCTATACCTACAGATACATGATGTATATCATTGTATTAGGAGGTGGGTTGGTCTTTTAAAGGTTAAGTCTTTGCCATGAACAAAACAAAGTGTGGGTAACTGGTTACAAACTCCAAACTGTTTCTCAAATAGCCTAATTTATAAATACAAGCATGGCTGTGTGGTTAAGAATTTTGCTTTGCAAATACATGGTTTTGTGTTTGATCTCACTATGTGGCACTTGGCAAAATGTCTTGTACTATATCCTTGGGTCAACAAAAACTTTGAGTGAAATTTGGTAGGCAGAAACTCTATAAAGCCTGTTGGAGGATTGCTCCTCTCCTTGGGTGGTAGACTTAATTTGTACAATTCACCACCACCACCACCTGGCCCTTCAGTGCTTTTAGCAGAGTCCACTTTATTGCAAGCATTTACTGCAGGTCTCTGGCCTGAGGATAGCTTCCTCTCACCAGTCTTAGAGAGCCTGAAAAAGGCGTATAGGCCTTTCCCTTCCTCTACTGAGTAAGCCATTAAAATTATAAATAAATAACTATATAGATTTGGCAATCTACAAGTTGTGAACAAACTTAATTCTCAGTTCACTCAAATGATGGAAAAAAACTATTACAAGTTTTAGTGATTAAACTCTAGCCATTCTACATCTTTTAAGGGTTCATATCAACTCTTGTACTTTAATCTGGCACTTTTATCAATCTGTATCATGGCATGGTGGTTAGAGCATTGAGCTTGCAATTCAGATGTTGTGAGTTTGATTCTTGGACCAGGTGATTCATTGTGTTCTTGAACAAGACACTTTACTTCACGTTGCTCTAGTTTACTCAGCAGTAAAAATGAGTTGCGATGTCACTCGTGCCAAGCTGTATCCCCCATTGCCTTTCCAACATGGGATGGAGAGGGGAGATTGGTATACATGGACAGCTGCTGGTCTTCCATAAACAACCTTGCCCAGACTTATGCCTCGGGGGGAACTTTCAAGGTGAAAATCCCATGGTCATTTGTGACTGAAGGGGGTCTTTATCCCTCTCTTTTCATTTATTTTACAGGACATAATAGAGGACCATAGTATAAATGCGACACTGGGTTTAGCAACTGGTGTAAACATAAATAGACACACACAAACTCACAAAGTATTGGTTAATTTGTGGCAAATGTAGAAGTCACTTGTCCAAGGTACTGCACAGTGGGATCCAATCTAGAACTATGTTGTTGCAAAGAAAACTTCTTAACCATACAGCCATACCACCAGGGTCAATTTGCTTTTCATCCTTCCAGAGTTGATAAAATAAGTATCGGTCAAATATTGAGATTGATTTAATCAACTATACTACTTATCAAAAATGTGCTTGTGCTGCAGTTACCTTAATCTATTCAAAATTTTAAAACTGATTTGATGAGAAGCTCTAGGCAATTACTGTTTTCAAGCTGCGAGATAATATACAACTTTATTAATATAGTTAATGTGGTGTGGTAAATAAATATATACATATGTGCCAGGTCTCCCAAACTCCCACTGTCACTGCCTCAGTCTCTCCTGCTCTCCCCATTGTGAGCAAATGGAGGCCCACACACTAGCCAACTCGCAGCCCCGGCAGACAGAATAGAGGTTTTTTTCCAGAGGATGGTGAGGGAGATGTGCTGGAACAGCTATTCCAGCTGGCGAGGCTCACACCTGTGGGTAGCCAACTCTGTACCGATGGTGGTCCTAGGGTCAAGGATACCAGAAGTCTCCACTGCTATGGGCTCGGCTGTAAACCTGTCAGAGAGCGACTGATATTTGGAGAGTTTACCTTTCTCAGCTCGAAGTGCAGCAAAGCCTGGGCTATTTGCAAACTGCACCAGGTTGCCGCTGGAGAATGTTTTGCTGCATGTGGCATCCCAGATTAGGGGGTTTACCACCGCAGAATGGGAAGATGGTCATGCCGTCTGGCCTTTTACCATCACCTCAGTCACGTCCTGCTGACACAAGCTGGGAGGGAAAGCCTGCAGCATCCAAGCCATGCTTTATGACCTAGTTGAGAACAGCATAGCGTGGAAAGCGGCCAGCACTGTAGCAACAGGACAGACGGTTGAGGCCGAAAGCTGAGATAAAGTTAAACTAGGTGAGATTTGCGAATTCTGTATTGTCAGGCTCGTCACCAAAAGGGATGGAGGGGAGAATGGCACTGACGCACCTTCAGATTTAGAAAATAGAGTTTATAAAAAAAAAAAATCCTGAAATACGTTCCTTGCGAAAGAATGCCCACACGGAATGGTGTGAAGACACTCCCACCCCGGCGTCTAAATGTTGATTTAGAATTGTTGATAGTTAATATTTCTTTTCTTTTTTTTCAGCGGGGGTTGCGTAGGCTGGATGTGAATTTCAGACTAATAAAATGTTATTTTGGGGGTGAATAGGAATTAGAATAAAATGCTTATAGTACTTTCGGGACGCAGGTGAAGACAAGAGGAGAGGGGCAAATGCCTTATATGAATTTAGGTTGAGCAATATATTATAGGCAAGTTCAGGGTTGTATGGAAAATTAAATCAATATGCCGCACCATAAATAACAATATTACAAGTTTAAACAAAATATGAATGACAGGCTTATATTGACCCTATTGTTCAATAAAAGAATAGTGTATGTAAAATATGTATTTCTTCACTTGTTCCCTCCTCCCTCCACTGTTCTGTATTTGTTTAATGTTGTCTCTGATTCACGAGGCAGATATGTAAAAGGCCGTGTGAGTTAGGAGTTAAGAACGAAATGAAACAAAATAAAATCTTAGGAAAATATTCACAACATAGACAAAACTGATCTGCATGATATGCCAGTATTCCAGTTGGTGCAGATATGTGCAAGTGAATATGTTGGTATCTTTATATTTCCTTGTTATGATCACATTTATGTTGGCATTATGTGTGTATTATAACTTTGAGTATGCGTTAATCTTTCTTTTAAGGATGTTTACACTCATTTAATGGACTGAGTCTGTGTGTGTATATACTCATCTTGTGTTTGTACTTGTTGATATTTAAAAGTATTCATGTGTGTGACAATGTTTCTTTTTATCTGATTAGCATCAGTATTCAGACATGTATGTATTTATATAATTATGTGTGTGTTGTCTATAACTTTCACAGTGTATTTATTTTGCGTTTGCTGAGGAGTGGAACCGTAATGCCGACAGAAAGCGAAAGAGAAAGGGTGTGGGAGAAAGATAAAGAGCGCCAGCATGAGGAGGGGTTGATGGAGAAGAAGAAAAAAGAAAGAAAGACAAAGAGGATAAGTAAGAGGTGAAAATAGAAATATATAAAGTAAGCGTGAGAACTAGGGAAGCAGACAAGAGCTAAACGTCAGCGAAAGACGTAGAGGATCTCTTACCTTATTTGGTGTAGTAAATTCGACCAGCTACTTCAGTGAGGTTTCAAGTTTCCTAATATCTCAAACTACCAAAATACTAAGGCTATAAATTTCCTATCCTTTTTCATTCACAGTTCCTTTTATTCTAGTAACTCTTACTCTAATTTTCTGTCTATCAGTTAAAAAAAAAATAACAAAAAACTTTTCTTTTGAATAATGGTAGAAATAAAAAGTAATCAGAAGCAATAAAATTGGGAAGAATAAGGGATAAAACAGCATGTGAACGAAAATGATAAATTACTTTTGACGAGGCATAAATTTATCAATCGAGCCACTATGTATAAAACTTATTTTTTATCTTATCATTCATAGTATAGGCTGGATTAATGCCTTTTGAGGCCGTGAGCATTTAAAAGATCATTGTACCCCCCCCCCATATAAAGTAAAACAAAATCTGGTCAGATCATTCACTGATGGATATCCTAGATATCAAGTGGTCAAGTAAATCTCAAATCAACCCCGATCAAGCAGTCTTATCAAACGACATTCTAGTCATAGCTATTTCATTTTTAAAAAATTCAGGTTGACAGGAAGGACATGTCGCTGTAGAAACTATGCCAAAAATGGTCTGTGTCAAAGACATGAGAACCTTCCTAGTGTTAGTGATTTACACAATAAACATACCCAGTACACTCTGTAAAGTAGTTGATGTTAGAAAAGGTATTCAGCTATAGAAAACTTGCCACAAGGGTGGGAGGTCTCTTTAGCTGTGTCAAGGACATGAGAACATCCCTATTGTTAGTGTCACAATAAAATGTACTTAGTTATGTGTGAGTTCATATGGAAACAAGTTGTAGGCTGCTGGCTCATCTGAGCAATTAGTAGGGTGCAGGAATGTATGTAAGCTATATGCAAGCTCCCAGCCCATCGTGGATCAATACCTTTGTTTTGGGTATCAACCTGGTCTGCAGACATTAAACGACAATGATGAGGATGATGTATTTCAGATCATATATCAATAAGTCCTTTCTTTTTTTAAAGGTGTTATTCAATGGAGATTTGGCTGTTATTTCTAGCAGGTGAAGCAATGACTCAAAGGTTCTGTCGGTGGCCATTAGTATATGGAATCCATATAATAAATGAGAAAGTTTGTCTGTCTTGAAACAGCATCTCCATTTTTCTCATCCTCCTCATTATTAATAGGGCATGTAGACAATTGATTGGCAGAATTGTCAGAGTGTTGACCAAAATGATTTATGGCATTTGTTTTGGCTCTTTACATGGGGTTAATAAAATAAAATACTAGTCAAGTACTGTGAACGATTTAATGGATAAATGTGGGGGGAGGTAGAAAAGGGGAAAGACCAAACAAATTATGGTTGAGGATGATGGTGGAGGAAATGAAAGCCAAGGGGTTGTTGAGGGAGAATGCAGTAAATATGGCAAAGTGTAGAGAGGAATGGTAGAAACGAAGGCAGAAAGAAGTAAAGGAAGTCGAAGGCCAAGAAAGACATGGCTAAAGATGATGGAGGAGGAAACAAGAGCCTGAAAGTTGATGAGGAGGATGTAAATGATAGGTTAAAATGAAAAAGCTTGTCATGAAGTTTGCAAGGCTAACCACTGCTGTTGTTGTTTTCTAATATAACAGGAATTCCCACTAACTGCCAGTCTTAAACTCCTTAATTATGACTTAGAGAGCTATAATAAACTATAATATATATGTAGGTACAGGCATGGCTGTATGGTTAAGGGGTTTCATTTGCAACCACGTGATTTTGGGTTCAGTCCTACAATATGACATCTAGGACAAGTGCCACCTACTATAGCCTTGGGTGTACCAATGCCTTGTGCATACAACTGGGTTCATGGAAACCTAGGAAGCTGATCATATATATATATCTGTGTCTGGGTTTATGTTCTGTAACTTGGCAATTTGACAAAGAAAGAGATTGATAAAATAAGTACTGGGTTGATATGGTTGCAATCTAATGACTGAAACCAATAACAGAATAAAAGAATATATATATATGTATATACTAGCTGAGGGACCCAGCGTTGCTAGGGTTTTTAAGTAATACAATTGTTTGTGCAGAAATAACACTTGATGAAGCTCTCGGTTGAATTAAGTCTTATAGGAAAGCACGGTCATCGTCGAGGATGTCCACACCACGGCCAACTGGTTAATGCGACCCGCAGAGGCCTTCTATCCATCCTGTAAGATGTTCCATTCAGTTAAATATACGCATGTTAGCAGCAAAGATGACACAGCCTAGGGTGGGTAGGTAATTTTTAAATATCCTTATGTCCCGCATGTCAACTGTGGCCCGTTGAAGATTTCTATTCGATTTGCAAAGGGTTCCGCTCTTTGCGAATCGAATACATTTTTGGAAAATACCCCCGCATTACCCTACCAGAGCCCATAAATCCCATTTGTCTTGGTAAAAACTCAGCCCGTGGAGGGCAAATTCAATTGTTATCCATCCCATTGTGGTACAGCCCTCTGTCTCGCTGGAGAAAACCATCCACTGCACATAAGTGGTGTATCTATGATGTTTGAAAAAAGCATTTGCGACATTTGATATTTACGGTATTTTCGCTTTATTAAGGTGTCCTGGGGAAACTTTTAACACCTTATTGATACATAAATAATGCACCTGTACAGTTTAAAGCAAATTGGTTGCTCATATCAGAAGAAACAAACCAAATGAAAAATAGGTTTGTGTAGCTTTTTGCCTTCCCCGAGCTGTGTTTCAATTTTGAAGGAAATCGGTTGAGAACTTTAAAAGTTATGGCAGAAAATAACATTCATATGAGCATTTGCATGCAAATGTCCTATTGATTTATAAAAAATCGATGCAGACTGAAAATTATCGATTTTTTAAAACTTCAAAGTACGTAAGAAATCAAATGGGTATGAGAGCCACACGCGTGTCACGTTTCATCAAGATTGGTTTGGTAGTTTTTGAGTTTTAGGTTCACAAACAAATCCACAAACAAACACATAAACAGACAGAAAAAAATTACCGTTTATGTACTTATATGTATATGGAGGCTTAGTGGTTAGAGTATTGACCTTGCAATCGAAAGGTTGTGAGTTCAATTCTCAGACCAAGTGATGTTTTGTTTCCTTGAGCAAGACACTTTATTTCACATTGCTCCAGTTTACTCAGCTGTAGAAATGAGATGATAGGACTGGGGTCCCTATCATTCCACTGCAAAGGGGTCATGGAGGTGCCACGGCAAAAAAACAGCCAACCCACACTGTAAAGTGGACGTGTAGGCGCCATGGAAAAAAAGCACCCAGCACTCACTGTAAATGAGGTTGGTGTTAGGAAGGGCATCCAGCTGTAGAAATCAAGCCAGAATCAGTTCCCGTCCCACCCTAGCAAGCAGGGAAAAGCGGACGTAAAATGATGATGATGATGATGATGATGATATATATATATTTAAAGGAATTCCTTTTTAAAGACCAATTAATCACATATCCTTTCACTAAGAAATAAGTTATATTATACTGGTAGGCTTAGATTATGTGTCCTAGGAAATAATATGTTTCTTATCTATTTACACATGGTGAATCAAATATATTTTTCAAATTTCTCTGTGACCCATGGTTTCCTTACTCGACCATACAAGTCTATCAATAATAATAGTTTCTGATTTGGGCACAAGGCCAGGCAATTTGGGGAGAGGAAAGTTGATTAAATTGACCCCAGTGCATTACTGGTACATTATTTTATCGACCCCGTAAGGATGAAAGGCAAAAAACAAAATTTTGCTGATAATTTGCCAATTAATCAGTGCAACCTTATATATCATCATCATCATCATTTTTTCCTAGTTTTTCTCTCACCTCATCTGTGCTTCATAATTCATGAATTTTGACGACACTTCCAGCAGAGCATGCTCAATTAATTTCTATCTACCCTTTACAGTCACACTACCATGCAGCATTGCACTACATATGCAGAGATCATTCTATCTATTCTTTGCTTGGAGAGAGAATTCCTTCATTACCAATAGAGGTAGTAATTTCCTGAACAACATCTTTCCATGTTATTCTTATTTTAGCTACTACACATTTAGAGCAGCCTCCTCCACTGATAATTAAATCACCTTGGTAATAAAATCTGTCAACTATATCTATGGAACCTTCTCTGTTACCCTGCCTGCTATCCCACTAAACCTCTTGTGCACTCATATTTTATATTGAGTACACCATACAGAAATCCTATCAACTTCTTTTCTGCATATCAAACACCTGATAGCAGCAGGGTCTTCTTTTCTTTCCTACTTACTAAAACTTTAGTCTTTGCTAAGTTTACTTTGAATCCTTTTGATTCTAGATTTTGTTTCCACAACTGGAATTTCTTCTCTAGGTCTTACAGAGATTCAGCTATAAGAAGTAGATCATCAGCATACTGAAGTTCCGATGAAGATCATCCTCACGATTTCATGACTGAAACTCCTTTTGGATGTGTTCAAATCATGAAAAGGAAACAAGGGAGAGAATTCCTATTGTCTGAGCTGAACCAAAGTTTTTGAAACTCAAACCTGTCTTTCAACCAACTTGGTGAAAGTAATAGACATGGTTCAGTATTATTAGATATCCTCAGCAAAGCATATTGACTCAGCAAGTTGGTTAGACTAAAGAATGTGGTCAAAGATATAGGAAAGAGGAAAGAAAATATGCACTGATTATATGGAGCAGCAAAGGGTAGAGATGAGAGTGGTTGAAGGGAGTGCTGTCCTTGAAGTGTATGCATAAAAATATAGTCTCACAGTCTGAATATGATGAATGTAAGATTGAAACATGCTTATAGCATTTACCAAGTTGGTTTATAGACAAGATCTACTACCACTGTATTGTCTTAAACTGATCCAAAAGACTTGGACCACCTCAGGCTATAGGCATTCTCCCTTTGATTGCTTCATATCACTTGAACCACCCTTAAATCTTAAATGGAATTTTGGTTTTAAAATTGTAAGGATAGTCACAGATATTTCAAGTTTTTCCCAACTTACCATCATCATCATCACTGTCGTTTTAACATCTGCTTTCCCTGTTAACAAACTGTGGGAATATATTTCATTGCATACACTTCATGCAAAGAGTTCACTCTCCTCACGTTTTTTTAGCAAACTGAAGAAAGCTGAGCAAAAGAGGGATCAGATGCAGTGTACAAAAGAGATGACTGCATTGGTATTGACATGTGATGTGCATAGAGAATAACAGCTCTGTAAAGGAGTACAGGGTTTTCAAAGTTATAGAAACCCGTGGAAGAGAAAGGCCTAGGAAAATTTGGGATGATGTCATGAAGGCAGGATCAAGTTAACTGGCCATTTACTGTATTACAGCAGTGGGATGAAATGAGTATGGGGAGGAGATTAGTGAAGAAGCAGAGAGGTGAGATAGCATTTAGGTCCTCTCTGCCTATATGCTCCCCTCTCCTCCTGCCTCCCCTCACCTTAGTACCCCCCTCACATTCTTCTCTTCCCCTTCTATCTAAATTCACTACCTTAGTCTTTTCCCCCTCACATAGTTGATCTCCCCTTCCTCATCTAAATCTTTATTTCTCCAATCCCTGTTCCTCAGCCAACCAATACCAGCATAAAAAGATAGATGCTCCCAAATATGACATAATGAGTGCCCTAGTGCTGTAAAGTGGTAGTGATGATGTTTACCATAATTATAGGGTTTCTTTTTAGTTGTTGAAGTTTTATTTCCAATCCAAAGCCTGTGTAGGCTATGCATCTTGCTGATAAGATTCTGAACATCTGAGTTGCTTTTATCAAACCAATCCTAAGATATCTATGGAGGCTGCATAGGTGGCATCTTTGAGTGATTTCCAGGAAGCCTCAATGTCATCAGAAATCTAGATGGTGTCAAGGGATGAGTCAAGTTTTGCAGAAAGTTCCAGCTTCCAGTCAGTGGATCGCAAAGCAAACATTGATCTTTTGAAGACGCCTTTTTTTGGGAAAATTGAATGAAATCTTACTGTGCAGTAGTGCATGAAGAGTGAAAAGAATGAGTGATTTTGAAATCTTTTAGGTCACACCTGTGTGTGATGACAGTCAATCATGTGCCAATCCTTGGATCTCCGATGCATCCATGCTCTCTTATGGTTTGCAAGTTGTTAAAAAAAAGCTATTAGTGATGCTTAGATCAAATTCCACACAGAATAAAAGCAGCCTAAGCCAATTTGAGTTCATAGTTCCATCTCCATTAAACCCAATAATGTCATGCCATGTATAATAGTCACTTCCAACTCTAGCATTGAAATCTCCCATTATGATGAACTTGTTCTTGTATGGAATAGTAGAGACCACTGTGTGAAGCTGATCATAGAATGTTACAATATCCTGCTAGTTGGGATGTAACAAATCACTAGTGTAACAGAGATGTTGTTTACTAGATCCAGAGAAAGATACATGATATGATCACTGACAATTTTGGTGAATGATGTTAGAGATCTAGCAATGTCAGATCTTATCATAAAATCAACACCAGATTAATGGCGGTCCTCTTCACTTCTTCCAGACCATTTAGGATGTGCCAGGGAATCGGGTTTCCCTTATCACACAGATATCTGTTGAGTGCATTGCAGATGAGGGCTGATCTTTTCTCCACACAGGTTTTATTTTTTTATCCTGTAGGGTGTCCCAAAATCGCCATCCTCATTAAGCAAGCTTAGTGATGTTGCCAGTTTAGTCACCAATGACTTCACCATATGACAGAATGTACTGGGCTACATGTTACCCATAGCCCTCATGAGCGACTTGACATATATATATATATATATATATACTCACATAAACATATTTATTTTATATGGAAATAACTTCTACAGGACTAGAACTATTTAATTAATATGAAATCACCAGGACATTCCAGCCATGTAGAAGTCATTTCCATATAAAATAAATATACTCCTTCTCTCCTAATGTATTGAGTGCCTTGTTTAATCTTTTTTTTTCTGATCACTTTTGGAAAACCATCTTTAAGTGTCCAGCCCATACTGTAAAGTGGTCATGTAGGTGTCACTACAAAAAGCACCCAGTACATACTGTAAATGTGGCCGGCAATAGGAAGGGCATCCAGCTGTAGAATCCAAGCTAAAATCAGTTCTGTATGAGCAAGACACGATCACCTGACCTGACTTGTCTCACAATGGAACAACTCATCTAACCCATGCTAGCATGGAAAAATGGATGTTAAAGGTTGATGATGATGATATATATTCTATTTTTTCTAAGGCGGGTAAAATTTCCGAGATCCATGGACGAGTTCTCTCCAGCGGTCTCTGTCCCTCATTATCGCTGCCATGTCCTGCGTCTCCAACAGACCAGTGTCTGTCCTTAGGGCATCAACATACGTTAACCTTGGTCTTCCTCTTCTAGTGTGTCCATGTAGGGGCTCCCAAAGGAGCACTGAGTCCAGAGTTGACATGATATATATATATATATATATATATACATTGGAATACTGTCTGTTCTGATAACATATGCTCCAGTAGTTCAAATAATGGAACAGCCTGATCATGAAATTAATGTGAAAGTGACCGAGCATTCCACTATATATATATATATATATATATATATATATATACCATATATACTTGAGTAATAGTCAATCTCATGTAAAAGTTAAGCTCTCCTAATTTTGTCAAAAGAATCTGGAATTTTCCATAGACCTTGTATAAAAGTTGACCCCAGTATTTCATGAATAACACATCAACATTTGTAGGCCAAGGTATCATCCTGTATGTAGAAATAACATTGTTACAAAATTGTCATAAATTTAAGGCAAATTTATATTATTGCAAATGCATATCTGAAATTAAAAATTTACATAAACGTGTGCCTACCTTGCTGTAGCCTGGCCTATACTTGGTGCTTATAGTAAAACACCATATAATAGCGGGTACTACACATCTGTTGATGGGTGCTGCATCACCATTATTAAAATGTATGCACAAGATGTGCTGTAAGATTGCAACCATTATATTTTCTTCATTTCCAAACAATAAACATATGCACTTGTCTCATCGTCTGTTTACATAGTGTGAAACGTGTATCACAGACAGCTCTATTGGGGAACACTAGCAAATGCCACTGTCTAAATTCGTACAATGGCATGCCTTTGGTAAAACCTACTAGGACGTGTATTTTGATGCATAGAATTGGTAATATTACTGTAATTCATTGTTTTTGTTTTTATTCATTTAGAGATAGTACTTTGAATTCTAGCACGAATTTCAAGTCCCTCAAATGTAATATCCATGAAATAATTGACCCTATAAATTTAACCTTAAAAAATGGTCAAAAAAATTCAGCTTTAACACAAGTATATACGTTGTGTTCTGGAGAGGAGATTGCGTTGGTATGGACTTGTGATGCGTATGAAAGACGACAGCTGTATAAAAAAGTGCAGGGCAATGAAAATTGTTGGAAGCTATGGAGTGGATAGATCAAGAAAAACCTGGGACGAAGTGATAAAAACTGACCTTGCTCACTTACACTTCTCTAAGACAATGGCACTGGATCGAGATCTTTGGCACCATGCAGTTGTACAGAAGACCTGACTGCCATTGCATACAAACCTACAGTCAGTAGGCACCTTTTAATCCAATGTACACCCCACCCCACACACATTATCCCCCCTCCCCCCTTCTTGTTCCGTCCACTGTGTCGATAACACAACAGTCCACACTGTAAGGTGGTCGTGTAGGAGACATGGTAAAAAGGCTCCCAGTCCACACTGTAAAAGTGGTTGGTGTTAGGAAGGGCATCCAGCTGTAAAAAACCTGCCGGAGACATTTCCGTACGAGTGAGACATGATCTTCCGACCATTCTCAAATCAAATGGAACAAAACCGTCTAACCCATGCTAGCATGGAAGATGGATGTTAAACGATGATGATGATGATATATATATTTATGTCTTTACTGGACCTTTTTTCTATTTCTCCATTGTGATCCTGTCTCTATTTTGTACTCCTGAAGAAGGGCTTAAGTCCGACACATCAAATTTTCTTTCCTCTTTCCAATATAAAGCATGAAATTAATAAGACTTTTGTACCACTTTTTGTTGTCTCCTTGAACTATATATACATATATATATCATCATCATCATCATCATCATCATCAACGTTTAACGTCCGTGTTCCACGCTTGCATGGGTTTGGACGGGGGTAGTCCCACTTGAGGCAAGAGTGATTGTCTTGCTCGCATAGGACTATATATATATATATATATAAACCATGCTAACGTGGAATATGGACGTTAAACGATGATGATGATGATGATGATATATATATATGTATATACATAATGAAAAGCTAAATTGTGTCTGAGTATGGCCACTTCTTAGAACAAAAAAAAAACATTGGAAAAAAAGTGTTATTGATGACTCATCAAATCAGGAAGTGACTTACATGTCATACGACACCATGTGTAGTAAAGTTTTCCACTTGCTTGAGTTTGATTATTGTGGCATGCTTTGTGCTGCTGTATTAGCCCAACAGCAGAGTGACACACTTAGGTACAGATATCACATGCAAATCAAAGTGTATGATGTACTCAAAGGTGCTATTTTCATGAATATGATATTTGTTATGGCTTAGTAGCCCAGCCGTTAACATACATACATGCCCGCATTCTTCACAAGTAAGAGTCTCTTTTGAACCCTGTTCTAGGAGTGGACTAACATCCTCCATATATTTAGCTGCTTGCTTCATTTCAGCATAGGCCTTCTGCTTCTTTTCAAATTCCTTAACTCTAGTAGCAATCAGATTTTGCCACTGGGCTCTGTCTGTTGCAAGATTTTTCCATGATTTGGTGTTGATGGTTGACCTTCTTCAGGGTATCTTTCAGGCAGTCATTAAAGCACTTGTGTCTCAATACTTGGTAGACAGGCCTGCTGTAGTATATCACTGTCTGGTGTATGAGACCTCCATGAGATCTTGAAGATGGAGCATAAGCATTGTTAGTGGAAATGTTCGAGGTGCTCAATATGTTATCTTTGTCTTAAATCTATACAGTATGGCTGTAAGCACACATGCTTGATACACTTTAATTTTCGTGCACACACTGATATCTGATGGTGACCACAGGTGCTTCTCCAGTTTACCAAAAGCATTGGATGCTTTAGACAGCTGGTAGAGAGTACTACCCAGGTCAACAAACTTATCCACAACCTTCAATATTTTCCCTTTGACAGATATGGAAGATGGAATATATGACTTTCTGGGTGCATGCTGGTACATCACCACTGATTGTCAACCCAAACTCATGACATGCTGCCGAGAAGCAATCCATCAGAAGTTGAAGGTCTTCCATGTGACTAACAAGTTCGTAGTTGCCTGCATGTATCAGTGCAATATATTCTTTTGCTGCTTCAGTAAATATTACAGATGTAACTCTTATATCCAACAGTCTTCACTGCCACCATGAATCCTTTTAGCTAATTACCTGTTAACCTAAATATAATAGTAGATGAGATACTAGCTCTCTATAGAACTCCCTGCCTAACAAGGCTAAGCTATTAACTAGAACAGAGACAACTCCATATACCCAGTGGTTTTACTGCTATGAACTGCCTGATAACTAACCATCCCACTGGTATCAAGCCTGACATGTGACCTATGAACAATGAAATAAAGACTGATGCAGGGTGTGAGGCTGATACATAACGGAGGGTTGGGGACAAGACAACCTCTCTTGCCAATGAACAAACAGAGACAACATAGGGTAGGGAGGACTCTTTAGATTTGCTGGGAACAAAACAACCTCTTTAGTGCTGTTGCCATGATAAAATACACTCAGTATACTCTGTAAAGTGGTTGGTTTATAGAAAAGGCATCCAGCAATAGAAACCATGACAAGAATGGAAAGTACTAGCGTGCTAAAGGTTAAGGTGGATTAAGCAAACTTTGGCTGCTATTTCTAGCAAGTGGCAGATTGGAATATAATTTAAAAAATTATTCATCAGACATAAAAGTATAATGAACCCCTTACCTACTGAAATAGGTTTATCATTCATGTAATACTAGATCTTAGCTGAAAATTAATTTAAATACAGAACACTCAGGTTACTAACACAAGATCTAGGCTAATCACAGATAGTTTGGTATCAAAACGGTAATTTGTTTCACATAGTTAACTCTTAACATCCTGTAATGATTTAGGAGAAAATGTTTGAAAATGGGTTTGTTAATTCAAATATTTATAGTATATTTACTAGTGGACAGATTGCTGTAAAAATTTACAATATTGGAGTAAAGATTTGTAATTTGATGCTGTCAAGGTGTTGTTTTATACTTCCTGTTATTTAATAACAGCACTGGTGTTGGTGAATGCTTGTAATGAAACGCAAAGATGATCAAACAAAGTCAGAGTGAGCAGGTCACTCTGTTTTACACCTGTCTCAACTGAGAAAGGTTCTAGGAGCTCACCATTGATGTAAACCCACACTCTCATATTATCATGCAATGAACGTATAAGCCCTGTAAACTTCTCAGGCCAACCCAGCTTCAGAGTATACTCCAATGGGCTTGCCTATTGATTGTGTCAAAGGCCTTCATGAAATCAATAAAGCATTTGTACAGATCAGGTTGTTGCTCCTTACACTGCTCTTGCATCTGCAGAGCTCTGATATGGACAGAAATCACACTAACATTTTGACAGAATATTAGGTGCAACATGCATCAGCAGACAATTAAGAAGAGGCTTGGCAAAGATTTATTTTACCAACAACTGATAGTAAAGAGATCCAATCAGGAAAAGTCCATTGCTATTAAACTTTTCCATTCCATGAGGACCTATGCTGCTCCACGTAGTAGAATCACATCCAACATGAGCATTCAAATCACCCAACACTAGAAGTTTGTCACCTCTATTTACATTTTTCAAGACTATTTGCAAATCTGTGTAAAATTTATCTATTTCTTCTTGGGGACTGACCAAAGTTATAAAACGGTTAAAGTGGAGCAGCAACCTAAATGTCATGATCTGATCAGAGATACTATGTGGAAGCTCCATTAGATGTTGCACCATGGAGGTTCTTAGATCAAAACCTATTTACTTAGGGAAAAATCATCATCATTTAATGTCTGCTTTTCTTGCTAGCAAGGGTTGGATGGGTCTACATAGACCGAGTCAATACTGAAGTGGGGCTACTGACCTCCCAGGCAGGCCAAGAGGTTGTATCCCGCTTATGTATGGTCATATCAATACATCTCTTTTCTCCAGTCCATGCATACAAGCATGGAAAGCTGGACATGCTTCCCCGCAATGCTGCTGAAATGTAAAAAGCTCCCAGTTCACAGTGTAAGGTAGTCATACTGGTGACATAACAAAACCCCTCACAATGTAAGGTGCTCATGGTAGTGAAAGAGTACCCAACCTACCCTGTAAGGGAATCGTGTTGAGGACATAAGAAAAAACACCCAGCCCACCTTGTAAAGTGATTGTGTTGGGAATCACAACAAAAAGTGCCTAGTCACCCTGTAAAGTGGTCATGATGATGGTGACACGACAAAAAGCACCCAGTCCCCCCTGTAAAGTTGTGTTAGTGAAATGACAAAAAGCACCTAGTCCAACCTGTCAGCTGGTCAATTTGGTGCCATGATAAAAAAACACCCAGTTCATGCTGTAAATCTAGTTGACCTTAGGACAGGCATCCAGCTGTAGAAACCAAGCCAGAAATGGTTCTCCATGAGCAAGTCACAGGCATCTGATCGAACTTGTCTCACAATGGCACAACTCATCTAACTCATGCTAATGTGGAAAAATGGATGTTAAACGATAATGATGATAATGATATATATATATATATGTATATGTATATATATATATATATGTATATATATATGTATATATATATGTATATATATATGTATATGTATATGTATATATATATATATATATATATATATATATACATATATTAAATGAGGAGAATAAATGGGAAAAAGATAGTCTGCCCCAAATCGATTCAATAGAACAATAGAAGGACCAGCGGTGCAAGTTAAAGGTAGTATTATAATAAGTAAGGCAATCAAAGATATGAAGACAGGCAAGGCAGCTGGGCCTTCGGAGATAGTTGCTGAGATGCTGAAGGCATCTGGTATGGTGGGACACTATGGTCACCCGTATAGTGAACCAAATAATACAGAATGGGGTCATACCGAAAGACTGGCGTGGCAGCATCATCATTAACTGCTACAAAGGTAAAGGGGATGCTCTAGATAGGGGAAACAATAGAGGCATTAAGTTAGTTGACCAGGTCATGAATCTCACAGAAAGAGTTATAGCGCAACTAATCAGAGAGCGAATTGATCTAGATGAAATGCAGTTCGGGCTTGTGTCAGGTAAAAGTACCACAGACACTCTTTTCCTTGTATGACAACTACAAGAGAAGTACCTAGCTAAAAGTAAACCCCTCTACTTAGCTTTTGTAGACCTGGAGAAAGCCTTTGACAGAGTCCCCTGCTCCATTATCTAGTGGGCTCTTAGAAAACTAGGTGTAGATGAATGGCTTGTGAGAGCTATACAAGCTATGTATAATGAAACAGTCAGTAAGGTTAGAATTAACAACGAATATTGTGAAGAATTTAGTGTAAAAGTTGGTGTTCATCAAGGCTCTGTCCTTAGCCCCCTCCGATTTATTATTGCCCTTCAGGCTATAACAGAGGAGTTCAAGACTGGCTTCCCATGGAAACTCCTATACGCAGATGATCTAACGCTCATAGCTGAATCAATGGCTGAACTAGAGAAGAAATTCCAAACATGGAAGCATGGCCTAAAATCAAAAAGCCTTAAAGTTAACTTGTCTAAGACTAAAGTTCTAGTTTGTAGAA
>OZ024740.1:71586042-71588542 GCA_964016885.1 Eledone cirrhosa
CTCCCCTTCCCCATCACCTACCACCCCTCCACCATACCCCTCCACCGCACCATCCTCCGCCTCTTCCGACGCCTCCAGTCCGACCCCTCCACCTCCCACATATTCCCAGCCCCACCATTCCCCTCCTTCAAACGCGCACGCAATCTCCGCACCCTCCTCGTCCACAGCTCCCTACTCCCCAACCCACGCTCTCTTTCCCCCTCCCGGTTCCTTTCCCTGTTCTAGGCCCCGCTGCAACACCTGTCCCCACATCACCAACACCACCACCTTCCAGGGTCCCAATGGCCACTCTCTCTCTGTCCGGCATGCCTTCCGCTGCACCTCCTCCAACCTAGTCTACGGACTTCACTGCACGGAGTGCAGCGCGACTTACGTCGGACAGACTGGACGTCGCCTGGCGGACAGATTTACTGAGCACCTCCGGGATATTCGTCTCGGTGGTAGTTCCCCCATTGCCCGCCACTCTGGTGCCCCTGAACATTCCGCACGCCATCTCACAGTCTGTGGCCTACTCCAATGCCACGGAACACCCGCCAATCTCCTAAGAGTTGAACAACGAACCATCTTCATCTTACAGACCCACACTCCCCCCGGCCTGAACTCCCCACCCTTATTCCTTTAGCCTTCGACCCCCCCCCCCCCCCCCACACACACACACATATCCCCCACTAACACCACTAACACACCCCTCCTTTTCACCGCCCACCCCACAACTAACAATACTAACACCTCCACTCCACCCCACATCCGACCACCCTTCCCCAACTAACATACTAACATCCCTCCCTTCTTCTCCTCCCCCCTCCTTATCACACGCACACACCCACCGGCACATATATACACGCGCTCACACTAAACACACACCCTACTACCACCACTAACCCTCACCCTCACACATCCACCCCCACCACCCCGCAACTAACATCACTCACACCCCCTGACCCCAAGCACACGAACACACACACCCACTTACATCACCCACCCTACACGCAACTAACATCACTAACACCCCCCAACCCTACGCACACGTACACACACACCCTCTTACACCACCCACTCTACACACCCTACCACCACTGACCCCCACTCACACCCGCATTCAACCCTTTCTCCACCTCCTGTACACTAACACCAAACACACACACCAGTACACCACACTCCCTCCATCGACCCCCACACCCTTCTCTCCCCGCTCCACCCACACCCTTTCTCAAACACTCACTCATCCCACTAACACCTCTACTAATACACCCCCCTCCTCACTCCAACTTTCACACCTACCCTACTGCTGCTATGCCCTCTGACCACCTCCCCGCACACACAGACACACAACACACACTCACCATTTTACCCTACTGCTGCTATGCCCTCTGACCACAGACACACCACACTCCTCCTGCCTTGACCACTTCCTGTTGCGCGTGCACCCCACATCTCCCCTCTTCCGACCAATCTCTTCACGGATTACACGTATGTGAACCTTGATCCCGGAATCAACCACAATCAAGGATTTTACCAAGCATCCCACCACATCTTCTTACGGAATCACCTTTATGACTCACCCACACACACACCCAAAAAACATTTTTTTCCCACACGCCACCTACACCCACAACACGCTTAAACACCACACACACACGTGCGTACCACCACATATTTACACATTCAGCCTCCCGATTCCTCTCCCCCCCACCCCTCTATCCACACACGCACACACACTCTGACCTACACTCCACCCACACACACCTCTTCCTGAACATGCAACCCCGTTCTTCCCCCAACCCTCGCTTTCACATACACACACACACACACACACGTACACCTACACACACACACCACCTTCAGCCCTCCCCGCTTCCCTCTCCCCCACTCCACCCGACACCACCCCTACACGCGCCACACCCTTCAACCACCTGTTTTACCCCATTTTAATTTTATTTTGATCATGCCTTTATTTTTAATTTCATTTGCACCGTTTCCTCTCACCCCCTTTTTGCTATATGTCTCCCCCCCCCCCTACACACCCTTTGAACTCTCTTCCCACACACTTTTCACCTGAAGAAGGGCTTATGCCCGAAACGTCGTTCCCCACCACCACCCCACTCTCAAGAGCGTGAAATTAATAAACATTTGTTGTACTGCCTCTCTGTTTTGTTCCCGTTCAAGTTTTCATTATATATATATATATGTATATATAGGAGAGACGTAAAATAAGAAAATTATAAAATTAACTTACTTACTAAAATTTCACTTCCAACTAATTAGTTTCTGGAATGGAATAAATATATTTTCCGAAGAAAATACAGAGAATCATTCCGTCGTCAGGGAAGACTATTCTCATCTAAGTATCCAGGCAAAGCGTGGACTCTGGAGACTTATTAAAAAATAATTCAGTGGTTAGAAATTAGCGTGGACTGAATTCCTAGCCATTGAGAAAATCGCTGCCTCTGCGTCGGTGCCAAATTCAAAAAAGAATCAATCACGTGACATCGAGGTCAAT
>OZ024740.1:71591042-71601042 GCA_964016885.1 Eledone cirrhosa
TTTAGTTTCCGTAATGGGATAAAGATAGTAGAAACTAATTAGTTGGAGTGAAAATTTTAGTAAGTTAATTTTTAATTTTTAAAATTTTCTTATTTTACGTCTTTCATATATATATATATATATATATATATATATATATATATATATATATATATATATATATATAAGTATATATATGTATATATATATATGTATATATATGTATATATATATATATATGTATATATATGTATATATATATGTATATATATATATCTGTATATATATATATATATGTATATATCTGTATATATATATGTATATATATGTATATATATATATATATACATCTTTGGATTTTAGTCTTCAAATTTATTATTATTACTATTATTATTATTATTATTATTATTATTATTATTATTATTATTACTGTGTATATATATATATATATATATGTGTTGGTATCTGTGTTTCATCACATACATATTAATTTATACACTGCTCAGGGGGTATTTTCCTCCTTCGAGCTGATTCCATTGTAAAAGAATTCATTACCTTATTAATTTTAACTGCTCCTAGTTTGAGCTGCAAGCCGCCTCATATATACGACTGTTATTTCTAGCAGTACGGTTATGAGACTAGTTAGATACTGCAAAACCATGTGCGTCACGCAGTCTTTTAAATTATTTAGAAGTGAAGCATATCAATTTGTCTCTGGATGTTTACTGAGGAGAGCGGGACATGATATTCCTACACTTATTTAACTCGAAACATATTTGGATCTTAAAGTTTAAACTTATCTACGGAACAGGTTTGATTTTGAAATTTAAATGTGTCTAAACATCACGGCCTCTTGGCAATACAGTTCGTCTTCGTTGATTTATTATTTTAAATCGATATGGACAAACTGTAGTATAATAATTAGTATACTTCAATCTGGCTAAATTTTCCTTTGCAATATATATACAGATGTGTTGGTATCTGTGTTTCATCACATACATATTAATTTATATATATATATATATGGAGGCACATGGCTTAGTGGTTAGAGCATTGGCCTTGCAATCGAAAGGTTGTGAGTTCAATTCTCAGACCGGGTGATGTGTTGTTTCCTTGAGCAAGACACTTTATTTCACATTGCTCCAGTTTACTCAGCTGTAGAAATGAGATGATAGGGACTGGGGTCCCTATCATTCCACTGCAAAGTGGTCGTGGAGGTGCCACGGCAAAAAAGCACCCAGCACTCACTGTAAATGAGGTTGGTGTTAGGAAGGGCATCCGGCTGTAGAAATCAAGCCAGCATCAGTTCCCGTCCCACCCTTGCAAGCAGGGAAAAGCGGACGTAAAATGAAATGATGAAATGATGATGATATATATATATATATATATATATATGTGATAATAGAGGCTCGAATACTCAAGTTATGGGCTTCCAAAATTTTCACTATAGGGGGTTTACCCCCCATTAAGTTGACTTAATATTATTGAAATTTTCTGAAATTTTGTGAATAGACATCACATCTTATAATTTATCTATGGTTTAAATTTCATCGAAATCGAAGGGAAAAAGTTTTCAGCGGGGGTTTGTGTCCCCGGTGAACCCTTTGATTAAAATGAAATAAGGTACTCTACTGTTTTACTATAAAAGTGAGGTGCTTTTTTTGTTGATTAACATTTAATTAATAGAAACACCCAGTGATAATAGATGTTCCAATACTCAAATTATGGGCTTCCAAAATTTTCACTATAAGGGTTTAACTCCCATTAGGGTGTCTTAATATTATTGAAATTTGCTGAAATTTTGTGAATCATGGTTTAAATTTCATATAAATCAGAGGGGAAAAGTTTTCAGCGGGCCAAGCAGGAGTTTGTGCCTCTGGGGAACCCTTTGAATAAAATGGAATATACTTATCCAAGTACCCTGGGCAATGTAGTTTCAGAATATATATGGTTATGGGGGACTATCTCCAAAACCATAGGAGGAGTTCGTGAACAAACAAACAGACAGGAACTACAACTTTATTATATAAAATATATGTATAAATATATATGTATATATCTATATTATAAAGCTGATGGCCGTATGTATGTAACAAACTTTTCGCCAAACGGCTGGACCAAACAGCACCAAATTTACACCATAGATGTAACTTTTTCCAAGTAAGAAAGTGAGGGCATTTTTGTCTACTAAATTTAGTTAAAAGATTAAAGATATTTTATTGTTTATTTAAAAATCCACTTCTTTAAAATTTTCAGGTTGTTCTGGGTCTACCTACTCCGTAACTACCATCAATTTTGATCGCCCTGCACTTTTTTATACAGCTGTCGTCTTTCATGCACATCATGTGACCATACAAACGTAGACTTCTCTCAAGTAAACAGCATCTGATCCTCTTATTTCTAATTTCTCACTTAGTTCATTTATGCTTTGCCATTCACGTATATTACTATTACACATCCAACGGAGCATGCATGCTTCATTCCTTTCCAGTCTGCGCAGGTCCTCTACACGCAATGCCCATGTCTCACTGCCATGCAGCATTGTTGTTCGTATACAGGCATCATACAATCTGCCTTTCATTTTTAGAGAGAAACCTTTTGTGGCCAACAGCGGTATAAGCTCTCTGAACTTTTTCCATCCCGTTCTGACTCTGGCTTCAGAGCAACCTCCACCACTGCTGATTTCGTCACCCAGGTAACAGAAAGTGTCCACTATTTCTATAGAACCATCTGGGCAATAGAAGGAGCTAGTATCCTGTGGGCACTTGCTACTTATTGCACCTAGCATCGGCCACATATAAAATCTACGTTCTTAGATAGTTTACCTGTGATCCCACTACATCTTTTATGTACCCATACTTTGCATTTGGGACATAAAATGGAATTTCTGCCTACTCCTTTCCTACACACTGAGCAAGGCCATTTCCCCGAGGGCACCTGTGCCCTATTTTACTTTCTACAAACTAGAACTTTAGTCTTAGACAAGTTAACTTTAAGGCCTTTTGATTCTAGGCCATTCTTCCATGTTTGGAATTTCTTCTCTAGTTCAGCCATCGATTCAGCTATGAGAGTTAGATCATCTGCGTATAGGAGTTCCCATGGGCAGCCGGTGTTAAACTCCTTTGTTATAGCCTGAAGGGCAATAATAAATAGGAGGGTGCTAACGACAGAGCCTTGATGAACACCAACTTTTACACAAAATTCTTCACAATATTCATTGTTAATTCTAACCTTACTGACTGTTTCTTTATACATAGCTTGTATAGCTCTCACAAGCCATTCATCTACATCTAGTTTTCAAAGAGCCCACCAGATAATGGAGCGGGGGGACTCTGTCAAAGGTTTTCTCCAGGTCTACAAAAGCTAAGTATAGGGGTTTACTTTTAGCTTGGTACTTATCCTGTAGTTGTCATACAAGGAAAAGAGTGTCTGTGGTACTTTTACCTGACACAAACTGCATTTCATCTAAATCAGTTCGCTCTCTGATTAGTTGCGCCATAACTCTTTCTGTGACCTTCATGACCTGGTCAACTAACTTAATGCCTCTATAGTTTCCCCTATCTAGGGCATCCCCTTTACCCTTGTAGCAGTTAATGATGATGCTGCTACACCAGTCTTTTGGTATGACCCATTCTGTATGACTTGGTTTACTATCCGGGTGGCCATAGTGTGTCCCACCATTCCAGATGCCTTCAGCATCTCAGCAACTATCTCTGAAGGCCCAGCTGCCTTGCCTGTCTTCATATCTTTGATTGCCTTATTTATTATACTACCTTTAACTTGCACCGCTGGTACTTCTATTGGATCGATTTGGGGCAGACTATCTTTTTCTCATTTATTCTCCTCATTTAATAATCTCTCGTAGTGACACTTCCAGGCTATCTTCTTATCAGTATCAGTGAGCGCAAGTACACCTTTATCATTACGGACACACTTCTCCCCGACAATATCACGGTTTTTCTTGGCACATTGTCTAGCAATCCTGAACACCTCACGTTTTTAGTCCTCACGTTGTAGAACATGCTTGAACTTTCTATCCTCTGCTTCCCTTTTTGCAAGGTACACTTGTCTCCTAGCTTCTCTCCTGGCCACTTGATAGTGTTCTCTACTTCCCCCATCCTGCCATACTTTCCAAGCCTGCTTTTTGGCCTTGATTGTCTCTTCCACCTTACTGTTCCACCACTACCAAGTTACTCTCCTTCTGCCAATAGGTCTGCTGCAGCCACAGATTTCATCCGTTGCTTTCAGCACGTTCACTTTCAAGAATTCCCACTGTTCCTCTATATTGCACGTCTCTAATTGATCTTCCTTATTGTCAAAGGCATCAAGTAATAAGCTTTTAAATTTGTCACTGGCTATAGAGTACTTCAACTTCCATATTCTTCTCCTCAAGGTAGGCCTCCTCTGTCGTCGAGTACGTCTATTCCTGACTATGAGGTCACTAACTATGAGGCTATGTTGGGAGGTGCATTGTCACGTCTTCTAGCAAGGATATAATTTATCTGGCTGGCGTGTTCCCCTGATCTATAGGTGATCAAGTGGTTATCTCGTTTTTTGAAGTTTGTGTTACAGATAGTTAGGTTATTAACATCACAGAATTCCAGGATTCTGAAGCCCTCCTCATTTCTATTTCCAACCCTATAGCCTCCATGGATTCCATCATAGCCATCACTATGTTGTCCAACGTGACCGTTTAGGTTGCCAGCAATAATTAAGTAGTTGCTGTCGGTTATTTGGGAGGTAGTGTGCATTAGCGTCTCATAGAACCTATCTTTTATAACGTCAGGTTGACCAGATTGGGGTGCATAAGCGGATATTATTGTCACAGTAGTTCTATTTAGAACTAGTCTTATTTTAATTATTCTGTCATTTACTCTATTTACGTCCATTACCTTATCTACCCATTTATATATGTATATATGTATAAATATATATGTATATGTACAAATATCTACACCAATTTAAGTGACCAACTACACCGCATGTTATGGTTTGCCCTTCACTTGATCTAAAGGTTGCTTCCATGTGAAATATTCTGTTATGTTAATTTTATTTGTATTACATATTGAACATACGTCAACTACTTTCTTT
This sequence comes from Eledone cirrhosa, assembly GCA_964016885.1. Taxonomy (NCBI): domain Eukaryota; kingdom Metazoa; phylum Mollusca; class Cephalopoda; order Octopoda; family Eledonidae; genus Eledone; species Eledone cirrhosa. Next base: position 71,596,113 of record OZ024740.1, read on the forward strand.
TTTTATCCTTGCCAGACAAACTTTTTATTTTGGGTTTTCTGTCTAGGATGTTCAATTTAATGATGACACATGCCAAGTTGAGTCATTCACCACTGGTCAGTTCCTGTTTGTATCTATTTTGGTTGTATTACTTTGCTATTTTTTCTGTATCAAGTCATTCCTCTTCTTTGAGAACAGCACATAATCTAATTACCCCATTTCCCATTTTCTATAAACTTAAAGTTGATCCCTAGAATCAATGCTCAAAGCTGTTTTATTTAGTCTGAAATATATATCAGATAAATCTCAAGCATCTGACTATCACAGCTAACCTCTCCATAAAAATTTAGTCCAGGCTTGTATCATTGGGGTAGCAATGGTATAGGTTGTTGATATATACAGCATCTATCGATGCATACACACAAACACTAAATGCAGCAACAATAAAACAAATTCTAACATCGAGTACCTACCTATTGGTTATTGAATAATAATTGTTTCTACTTTAGGCACAAGGCCAGCAAATTACCCAGTACAGCTGCTGCTGGTATTATTGGTGATTGGGTGGGAGAGGTGGTGGTGGTGGTACTAAAATCTTTCAGCTGAATGGATTGGAAAACGTGTACATGTGAAGGAGAGGAGAGGCACAACCAAAACACCTTGTTCTATATAGGTACTAAGTAACATCCCTTTTATGTTAAATGAGGTCAGAGCCATTTGATAAATATTGATCAATAACAAAAGCACTTGCATTAATATGATCAACTAAAAACTTTGATGGCAATGAACCAGAATGGCCTCATTTCAAAGACTAAAACCAGTTAAATAATTGTTTACTACTTTTGGCACAAGGCCAGCAATTACCCAGTACATTACTGGTACTTTATTTTATCGACCCCGTAAGGATGAAAGGCAAAGTTAACCTCGGCAGGATTTGAACTCAGAATGTAAAGGGACGTAACTATGCTAGAAAGCATGGCGTCCAACTCTCTACCGATACTGCCAATTCACCGCCCTTAATGAATAATAATGAACTTCAGTAATGCAGAATTATGCGTTCTGCCTAGAAATCTAGTAAAACACCTTTGCAGGGTTTGAACCCCCTGACCTTTTAATCAATAATTATTTCACTTCTGTTTTAGGGATGGCACAGTTTTTAGATGATGGAAAAGACTTGCAGGAACAGGTGCCTTCAAGACTTTATGAACATGGTTGTGAAACAGAAAATTCAGATGGCAATTTGTTGCAGTATTTAATTAGAAGCAAAATGTACATCAAATGCAGATGAGTGCTACTTATTTGTTTGAAGATTCTGTTGGGTTAGCAGAGATCTGCTCAGCAAGGAACAAGAAGACCAGGTTGTAATTTGGGTAGTAAGAATACTTGCAGTGGACTATGCAATACATGAAGGTTTCATTTGCCTTCTTGAAGTAAGCATTATGATGGTTAATTTTCTCCCAGTTTATAACAGTGTTTGAAGATACACCATATCTCTGTGTATCATAACAGAAGACTAAATAGATTGGTGTCAATAAGGGCATCTGGCTGAAAAACATTGCCTCAAACAATTTCGTCCAACCTATGGCAGCCCGGAAAAATCAACATAAAAAAGATAATGATGATGATGATTATAGACAATCATCTTCATTGTACAACTGAACTGCAGATGTGCTTGAATTGAATCATTGGACAGTTTCAGAGTTGTGAGGATGGTGTTGGTTCATCTGCTTTGTCAGATGGGTCAATGATGAAGTATGTATGACTCAGTGTAGTTAGCATAGAACTGGTGGAATTCTGGTAATTTAATTCACTAAAATACTAATGGTTTGAAGGTGTTGCTGTTTAACTCCACTTCAACCATCATTGAGTAGAACTATGATTAAAGGTATTCAAATCGTGACCCCCCCCTCTTTTTATATATTAAGTATTTCCTTGTCCATTTATTTTTTAAGATGGGAGAGCAGGATTTCAGAGGAATTAGGCCATTTTCAACAAACTGAGTGACCAAGTAACAGACTCCTTCATTGACATATGATGTTGTGTGGTATGATGATAGGAGGCAGTGCTGGATTTACCATTGTATTTAGGTGTGCTTAAACACAGGGCCCCATTGGCCAGGAGGGCCTATCTTCATGCGGCAAACATTTTTTAGGATGAATTTTTCAAATGTTTGGGACCTCATAACTTAACTAGCACAGTGCCTCATTTGTCCCAAATCTGGCACAGATAAGGGGTAGGTTGTCTTGAAAAGGTAGCCAATAGAAGATTCAACATGGATATACACTCAGATTAGTGTGTGTGAGAGAGAGATAAAACAAAAAAAATGAAGTGAATTGATTCAATTGGAAATTGAACCTGTATCATAGACTTGGCTTACCGAGAACTTTAGCAATTGAAATGATTTTTACCTTTTCAATATCGATAAGATGCATACGCACACACACGGATCAGGTTCCAGATGTTAGGATAGATGAAAAGAAACTATATAACTATACAGACAAATCAAATAGTTATTACTATTGCCAATCAAAACTGCAACTCTAGGGAGGACACCAAATACACTTGCTTATCTCCAAGTCAGTCTTAATGGATCAAAGTTAGATAAACAAAGACATCTCGGCCATGCCCATCTTATTTTAATTTCAAGAGTAGCATATCTAAGCTCACATAATTCCAATATGCCTTTGGTTTTTTAAAGATGACAGGGAATGATTTGAGGGAGATTTAGTTGCTATTTCCAGCAAATCGAGCGATTGGGTAGGAATTCTCACATTGGATCGATACCAATATAATTACATTTATATAGGAATAGATACACACGCTCACACACATACTCACTCACGTGCATGTATACTCACACGCACAAGAGAATATAAATATTTGTATGGCACTTTTTCGTAACTTCTCTCCCGACACCCTAATAGAGTTGTGGCCAGGAAAAAGACGAATAAGTGTCCGTTTGTTTATACAAAGTATATCCATATATAGATACATAACATATACATACACAAATGTATATATTATACATTAATACAATGAAACAAGGTGTGTTTAGTTTACTTTCGATTATAATCGAAAGTAAACTAATTATTAATAAGTACAGCAAATGAGTTGCTGGGACATGTCACCAGAAGTTCGAATAAATGTTAGGTCTTTTTCTTCACAAATACTATTTCGCTATATATATATATATATATATATATATATACTCAGTTGTACTCCAGTATTCGCGGGGTTACGTTCCTAGAGCACAAGCGAAGAGCGAAAAACCGCGAATATCGGATGTGGTCCATTAAAATGTCTATAAACGTCAAAATATAATAAAAAAAAGGGAGCGTCTTATGCAAAGAGGCGTCCAATAGGCCAGCAAATATGGTATATTGCTATTAACAATTTAGCGTTAAAAAAAAATATATTGCCACGAAGAAAGCCATAAAAAAGTCGCGGAAGATATTTAGGATTCCGCGAATATGCCGTCGTTTCCACGAACAATTATTAGTTAGGTTCAAAGGAAAATTCAGCGAATAAATGGGACCGCGAATGTCGGGGGTACACTGTATATATATATATTCGTGCGTATGTGTGGTCACTGAAGGGGATTGAACTTTAAACTTTCAATAATAAATAAAACAAACGTATTGAGTTCTCTCTTTCTTGGAGGTAGTAGAATCAAGTACTATTACTAGTAATCTCTCTCTCTATATATTTATACATAAAATATAATATAACACACACGTTTAAAATTCGTATATATATACACACACACACATATATATATATATACATACATACACGATTATATGCATATCATTTGGTGAGCAGGATACCTCTTTAGTTCTTCAATGTGAAAATAAATTCCTATTTAACTTTCAGAGTTCACTTACACATGCGAATACAGTCACATCAGTTTCTATTTGCGGTTGCTGAGTTATCCAACCGCCTACACACGGCATACAAAAATCTACTAAGGTCTTCCCCCGCCCTCACTTGGGTCGACCAACCTGAGCAGCGAAGTTGTGTGTGCGAGCACCTTGTTCTGTGTGTCTGGTCACAACGAGGCTGGGTGTTCGGCAATCAACAGATTGCTTTTTTTTTCTCTCTTTCTCTCTCCTTCTCCCAGTCTCTCTCATTTTACTGACACTTTAAAGTGGTCAGTCTAGTTTGTATCTACTAGTGATTACACCTTTTCTTAAAATACGTAATCCACTTTTATATAAGTACCAGTACCTCAGTTGGATCGGACTTTAATTATCTCAGAGACGCTACCCTAGAGCTAAACAACGAAAAAAAAAAAAAAAAGTCGGACAAAAACGAAACCAAATATATATATATACTAAAGACTGGGGAACAGTAGTTAAAACTATTTTTTCCCAAAATGCCGGTCTTTCATACGAAGACCATCGAAGGAATCCTTGAGCCAGTAGCTCAGCAGGTAAGTTTCGCTTGGAATGAAACATTTTTTAGAATTTTCTATTTTTAAAAATAATTTTCCTCTCGTTGCAATTATCTCAATTTAATGATGATATTTTGTGCAAGTTACTCTTTCTTTGGATCCCACTGCAGTATATACTATATACATACGTTTATATATATATATATATATATATATATATATATATATATATATATATATAGTAATAATAATAATAAATGTGAAGACTAAAATCCGAAGAGGGCTCGATAAGGATAATATATATATCAAATATATAAAAACCATACAGCATATATTTATTAAAATAACAGGTTAAAGTTTAAGCAAGGAATCGCTGCTTTCATCCTTAATGAAGATCCCGTTAAGGGTGAAAGCAGCGATTCTTTGCTTAAACTTTAATCTGTTATTTTAATAAATATATATATATATATATATATATATATTACACACATACACCTTTTTTTTTTTTTTTTTTACTTCCAACCTATCAAAATTCCTTTTTAGTATCGGCATACTCTG
>OZ024740.1:71606042-71667694 GCA_964016885.1 Eledone cirrhosa
AGGGAATCATGTATCCAGAGAAGACACAGTATATTGTACATATACTAAATACATATTACAGTGAAGAACATGTACTCAGTAATATGTATTTAGTATATTTACAATATACTGTGTCTTCTCTGAATATATGCTTCTTTCTCTCTCTCTCTATATATATACTACTTTTGACTTAATATTGCTCTGGATAATGTCTATTGAGCTTGTTTATTGAAAAACACATAATTCTAACATATTTAATATGTTACATTTATATATATATATTGATTAGCAAGAAAACAGCTGCTAGTAAATATTTTCATCAACTTATTAAATAAAGATTAGTCACATGTTAGAATTTGGAAATAATTTCAGGATTCTAAAAAGAAAAAGACAAGGAGTGGAGGCATGATTTTCTTCTTTCTTATCCTTTTGTCTTTGTCTGGTTGTCTTTTATGAGATTTTATAAGTAAGCTTTTTGTTCCCTTCACTCTCTGAAATAAAGGTCTCTAACTTCTATCATGCCCACCCCCATTTTCTCCCTGTGCTAAATTCAGTACATTGATGCCTCTCATCATCATGTCTTCCAGAACCTGTGAGTGATGTCTGAAGTGTCATGCCTAATACTAATTCATTGGGTTTGAATGCTAGCTAAACTTCTTTCACCATACATACTCTAGTGTAATGTCTAGAATATTTCACCTCTCTCTCACACAAACAAGCATATATATATATTACTACAATCACAAATCCACTAATTTCTTACAAATCTTTCTGAAGAGAGTAAATAAATATGTAAATATTTATTCTACTTGTCAAAACTTGGCTTCAGAAAATAGCTCGTTATCATCTACTCACCTCCTATATGTGTATGTGTGTGTTTCTGTGTTTTAGGCTAATCTAGCTGTATTGATTTCAAGATTTAAATTCTGCTTTTGAGGTTATTTCTTGCTTCACTTCATTCTTCATTGAATCAAGTCTTGAGAAATTGCTTACTCTCCACCCTGCACAATTTGTTCTTTCATGTAATTTTTATTGTAGATTTGTTTTGAGTCAGATAAAATATCAAAGTAAAGTGTCAAACATTTTTTATACCATTGGTATAATTCAATGACTGAGGCTGAACTAACCACTAGTCCTGATTTTAATAACCTTTAGAGAATTGAAAGACAAAATCAAGAACAGTGAGGTACCACTTAAGTGGGGATGGTTGGCTTTTGTTTTTATTATTCTGGTAGAAAATGATAACTGCTAATGAACCTCATTGGGTATAACTCCATTTAAAAGAAGAGACGGTGAGAATTAACAGATGATGTTTTCAAGAATGTGACAAGAGGCAATGTAAAAGCCCAAGCAAGCAACAATATTGAGAATATTGATTTTTTTTTTTTACATAGGCACAATGTCAAAACAGTATTAAGAACATTAAAAATAATCATTATTTCTTACATTGGTTAACTTTGCCTTTCATCCTTACGGGGTCGATAAAATAAAGTACCAGTAATGCACTGGGTAATTGCTGGCCTTGTGCCTAACGTAGAAACAATTATTTCTTACATTGGCACAGGACTATAAATAAGGTGGAATATATTTGATTGAGCTGAGTTCAGTATTTGACTTACTTTTTTATCAACTCTGGCAGGATTTGAACTTTGAGTGTAAAAAGGTGAAACTATATACAAGCTATTTAGCCAGGCATTCTGCCATTTCTGTTACTCCACTGGCCTGTATAATAATTCTCTCTAACATTGGCATGAGGCCAACAATTTGGGGGAAGGGTAAAGTCGATTATATCGACTCCAGTACTTAAATGTTACTTTATTTTATTGACTCTGGAAGGATGAAAGGGTCAACAAATTGAACTCAGAATATAGAAATTCATAACCAAACACTGCAAAGCAATTTGTCCGATACTCTACCAATACAGCCAATTCACCACCCTTACCAGCCTCTATAATAATGATTTCTTGCATAGGCTGAAAGCCACAAATTTTGAAAGAGGTGTATAGTTGATTAAATCAACTCCAGTAATCAATTGTTACTTAGTTTATTAATCTCTAAAAGATGAATGACAAAGTCAACCAAGGTGGGATTTTAGTCAAAAGTAAAAGGGATATAACTAAATATTTTGTTTAGTAGACTGATTCTCTCATATACTCACTACTCTACTATTAATAATTCTTTCTGACATTGGCAAGGGGAAGGAAAAAGTCATACTTTATTTTATCAAATCTGGAAAGATAAAAGGCAAAGCTGACCCCCAAAAAGTCTGGAAAGGTCAGTTTGTAAATACTGTGAAGCATTTTGTCCATTGGTCTCGTGATTCAAACAATCTTCTTCTCTCAACTAATAACAACATGGCTAGTTGTCCTAGTTAGTCTGTCATTTTCTTCTGGGGGAAACGCCTTCTCCATTCTGTCCACCGGGGCTGTGGGGAGGCCAGCATGTGGGACCCCATTTTCTCATCATATAGAGATGGGGAGGGCGACAGAGATGAAGGTGATGACAGTGGGAGTCCGGCTCTTCCACATTCAGACCATATCCTTGTGGTTGTGTTCATTGTCTATAGAGTTTTCATTATTCTTATTGGCAGTATCGGTAGAGGGTCGGACGCCATGCTTTCCAGCATAGTTACGTCCCTTTACGATCTGAGTTCAAATCCCGCCAAGGTTGACTTTACCTTTCATCCTTACGGGGTCGATAAAATAAAGTACCAGTAATGCACTGGGTAATTGCTGGCCTTGTGCCTAAAGTAGAAACAATTATTCTTGTTTATACTTGTATAATCCATTCTTTTTTATTGCTTTATCTAACTGAAGTTGTATTTGATGTTGTTATTCAGCAGCCATCAGTTCATGTCCATTTGCCTTGCAGTGACTAATATCTGACATCTTTTTCCTTACCAGTCCATCATTCTCTGTTAGCTTTTTAAACTTTTCTCCCTTCATGCTCCTTCTGTTTTAGTTAATCCTTTTAAGACTATCATATTAAAAAATAATAGTTTTTTAAAATGTTAATTTCTTTATTAGCTATGAATTATTTTTTTCAAGACAATTTAGTTAAGTCCTTTGTTTAGTGCCAGTTTTTCTGTGACTTACACATTTGGAAATTAATTATTCTTTAAAAAAACAATAATGCAAATTATAATAAACCCTCTTTTTCCTTCTAAATTCTTGTATGACAGAAGAGTGAAAATTTGAAGAAATTAAGTAGTAACACACCCATCCTTATCACAAGAGGTGAAGCTGTTGCTTTCGAGAAGCAAAACAGAATCTTGCTGCATCATTTATTTTATAATGGCAGTCATCATCTCATCACCTTAGTTGTGTTATGAATTGGATGAGTTTCCAATGCGAGTAAGAATGATCATCATAATCAGTGGCATATTGCTAGGGGTACATGGGGTTGCAACTGCCCCTCCCCCCAAAAATGTTGTTGGTAAATTAGTCATTTTTATCAGAAAATTATGAACGTCTGCATCCCCCAAAATGATAGGAGCAATACACTTATGATTATAACCATTTCACATCTATTTTACATCTATTTCACATCTATTTTACATCTATTTCACATCTATTTTACATCTATTTTACATCTATTTTACATGCTTGCATGGGTTAGATGTGCCATGATGGAATACCATCCACCTTTCAGAGTGGACTGGCTGATTTTTGTCATGGCACCAGTATGACTACCTTACAAGGTGAACTGGGGGTATTTTATCAAAATATTATTGATAATAACGCTAGTTGTTAATATGGCTGTCTTCCTTTATCACAAGATCCATTTTGTAATGAGAGGTATACAGTTGATTGACTTGAGCTCATTGCCTTACTAGTATTTATTTCATCTCTCTCTGGTAGGGATGAAAGACTGTCAACACTAGTAAGACCATCATTTGGAATAAAGAGAAACAAATCTGAAGAGTTTTATACATTTAGTCCGGTGTAACACTGCTTTTTTTTTTTTTTCCAATTGGTTTTCATAAGTATCATTAATAAAATATTTTAGAGCACCTGTTGAATTTCTTGTAGTGATTGCTTTCATCTCATTATGCACTTGAGTAAAATCTGCCAAAATCAATATTGCCCTTCATCATTTAGTAATTAATTAATTTTAGTGCAAATTTTTTAAAACCCCATCTCTAACTTTTTTTAATTATGCTTTCTGTTTTGAACATCTGAGATTTGAAATCTAAAAAAACAAAAATGCATATATTTGTTTGTTAGTAAATATGGCTGAATTGAGATTAATATCTAATGCATATGTAATGAATATATGTAGCAAATATAATATATGTAAATATATGTCCAGGAATAATAAATCTATAAGTCCAAATGAAGTTTGGCTTTATAAAATTGTAGAAAAGTGTTGTGCTTGTCTCAGTGCAACCCTTTTGTCACCAGATCCTCAATGAATTTCACTGCTAATGTGTTTTAATTGATTTTGAAAGTAATAGAAAATTTCTGAGAATTTAGTTACTTGTTCATTATTAAGCTGGTGTTTGGATTATAACTGAACAAACATTTTATATATAAAATTATGACAGAAGATTTTTCTATGAGTATGAATAGCTTAAAAAGGAGGGTTTTGTATCATTGAACTTGTGGATTTAGCTGTATTGGTATCAGTTAAGTGACTGATATTAGTTTCTACAAGCAGGAAAGTTATGTAACTCTAAAAACCGTTGCTCCATCTTTCATGATCTATGTGAAATTGTCAAAACATCTTGATTTATTAGGATTTTCAGCTGCAGTACTTGACTGATACAATATTTTATTGATCCTGGGAAACACTGAAAATAAAAGAAACTCATCAAAATACAGTTATGAACATAGTTTACAATTCTGTCTCAACTAATGAAGGATATATTTATGAAGGATTTATTTGTTCTGTATTTAAAGTGAATATTTTTTAAACACACACACATGCACATGTGTAATATATGCAATCACATGCATGTATATGCTTTTTTTTTTATTCTCATGCACCTAATATTTTTCATATATCTCTTTTTATATTCAACTCCCACACAATATTACACATAATTAGATAAACACAATATCTAATATAGTCACACAGAAGAATCCTTTAACATACATTTTTAAAGCAAAACTATTTATCCTACATAACTCTATGTATATTTTAACAGATGTTCTTTTGGACTGACATACAAACATATATTTATGGTTGAAAAGATCCAAACCCAATATCTGTCTGTTTGTTCTTTGGATCAAATAGACAGAAGGGCTGCATGCAATTCTGAGATTAGTCTGCTATGTTAGTCTAAAAATAACCAGTATTTTTTTCTCTAAAATAATTGAGTTTCATTTTATTTACTTTACATTATACTGTACATATTTAACCTCATTTTACCAAAGAGAGATAAAATATTTTCTTACTGTACTTTGTGCAAAAAGGAAATATCGAAAATTTTGTCATTTTGGAAGTTGATCTTTTCAAGGTTAATTCTTTTCAGTTTTTTTTTAAATATAAAAAAGCAATCAAGCACTTCAAGATAATTGTTTGTGCTTGTGTTATTATGACTTGGTTTATTTTCAGAAATATATCATCTCTGATGACCTAGTACATCTAAATACATGCTGATAACCTAGTTCTCATAGCTGAATATGAATTTAAGAAATTCTAAACGTGGAAGCAATTCATAAAATTGATAGATTTTAATGTAAATCTAGCAAATAGAAAGGTTTTAGCATGAAAGAAAACTAGACTCTATTGTCACCTGAATGGTGGCCATGCTTGCCATGCAGAGAAGGGGTAGGGAAGAATTTTGTGTGCTCAATGTAAACTATAGGTGCACAAAAGTTGCAGTGGTTTCACAGCAGACTGACAGAGAACTTTGTATGTAGCAGATGTGCAGAGGTGTTAACAGTAAGATCATTCATAAAATAAATTCTTTCAAATGCTTGAAAAGCTCACTAAAAGTAAAAGTGTTACCTATGTTACTTATGTAATTAGCACTGGAAGAAAGTGTTCTAAACATATTATTTACCAGTGTAAGAATGGGTGGACAAAGTTTTGGGAGCAATTGCTTTATGGAAAATGGACATGAAGTAATAATGTATATTGCAAAGCATCCACCCCCACCCCCACACACACACAAAAAAAGAAAAAAAAATCTCCAGAGTACAGTTAATAAAATTCTTAAATACTAATTAAGTTTGTGTGCTGTAAGACTTAAACTATATGCCTGCAAGAGTGAGTGTTATTGCTGATTACAGTTGAAGAAAGAACAGCTGGGTCAAAACAGATTTATTCAATTTTTATTAAAACAATAGTGGTTGATGTTATTGATTCTTGAGGCCACTGAGTAAAAGTCACTAAATAACAAATACTTGTTTGGCTGTGTACTTAAATACACCATTCAAAATTAACCAGTTGGAAAGCAAGATTATTATGATAGTCATCTATTTCTGAGAAAAACATTGTGGTACATGATTCCTATGGAAATGATGCTTTCAAAATGATTTAAGAGGAATCAGTTATGTAAGTGCATGGATAAAGTTGATAGAGTTATCAAATTTCTAAATAATTGTTTCTAACATACAAGGCCAGCAATTTTAGAGAGAAGAAAGTCAATTAAATTGATTCCAGTATTTCACTGGTACTTTATTTTATTGATCCTGAAGGATGAAAGCAAAGTTGACGTCAGAGGAATTTGAACTCAGGACGTAACGCTCTAGTAATACTTCCAAATTTCCAAATAATAATTGCTTTTGAAAAGATAGTATATAGTCAAGTGTTTAGTTACAGATGATTGGACCCCCCCCCCCCCCCCCGTATGTGCCTGGTACTCGTTTATTCAATCTCAGCAGGATGGAGTGTACACTTGACATGGATGAGGTTAGAACTTGGGTTGTTGAAGGATGGAATTAGACATTGGAAGCCTTTTATCTTGTTCTCTACTGTTTTTACTATTCCACCACATAATAATAACAATTTTTTTTGTAACTGCAGCATAACTGAATGGTTTAGTGGCTTGCTTCACAATTATTAGGTCCTGGTCCGATTCCACTGCATGGCACCTTTGGAAAATGTCATTTACCATAACCTTGGGTTGATCCATGTCTTGTGAGTGAAACTAGGTAAATGGAAGCTATTTAGAAGCATATCAGGTGGACAGTACCTCTAATTCAAAGGGCATGCCTTGTCACTGATTATGTCATGTTGAATAACCCTGTTCAACCACTGACATGTTAATTTCATGAGCAAGCTGTTCAGTTGACCAAACAACTGGAACACTCATCATCAAAACTGATGGAGGTCCATTCCAATAATTTCTTATATTGACATAAGGCCATGCATGTTATTAGTCAATTAAGTCAACTCCTATACTTGACCACTGCTTGTTTTATTGGTTCCTGGAGGATATAAGACAGAGTGAAACCCGGATAATTTAAACTCAGACAGTAAAGGGCTGGAACTAAATACTGCAATATTGTCCAATGCCATATCAATTCTTCCTCCCCCCTTTTAATAACAGTATTAGTAACCTTAATTCTTTGGTAATTTAGTGTGTTAAAGCAAGCAGTACTTATTATGTCCCACAGCTTAGCAGCTTGACAAAGATCAGAGGAAGAAGTATCATACTTAAAAATAAAGTGTGAGTTGGCATCAGAAATAGCATCTGGTAATACTGTCCAACAGTCTTGTCCAACATATACCAAGAAAAAGAAGAGGTAAAAATGATTATGGTGATGATGACGATGTACATTGGGCATATATTCACATATTGTTTATAGCAATGTGTTTATTTTATCATTATCATCATCACCGTCATTATCATGATTTGTTATCATTAAAACAATTATTATCATTAATGGCACGGTGGATTGGCAGTATCAGTAGAGGGTCGGACGCCATGCTTTGACGCATAGTTACGCCTCTTGCCATTCTGAGTTCAAATCCCGCCGAGGTTAACTTTGCCTTTCATCCTTATGGGGTCGATAAAATAAAGTACCAGTAATGCACTGGGATAATTGCTGGCCTTGTGTCAAAAGTAGAAACAATTATTATCATTATTTAAATGCAGTGTTGCTTGTCTTCAGATTAGTATCTGGAATTACCCAGGACAGTTGTACAGGAAAACATTGATAGAACTTTATCTTCCCACCTCCTCATTCATTCTTCTATCTTCTTATTACTATTACAACCACTATCACTAACCTAGCTTTTATTTACTGTAAGAACATGATTTCATGATAGTAAATTTATAGACTTCTTTAAGTAATTAAACAAAGTAATTAATAAATCATTAAATTAATTTCTGCTGTAAATGTCAGCATATTATGTGTGATTAAGTTTGCTTCAAAACCACATGGTTTCTAGTTTTGGCCTACTGTGTGGTATCTTGAGCAAGTATCTATTACTATAGTTACTTGTGAGTAAATTTGGTTGATGGAAATTTTAAGGAAGCCCATAATCTCTCTCCCCCCTCTCTCAGCCGAAATACAGATCTGTATGAGTAAAACATGGTTACCTGGCCTGAATTCTCTCATAACATGACAACCCACCTAAATCACGCAACCGTAGAAAAATAGACGTTAAATGACGATGATGATGATATATATATATATATTGATGATGATGATGTTGATGACGATGACGATGACGATGACGATGATGATGATGATGATGATGATGATGATGATTGTGTGTGTGTGTAGTTCAAGATTTAAAAAAATACAACCACAGTTTTATTAGTTTCATGCTTGTGGGGGAAGGAAAAAGAATATTGCAATATATCTGATATTAGTTCTTCATCAGGAAAGTGTAAAACTAGAAGGTTGGAAGGCTGTGAAAAAAGGGATTTCTAAAGAATAGTGAAGTGGGGATGTAAGTAGTCCAATGTGGGTGGATGTTGAGAGGCTGGCAGAGTGTCCTGGTCTATCATTAGTGCTATGTATGTGTGGATGTGGTGCATTTTGTGAGTGTGCCAGCTGTTGTTTTTATTTTTTGTTTGTATGTGTGTATGTATGAGTATGTGTTTCAGAGTGGTATATATTTAGTTTGCTATGGTGTGTGTGGGAGGTGTATTGTGTGGATTCCAGTCACTACAAATATAATATTGACATGTTTATAAATGGTGAGTAGTGATATTGTTTAAGTTCCCCATAAATAATATCTCCTAGAGCGTAATGGCTCACTGTAGGTTTAGTGATATATATCATACTTTAAAAAAAAAGAAATAAATTAGCTATGAGTGGGTGTCAGGAAGTGCATTTGACCAGAAAAAAACCCCAGCCTCAGATGTCTCATCCCAACCCATGTATATTTAGAAAAATGGATGTAAAAATTATGATTATGATGATGATTTATTTATTTTTTGGAAGTCCTTTAGATATTTGTCTTATTTTCACATCTCACACAGAGATAAAATTTGTTTATTATTTGTATAAGAAGCACTAGGAATAATTTAGTGTAAATGCAAGTAGTTTAAATGTTGTTGCTGCTGTTATTTGTTTTTTTTAGCCCTTGATTGAGCAGATCTATGATAAAAGGCAGTCAAGCTGTGATAATCTTTTTCTCTTTTTCAAGAATTATCTAGCACAGACTAAATTATCAAAGACAGTAGGGTGTAATTTATAGGAGATTTGGCTGCTATTTCTAACAAGGAGAGGTATCATGTAGAAGCTCTGTCGCTGTTTATGTGAAAGGTTCTGGTTAGCTACTTTTTATTACTACTAACAATTGTTGATGAATATATATCCACCATGTTGCCCTATTTCCCAGTATTTCTATTATATATGTCATTTATATATATGGATACACCTATCAGGATTGTTATATACTATCATCATCATCACCATTTAATGTTCATATTCCACACTAGCATGGATTAGATGAGTTGTCCTGTTGAGAGACAAGCCAGGTCAGATGACCATGTCTTGCTCGTACAGAACTAATTTTGGTTTGGTTTCTACAACTGGATGCTCTTTCTAATACCAACCTCAACCTGGCTTTTATTTAGTATTTTAATATGTCATATTGTATACACCCAGCAGGAAGGCACATGGTGTAGTGTTTAGGGTACTAGGCTCATGATTGTAATGTCATGGATTTCATTCCCAGACTGGGCAAAGTGTTTTGTCCTTGAGTAAAACACTTTATTTCATATTTCTCAAGTCAACTCAGCTGGCAAAAATGAGTTGTACATATAATTCAAGGAGCCAGCTTTGTCGCACATTGTGTCACACTGAATCTCCCTGAGAACTACATTAAGGAGGCACATGTCTGTGGGATGCTCAGCCACTTACATGTTAATTTCACAAGCCGGCAGTTCCTATTTATTGTAATAACTGGAGCACTCACTGGAAATGACAGAGGTCCAACAACATACACTCAGCACTATTATGATGCGAAAGACTCCAAATGAACCCCTATGTTCCTGTATGTCCCTATTGTACATATCCAGCATTGTTCTGTCATATCTCATTCTCAAAATTGAAAAAGGGCCCTATAACATTTATATGGTAGTATTGTATTAGCAGTTACACTAACATAGTGTGATTCAGAATAGAAGTGTATATGAAGGCATCGATGGTATGTTTATGTGTAATAAACAAGTCTCACTATAAATGTTTTAAGCTGTGATCATGTATATGACACAGCTATTTCAGTAGCCATGTGAGAATGCCAGACAAATGTTTCTGCATTTTTATCCATCAACTGTATTGTTTACTCAGTACTGAGACCAAAATAAGCTATAGCTTATATACTTTGTGCATATAAAACATCTACTGGAGATACTCCTTTGCATATAGTGTGAGCTTGATTGGCTAAGATTAGTTAGCAGTAACACTAATATAGTGTGATTTATAATAGATGTGTATATGAAGGCACATATGATATGTTTATGTAGTATAATATGTTTTATATGATTTGCACATTACTATATCACAATGATCAGGGTTATTTAACACACCTATTTAATATTGGTGAAAGAAGCTAGGTTATTGAATAAAGCTTGGTAAGAACCTCTTGCACTACAACTTTGCTGGAATAAACACTTTATAGCTGGATATTAATCCCTTGATTAAGCACATTACAGGGCATATAAAATCTAGTCAGTTCAGATCAATTCATCACCATCATACATTTATTTTCTATGCTTGCATGGGTTTGATGGTTTGTCATGTTCTGAGGCTAGATTTAGTCATGTGACTACGTCTTGCTCATATGTTCCAGTTTTGGCTTGGTTTCTAAAGCTGAATGCCCTTCTTAATGCCAACCACTTTTCAGCATGTACTGGGAACATGGTTTCTATGGCTGAATGTCCTTCCTAACATCAACCACTTTACAGCATGTACTAAGAGCATTTTATTATGACTCTGACACTGCTACCCTATGGGGTGGATCGATTGAGAAACTCAGAATTAGTTGATTGGTCAATTGGGAATTACATTATTTAATTTTGGCTGCATATTTCTCCATCTTGTTATATGACAAGTCTGTAGTTAAACAACTTAAACAATAAAGGACTAAGTCCACTTTGGCAGCTTGTGAATATTAAACAATTATGCAACTGCTATGCCAAGTCCATTGGCAGGCTTTGGTGTTCAGATGGGGCTTTGGAATATTCTATGCGGTCACTCTAATTTTCAACAATTTTAAGGCAGAGTTTTGGAATAAGCATATATCATTGTAAATTTTTCTAAATCTGAGAGTGCATCATTGAAAAGTAAAGAGGTAGGAGTAGTGCCATGATATGCAGTCTAGACTGGTTCTTCATTACTTAGCAATAACTCCAGTTTTTAAGTCCTTTCTGTCTGTTTTGTTGAACCAATTTCTTTAGCTAATTTTCCTGTCATTGTTGTCCACATTGACATAATTAGTTAGAACTTAGAACAACTTCTTAAAAAAAAAAAACTTTGCTTTTACCCAATGATATCTAAAATCAGTTAAATGAATTGCTGATGGGAATTGTTGGTTGTTATTGTTGGAAATGTCGTACAGGTGGATTTAAAGATTTAGTATTTGGTGGTGTTATAGTGCTGTAGTATTTACCTGAAAATACTCTCCACTAGAAAGTTGCTCACACGTATGGGACAGTACTCACATGAAATATCATATATGTATGTACACATAGATTTTAGATTGCATCTAAGATTTATGCTATTATCACTTCAATCGTGTAGTTGTATTCTCTCTGTCTATCTCTGATACTACAATGGCATCGACTGATTTATGTCATTCTATCTAAACTTAGAGCTAGATACATCTGATTGTGTATAATCCTTAATGTCTTCCTCAGGAGATCAGCTTTCTGAATCTGACTCTTTGAATTTTTTTATCCCCCACCCCTGTACTCATGTGAAACAATTTAAACTTAAAATTAATTTCATCCAAGTTAATTATATCTATCTTCCATTTCTCACCAGGTTAATGAACACCACTACTGTTCCCTACTGTCTTCTCATTATATAACATTGTTGCACCTTCTTTAACTCTTTAACCCTCATGTTACTTTACATACATTCAGAAATTCATTGCTTGCTGATGGAATGTTATTCCTTCTCTGGCTAAAAAATAATTTAATGTTCCACCCTCACTCCACCAATCTCTGATGCTACCATTTCTCATTTCTCTTATCTCTTATCTTCAACTCAATAAAGACATCTTTGATTAAGCTGAACATTTTTTTTCTTTTCAGTTCTTGAAATTGAAAGGCACTTAGTAATAAAAATAAATATTTCAGGTTGCTTGGTTATTTAATCAGAAATAATTTTTTTTGTGTAATTTATGTTTGTTTTTGTTCATTTATTTGTGTATATTATGTTCATTTCCTAGCATGAAGACAATGTTATTTTAGTCACACAAGTTTTATCATACAGGCTGGTTTAGATTTCCTGTCAATTTACCACAGCACCATATCACACCATCACACCATCATACCATCATCATTCTTGATAATGCCCATCTGTTGCTGAATATCTGAATAGTGTGTCAGCTGATTGTGTGTGTTTCTTATCTGGAGGTACTTTCAGCTAACTAATTTTGACTCTGAAGTTGCCACATAAATATCACTGATTCTTATTCCTGCTGCTTAAGCTTGCTATCTTTGATATAGTGGTGGTGGCCACGGTAGTTGGTTAAGTTTGTTATACTGTCAAATCATAAATATTTTTCTCTTGAGAAGTAGGGAAATATTGAAGAAGGATTTATTCTTGTACTCCAATTCAAGTGCATCCATTAAAAATCCTGAAGTCGACATGATATTGACAATTTAAAAGTAGAATAACTTGCTTTGCTATGAAGAAAACTTTTACATTTCTGTTAATAATATCTTTTATCAGAAAATGATATTTTCAAATGGATACTCCATCCATCTATTCATTATCATCAGAATACATACACTCTCTGAGAAAGGATACTACCTGAAATATTAGACTTGTTTCTTCATCCCTGCAAATTAATTTATTCTACTTTTCAATTGTCAATACTCACTCTGCTGACATAGATCATGAGTTTCATTGGCTCTTACTCTTTACTTTATTATCTCAACAACTCTACTGTACTTGAATCAGTATTTCAGCTGTTTAAAATATTTTCTTGGTGTTGTTAATCAATTAGAACATTAAGTAGAGCATCAGACTAAACTAAATGTACCGTAGTATTTAGTTTCAGCACGTTTGTCAGAATTACATTTACTTTATATTAAAGCTTGTGGTGGTGATGGGTGCAATGGTGGGTAGGGCGATAAAGTAAGTACTGGTAATAAACTATAACAGATATAACCTACTTAAGCTGATGAGGGAGCTTCTATAACGTTGCTTGACCTGCTAGAAATGGCAGTCATATCTCCCACAATTTCCACTCTGCCATGAACATATTGGATAAAAAGGCCTTGGGTGCCTGGGGAAAAAATGCAGAGTTCATGGCTGAAATGTATTTGATCATTGGCCTGACTCATCAGGTTAGACCAGGGGTGGGGGCTAAACAACATTAACCACAAACCTGGGCACTCACCTGTAATGCAGAGGAAATGAAGATAGCCAAATACTGAGACCTGACCATCTGCTTCCTTTTTGTTGGTTGGCTTCGAGACTTCTGGTGTTCTCGTTTTCCCAAACTGCCATTTTTCTCTGCAAAATTAGGAGGAGTGCATCATGCCAAAAGAAGGAGTCCTTTGAGGTGGAGTAGCTGATGCAGTGGGTGTCAGCAGCAATGCCGTCACCATTTTATTTATAGGGCGAGCTGAGATACACCACCTAGGCTGGGGTGTAGAGTTTGTGGCTCGACCTGAAGTGACCCCTGATCTCTGAGTTACACTCTATCGAGTAATGTTACTTCAAAGATCTTTCAATGGAACTGCATTTCGGCCGTTTGCATTCGCGATCATATTCTTTTTGTCATTACCCAAAATTCATGACCATAGGTAAGTGTTGGCATGAATATTGAATTAAAGATAGCCTTAAAAGTGAAATTTCATAGATTGTGTGTGTGTGTGTGTTTATATATATATATATGGAGGCACATGGCTTAGTGGTTAGAGCATTGGCCTTGCAATCGAAAGGTTGTGAGTTCAATTCTTAGACCGGGTGATGTGTTGTTTCCTTGAGCAAGACACTTTATTTCACATTGCTCCAGTTTACTCAGCTGTAGAAATGAGATGATAGGGACTGAGGTCCATATCATTCCACTGCAAAGTGGTCGTGGAGGTGCCACGGCAAGCAGGGAAAAGCGGACGTAAAATGAAATGATGATGAAATGATATATGGGTCCAACCCTTGCAAGCAGGGAAAAGTGGACGTAAAATGATGATGATATATATATAGGCGTAAAAACTATGTAGAATTACATCCCTTTCCACTAAACCAATGGCTGTAGTCCAAATATTGAAACCAGTAAAATAATTGAAGAACAAATGAAATATTTATAAGTGATTTAACGAATGTTTTATATGCTAGGTGTGGTCTAGATTTTTACTAAGTTATCCAAGCTTGCCCTTCCTTTTAGTCATGCATCCAATTTTGGACTTATCTTCTGAAGACAAAGTATACCAGATTAGTTTTCTGTTGCAGCCAACCAAGCATAAAGTTTAAGATTTCTAAAATAAGAGTAATGGAAACTATGAAACATATATTCTTCCCATGGGAAATAGGAGTGGAAGGTGAAACTGTTGCAAGAATATATAACCAGGTTTCAGACCCAGTTTGCTTGGAGATATTTTTTTTGTTTATGGTGGATTTGACCCAGTAATATATGTTCAGGAATTTATTGTTGGTTATACATTACTTTGAATTATATTTTTTTCATCTCTTAACTGCCCGGATACAACCTCTAAATTTTTATTGATTTATCTCTAATCACTATCAGATGTCTTATTTTGAATTAATAGTAAATATTTGAACAAGTGTTGAACTTTTAGCAGTGTAAATTTCTGGTGTTTCTGATTCCCATGGCATCTCCTTATTCACGGCTATTGGGACAGAGTTAGCCACCCACAGGAGTGAGCCCTGCAAGTTGGAATAACTGTTTCAATGCATCCTACTTGCTAACATTTTGGGCAACACTTTCTCCATTCCTGTCTGCTGGGACTATGAGGCAGCTTGTACCTGTGATTCGCTATTCCAGAGAATATTCTCCTACACCATCTAGGCTTGTATCATTGGGGTAGCGATCATTGAGTATTCTTTCTCATATTTTTGTTGTGTTTTTACACACACACCATATATATTCCTTTAGAGTTGAAAGAGTATATAAAAAGATTAAAACCTCGCCACACACAAAAACAGTAATATGTTTTCAACCAATAAAGTGCTCAACTAGCAGGCAAAAAGATGGTCGTTGCCAAACATTTTGTGACGATTATATATAATATATAAAAACCAATCAAAACATGCTGTAGATGTAAATATTTAAAAAAAAATCCTTTTATCTCTGAATATGATATTAATAATCTGAAAATTTATAATCTTATAATAACAATTTGTCTCAAATATTTAGTTATCTAATGTACAATGCCTTCTCAACTGCCTAAGGCAGTGAATTGTATCACCTTATATTATTTTCATTAAATGTCCTAAACAACACAATACTACTGATGGCAAGATACAAGCTATTGACTTTTCAGATAGACTGTCTATGACTTTCCTAATGTTTGCTAATATTGCTTATTTCATTGATTCAATGCCTCTTTTTTTCTATTGTTTTACATTCATTGTTTTCAGGCTTACATGAGTAGGACAGTTTATTTGTTGGAGTAATTGTTATTTAATTAGACTCTCTTCCTGTTGTCAAGCAGGATTGGAATCTGGTTTTTGTTCAATCAGGCAACAGGAGTAAGCAGAAGATTTTGTGAGATTTGAATTTATATCCCTGTGTTCAATAGTTTGGTACCTGAGCCTCAGAGTCATTGTCTTATCAACTGTACATTAAATGCTGTACTTAAATGGCTATAACCTATATTTATAAAACAGAACAGACAAAGTGAATATACATTGAAGTTCATTTATCCACTTGAATATGTAACATTGTAGGTTCAGAATTTTAAGTTATCAAATTGTTTATCAATTATATACTCTACTAGAACATTATTCTTTAGTTGTGGCATCATATCTTATTCCTGTGTTTTGTTTGATCTAACTTACTTTGTAGATTTTCAGCTGTAACAATCCCTTTTGGGTTAGATACCATATAAACTAGTGTATAAGTTACATGTTTTTCATGAAAATGTATGAAAAACAAAATCTCAGTTGAAAATATATGGTACAATGTAAATGTTGTATGTAAAATGGAAGTGTGATTTGTTCACTAGTATGGTATATTGTCTATATACTTGCAAGCTGTTGAAGTATTGGCTGTTTTCTAATAAGTTTGTCACTGAACCTGTAGCAGTGAGGACTTTTGGCATTCTTGGTCCCTGTACCACCACCCTACTCATTTTTATCCGGGTGGAGTTGGTTATTTCAACACATCTCCCTTACTATCCTCTGGCGTAATACTTTCTCTATTATGTCCACTGGAACTATGAGGCAGCTTGTGCCTGGGGTCTGCACATCAGAGTGCGATCTCCCACACTGTCCAGGCTTGTATCATTGAGGTGACAATGGTATAGGTAATTGATATCTATGATTTCTGTTTACTTAAAACTCTGGAAGTAATGGTATAAATATTTGCTGTATTTTGTCTAGCTTGGATCATTTGGTGCTAAAGGCTGTTAAAGTAAAAAATAGACAGATTAGTTTATTGTATTACCAGTATCAAACCCTTAACTAATAAGTTCATTTTTTGACTATATGAATTGTACTGGTTGTCGCAGCACTAAATTTGTTTTGGAGAACCATTCTGTTTGTATTTAATCTAGTGAGTATATATTTATTGTTGAAACTGTACTCATTTCTTTACTTCAACGGTTTTTTGGCAGTTTTTCGACAGTTATGCCATTTTATGAGTTGAACTTTTCAAAGTTATCCTAGCACCTGTAATCATATATTTGTTTCTTTGTTACAATTGTTATTTTGTTTTGTTGCTAACTTTACACTTAAAGTTTTTCTCAAAGGTTATTTATTCAATGAAGCCACCCAAGCATTTGGCAGGTTCAAGTTACACCAAATGTTACAAACCTGTATTTATATATATTACACTTAGTGATTTCTATACTAGTTGAAAATGTTACTCAGAAAGAGAATCAGTAGTAGTGCTCTATGGATTGAAGAGTAATTGGGTAAGAAATGTAAATCAATATGAGTACACAACACATAATTGTGAATCCTAGGATTGAAAATGGATGGAGTGGTTGATGTAACGGATGAAAGAAGGTTTAAACTTATGCCAGGAGAGCTTATAGAGAACTTAGAGGAGAGCTGAACCATATTCCTTGAGATGTTGTAGTTTAGTATGTTGGATTATATATATAGAAAGAGTCAGCAAACTAAAAATTTAGAATATGTAACAAATCATTTAGATAGAATTATGGTATTAAATTGAACCTAAAACTCTGTAGCTATTGTTAACACATTTGACATTATCAATAAACCTTGCAACATGTGGCTTACATAGGTAAAGTATGTAGAGACTAAGCAAGTGAAAATATAGAATATACCTTTATAATAATTATTGAACTGTTATAAGTATTGAAAAGTAGCGATACTTGAAAAAAAGTTGTCATGTTAAAAAATTTGTTTAACAAAATCAATTTTGTTTATTTTGAACATTTTGTTATTAATTTTTAACCATGTTATGAATTGTGGAAGCTTCCATTTTAATTTCTTTTGTTATAATAGTTTGTTTTCATCCCTTCATAATACTTAATCCCTTAACTTTTAAATGAGAGTGGTGTGATTTCAGCTAGTTAGACTAAAAAAGACAAAGTAATGTGGTTGGTATAGGTGTCTAAACCAAAGAAATATTTCAACTCAGGACTTTGCAGCCAAGATTACTAAGCAATAGTACATAAATATCCAACTACAACTGCAACTCCTTTTAATGAATTCTAGAAATCATATCTGTTTGGCACAAGAGCTCTTTATTCACTTCCTTGGCATTTACCATTAAACATGACAAATATAATATTAACAGCAAACTATTGCACAATGTGTTGATTGTTGCACAACCCTTCATATAACCAAATAGAGCATGGCATTTATACAGTGGGAGTCTTGACCAGATTTGAAAATGTCAAAAATGCTTAGAATATTTGGCATGGTAGGTTGTACAGAATGGTGCCATACCCAATGCCTGATGTAGGAGCAGCAGCATCAATTGCTAAACCGGCAAAATTGGAACACCTACACACTGACGACCTACTTCTTATAGCTGAATCTGTAGTAGAGATAGAGAAGATATTCCAGATATGGGAAGCAAAACTTGGAATTGAAAGGCCTCAAAGTAAACGTAGCAAACAAGAAAGAAACATGGCTATATTCAATATATAGGAAATTATGGATGCAGAAGAGCTGTAGTGGGATGGCAAGCAGACTAATGAAAAATGTAGACTTCATATGCGGCAGATGCATAGGAGCAGTTTACACTAAGAGTACATGTGAAATGCTCAGACGGTTCTTTAGAAGTAGTTGACTAGATTTGATACTTAGGTGAACAAATTAGAAGTGGGGTTGGGTATTCTGGAAGCATAGCGGATAGAATGAAAAACAGTTAGAAAAAGTTCAGGGAGCTATTATTTCTGCTGGCAACAAAGCATTTCTCTCTCAGAGTAAAGGGCAAGTTGTATGATGCTTGTATACGAAATGCAATGATGCATGGTAGCAAGACAGAGGATTTGAAGAGAGTGGAAATGAAGTAAACATACTCTGATATATGTGTAATCTTTGTGTATGAGAATGACAAAGCACAAATGAGCTAAGAAAAAACTGGGCATAATAGGAATCATATATAGTGTGCAAGAGTGAAGATTGTACTGGTGTGGGCATGTGATGCATATGGAGGATGGCAATTGTTGTAAAGAAGTGCAGGGCACACAAAGTGTATAGAACCTGTTGAATATGTAAATATAAGTTGAAGTGGTGAAAACTGATCTCATGAAGCTAAACTTTACAACAGAGATGACAAAAGATTGCTTCAGCAAACCTGTAGGAATTTCATAAGATCATTCACAGACAGTACGTATGTTTATATTTTGAAAGATCACAGTTACATTGGTTATTTTTAAAAATAAACTAATTAGAGTAATAGCTTCAACAAATGCATGCAAATTACTTGTCATGTTGGTCAAAAATTGATATTTATGAAAGCATTCTTGTGAAAGTTCACTTCAATGAAGATAACAGGCTGTTATAATTTATTTCAATGGCAAGTGAAGTGATAGCCAAAAATATCTCCTGGCTGCTTCAGTCTTTTGGTTAATCCCAAGTGAATATGAAGTGTGGAATTCTTGTTTTAGAGATGTGTGTATGTATGTGTTTCACATCCTAGAGTAGGAGGAGGCATTTGAATGTGGGTGTGTTACTCAGAAAAATTTGAGTCAAAAGAAGTGATGTGTTCATCAAAACTATAATCAAGTGTGTGTCTATGTTTGTGTATATATGTGTACACGTATGTGTCTGCATAAGATTGTGGTACTGCGTATGCATATGTTTAATATAGTTATAAAGCTATAAAGTATACATTTACACTAGAATGTATATGTACATCTGAGCTTAGGAAGTAAGACAACATAAAAAACACTTCCCTCTTTGTGTATGTGTGTGTTCCCACACATATGTACATGCACGCGGCTGTGTTTGTATGGAGCAGATGTGTAGGTAGGTGGGTTTTTATTTCTGATTATTTACATAAGTCTCTCAACAAATAGACAACTGTGAAGAAATAACAATGTCAAATTCCTATTTTGGTCTTCTCTAATGTCTAACTTGGCTGCAAATGTTTTTTTCTTTATTTTTTATTTCCTCATAGCTATTTTGTTTTTAATATTTATCTTGATATAATATTCCCTCCCCACCCCAAAAAAGTCTATTAGTTGATGAAAAATATTTCCAATCCCATACTAGTATTAATGAGTACTGAATTAATATTTGAATATCTTTTTATTCTGTAAACAAAGGTATGAGTCATTGGCTATTGGTAATTTCTAATTATAATAGCTTTAATAATAGCAATAGTGGATTGGATGGGTTGAGAAGGCATTGGACTACTACATTGTTTTGAGCTTAAAATTTACCACAGATAATGTTTTATTCATCATCATCCTCATCGTTTTTATGTCTACTTTTTCATACTGGCATGGGTTGGACAAGATGTTTTGAAGCAATTTTTTTTATAGCCAGATGCCATTCTTGACACCAACTTGTTAGTACCCTCTACAACACACAGGGTTATGTTGTATCTATTATAAAAAACTGTATTGTATTATTCATTTGGACTGGGTTGTTAACTTTATGCTACTCTTTATTTCATTTTACATAACTGTTGTTCATATGTACCAGTTCTGGGAATATTACCTGTAATAGACTGTAAAACTAACTGGTGGGGAATTTATCTCATCTACCGAATACCACAAAACTGAAGTTAAGCACTGGGCTTTACAATGTTAGGGTTAGGGTTTTATCTACAAATAATCTTTACTACTTCCATGCATAACATACTAAAAATTACAGCCAAACATCCTATAAATCACATTCTATCACCTTAAGAATGGAAAGACACTTTAGGCTATGTGATCCTAGATGTAGGGTTGGCTTAGTTTCAACAACTCATCATTATTAATATTATCACCAGTACCACCACCATCCATAGTAATGTTTTTGTTTTGCAACCATCCTGCATCAACTCATCATTAGAGATACATACTTTCTTAATGTATAATCTAATTCATTTCATTCTCAAATTCTTCCATGTTAATATCCTCTTGCTCTCTGGTTATTCACCAGTTAACACCTTCCTGGTAACTGCTTTCTTTCTCAATATGTATCGTTTGCTATAGATACTGGAAACAGTCATATCAGCTATATCCTTACTAAGAAAACAAAAATGACTTTATGCCCTATCTGTGGTGATTGTTATTACTGTATGAACTTGTAAATATGTAAACAAATCTGGATGTAAAACACTGCATGTGACTTATCTATCAAACCTATTTCTTGGCTTGAAATTCACAGTATGCACTAACACACACACATATATGCACACACACATACAGGCACATACACACACATGCGTGCACACACACACACACACTGACAAATGATTGCATATGTACGATAGGATGGTCATATCATTGCTCAGCTTTTATGAATGAATATTAGCATTGTAAAGAAATATAAGTTGATGACAACATCGGACATAAAAACAAAAACAACTTCCGCATGTGTGAAACGTATATGTGCAGTTTGTTATTGGCTTGTTATTATCTTAATACCTATTAGATACTGAATATATTGTTAGTCAGTTAGGGGTGGTGATTTATAAGCATTTCTTAATCTGTTCCTTCCAAGTGTAGATCATAGAAACACATTGCCATGATACCAATTGTTCTGGGACTTTGCTAAACTATATTGTCAACACTTTGGATTATTTCAGATAAATGTTTTTGTTTTTTATTTAAAATTGCAAATAGTATGAAAAGCAGTATGTTCTTTTAGTATGGGTGAAGTCAAACTTATGTTTTAGATATTGCTCTGATTTACATACTAGTGCATATAGTATGTTGAAGAGTTGTTATTGCATGTAGGATAGTTGAAGCTATTGGCAAAGTTGATTGTGAAGATTGCACCACAACCTTTCTCTGGCCAGAAAGGAAAACAGTTTTCTTATGACTGATAGTTGTTGTAAAAGAAAGTGTAATACACGTTGATACCAAATGACATGAAACTGACTCTGCTTCTGCGATACAAAATCATTTATTTTAAAGTGTTTATAAATATCTTCCATAAGTTATGCTCCAAACAGCAACTTAATAATCCTCTAAAATTCTTGATTATTTGAAAATCATAGACAGTATCTTTCATTAGAAATATAGTAAGGAAATGGTGAAACTGTCATTAACTTGTTTAAGTTCTACTTGGAGAAGAATATTAGTGTGGAGAGAGAGGTGTTACTCTTCAGTGAATTTGGTGAGTATGAGTAGGAAGTATAACCTGAGTGACTAGGTTTAATCTCAGCCTGTTCCTATTGGTTGGAGAACACAGTTGAAGAGGGTACTTGCTGTTAGTAGTAATCAGAGTAAACCTTCATTGGCATTAGTTGAACCCCCCCACCACACACACTCCATCATTAAGACATTTCATTTCATACTTTTTGTATTCTTTTGTTTTCCATACGTGGTTGGTGTTAGGAAGGGCATCCAGCCGTAGAAAACCTGCCAGATATAGTCCTATATGAGCAAGACACGGTCACCCGATCAATCTTGCCTCAAGTGGAACAATTCCCGTCTAACCCATGCTAGTGTGGAAGATGATGATGTTTCCTTTCATAATTGATTCTCTGCAAATCCCAGTTTTTGTAATTTGTCCTTGCAGTGATCCCTCATTTGTTGCTGTTTAGGCAAATAAAAGAAGTTATCATCATCAGCCTCATGATCTTCTATGAACAAGCCTTTACATAATCACTTGATCTACTAAACATAATAGTCAAATATCCCTCAGAATTACTCTTATGTTAAATAAAAGATGCTTTGGACAATGCAATCCCTGATATACAAAAATACAGGATGATCATAGTTTGAATGCTTTTGATCAGAGATCTGCTTAATTACAGCTGACCTGGGGCTAAACAACAACTTACCAAAGTTAGATACTATCATCATCATCATCTTCACCATCACCATCATTATTAATATCTATCCCTATGTATCATTTTTGTTTATTTATTCTCATAGTTGAGTGCGTGCTTATATATATGTGTGTGTATGTATATATGATTGTGTGTGTCTATAGTTGTTTGTATGCCTGTGTTTATATATTAACTCCTGTATTTATGTGTGTTTGCCAACTTATATCTCTTGTTTACATCTATGTGACGCTATTTATCTATCAAACTGTTTTTATTTATGTATCCTTCTGCCTGTTTGCCTCTGTAACTCGGTGTGGGTTGGTATGTATGACTTCTGTTACCCCCTGTGTTTATGACAGCTGTTGCTGTGCAGTAGAGAGTTCTCCATGAAGCAAGGACTTGATCCAGATTTGGTTGCTCAGCTGGAACCATTTTCCCTTATGTTGTCAATCATCATCACCATTGTCATTTAACACCAGTGTTCTCTGTGAGCAGGGGTTGGATGGGTCACCACAGACCAAGTCAATACTTAAGCAGAACTACTGACTTCTCAGACGGGTTGCTACCCCCATCTTGCTTACATACATTCCTGCACTTTATCTATGCCCCTGGAAAAAGTACGAATTTCACAACATCCTACATTCCCCCTATATCCATACATAGACCTGATTACTCTTGTCCAATACACATTCGTCAATGTCTTCATACATTTATACAAACAAATCTTCTGCATGAAGACTTTGCCCAATGTATATATTTTAGTATAATATAGACTTCCCACATACACACTCAAACACAGACACAGTGTATAAAGTACTATACAGATAGATGAAATTTCTGTATTATCAGTCCCCCCCCCCCCCCAAATAAAAAAGATAAAAACAATCTGTCATGAAACAATTTCCCTATGTCTCTTTAGTGTGTCACCATATCACCGACCCAGACAACACAAGTATAACACTTCCCCTCATATGTGTTGGGAAATGGATGTGTATGTATATATGTGTATAAATTAAGTCATCAATGATGATTTTCCTGTAATTTCCTTTTGCTGATGTTCGTTTTAAATGTTGAGAACCATTCCTTATTTTAGCTTCCCACCATATGTTGGCAAAGACTGAGTCATTAGGAAATAAGAAAAAGAAACATCACTGTTTATATGTGTGTTTTTCAAACTTTGGATGTTGAATGTAATTTATATTTTGTTTTTTAATCTGATGGTTTTATCCAATTTTACTTCTCTGTTCCTACATCTTGACATGGACATATTGTTTGAGGATAGCAAAGTTTCTTTATATTATTCATTGCTGTATTAGGTTACTGATTTCGACTGAAAATAAAGCAGTAGAGCTGTTACTAACTCTCTTCCTTCACAAAATCAGGAGAAGCTCATCCCACCTGAGGAAGGAACCCTTGTGAGGTAGAGCAGCTGATGCAGCAAGCGCCACTGGCTGTCCTCTGTGGCAATGCCATTGCCATTTTGTCCATGGGGTACAGCTGAAGTATACTGCCTAGACAGGGGTGTAATCTGTCACTCCCTCTCCTCTTTCCTTTACTTTTACTATTTAATTTTTTTCTGTTCCGTTTTCATATTTTTTTAATATGTAAACATTGATGAATCGTAAATTTTTGTCTTTTATTTTTAAATTTAATAAATATCGCTTTTATCAACAACATTAGGGAAAATATCTGTACACCAGACACTAGATTTTCTAATGTTGTAGTCTGGGCTGTTGTCAATTGTTCCCTCCTCTTAAATGTGTAGTTGGTGATTTTGTGGTGTCTTTGCCCCACAAAATACCTTCGGTGGTCTTCCCTCTTTCTACCATATTCAGAGCTTTACAACAACCCATAGTGAAAATTGCAAGATAATCTACAAAACTCTAAAAGCATTCTCTATACCATATTTAATTAACATAAATGAAACAGCATTAGTGTATAAATGACAATTAAATTCATCATTGATTGTGCCAATCATATAGAGACTTGTATCTCTCAAAAAATCATATCATTGTACAAAGGACATAAAATAGTGTAGTTTGTCTCACACTACTTACTGACTGTACCCACTGACCATGAATCCATGAAAAATTAATCTATCTATTTATGCTGACCACCAGGTTGGCCATGGAATGGCTGTGTGGTGGATGTTTGACATCAGTGGAGGAAATATGATTCATACTAGATGCTGTGCAGAAGAACGTCTTGTCAGTGGTCAGGATCAAAAGATTTCATTAAGTGAAAGACTGCAGTATGCAATGACAAGTAGTATTGGAAGCATGTATCAATGCACAATCGAAACCTGTTAATAGCATTCATTAAAACCACTTAGATATGTAAAGACACATAATTTGTTAATTCAGCCAACTACAGTCCCTTTCTGTTCCTGACACTACATGTTCAATTACCCTCAAACACTCAGACATTTCTGGACTGTTCCAGAAGTCCACAATACTTCATCATAAAAACACTAACCCTCCCACTTAGTCTAGACAAATACATGAAACAAAAACGGGCATTGCCCAAAATTGCAGCAGCATCAATTATCTAATTAGTACCATACACTTGCTAGGATAAATCTAGAAGGACAGCAACTATTGCCCTGGCTTGAGTCCACTTTACTGATCTTAATGGGGGGTAACATCATCATCATCAGCCACATTTAACATCTGTTTTCCCTACTAGTAAAACTTACTGGCATACAGAATGAAATTAGGCTGTGGAGAAAGAGCAACAAACACAGGCAGCAGCACCTCATGATAAACCACTGTATTCTGCAGCATGCAATATGGTCCTCAACTTGGCAGAAACAAGTAGAGTAATAATTAATTTATATACAGTGTAGCACATGAAGGCATGTGGCTTACTAGTTAGAGTGTTCACCTCATGATTGTAAAGCTGTTAGTTCAATTCCGAGACCGAGTGATGCATTATGCCCTTGAGCAAGACACTTTACTTCACTTTGTCCCAGTTCATTCAGCTGGCAAAAATGAGTTGTACTTGTAATTCATTGAGTTAGCCTTGTCACACATTGTGTCATGTTGAATCTCTCTGAGAAGTATGTTAAGGGTGCACATGTGGAATGCACGATCTCTTATAAATTAATTTCAGAAGCAGGCAGTTTTGTTAATCGAATGAACTGGAGCATTCATTGGAAATGATGAAAGTCCAACAGCAGCATTTGTCAGAAGGATTTGAACTTAAAAACTTCTGACCAGTGGTATTTTATTAGCTTTAAACTCTTTGGTTATCACATTGCCTGAATTAAAATAAAACACAACTGTAACAAAACATCAACAATTACTACTACAGCTTCTTTAAAGAACAGAACTAATTGTTTGTAGAGTTATGTTGGCCTTGTTTATGCTTATCTGAAATTTCAATTATTTCCTGTTTTATGTTTTTCTGGAAGTAAGAATCTAAGGCGACAGCATAACATTTCCAGTTTCCTCTGATAAATATGATTAAAATGTGCTGAGATAAAAAAGGAGAACCTTTGTTGTTACTAAAGAAATTCTTTTAATAATGAGACTAAACACAATACCAAGAATGTTGCTACATTATCATAGATTTCTTAGGCATGCTTTTAGAAAGAGATATTGTCTTGTAGATAAAGAATGTATATCCATCATCATTGTCATCATTGCCATCGTTGCCGTCATCATTTAACATCCATTTTCCTTATGAGCCAATGTTGAACTTGTTAGTACTCAAGTGAAGCATCGGATCTCCAGGTGGGCTGAAGACTTGACATTACAATCCTGCACTCTACCGAATGTCTGTTTAATGTGGCACCAACACTAGAGAAGTTGTCATGTCTATGGTTGGATGCCCTTCCTATCACCAGCCATCTTACTGAGTGTACAGGGTGATCGTTTAAAGAATATATATGCTTGTATAATTGGCTGTGTTTAAGAATTTTACTTCATAACTATGTGATACCAGGTTCAATCCATCTGTGTGAGCTTCAGATTCTACAATTTCTTGTGAGGTTAATATAGCAGAAAAACAGAATTTTGACTCAGTAAAACCAGCAGTTTAACCTCATGTTTCTCTAACTGCTATTAAAGAAAAATCAAGTGTAAGGAAAATCTGTGTACATATATGAACACACACACACACAGCACAACACAGTACACACTTAAATAAGATGTGTGTGTATGTGTTGCTCTTTGATAATTAGATTGTAATATTTGAACTTTCCGGAAGGAAATTGTAGCAGAAACTCAGTTGAGAGGGTCATAGCATTCTTACCACTTTTATTTTAGATTTTTCACTATATATATATATATATATATATATATATATATACACATGCACACACATGCACACACATCCACCCACACATATGGGTGTGTATATGTGTGTATATATATATATATATATATATATATGGTGGCTGCCAACTCGGTTTCGAGTACGGCCAATACTTTATATCCATCTAGGAGAACCCCTACCGATGCGCTGAACGAATATGACTTTTTAGTCCAGCCAGCGACTTGAAAACTCTGGTACAAACACTACACCTGTGACAATTATTGACACATAGTGCTGGGCCCATGGTACCCTGTGACGACAAGTGCAGAGAGATCTCCAGATATTAAGCAATGCCTGTGCCGTGAAGCTTTTATAGTGAACAAAGGCACTGCACAAAGCCAGTCCCACTCCCTTAACCAAGATGATATTTACCAAAAAGAAGAACAAGTCAACATCATTGGATACCATCAGGGTTGCAGGTGTTATATCAGAGTTTTCCTTCTCCTAGAATTCTGCCTTGACAAAGGCTAAGGGGTCATCTCTCCCGGTGATTTTGGATGGCCATTGACTCTTAAGAGCTCCTTTGCTCTTTGACAGGTTTTGTTTTTAGTCCTGCAGGATGTCCAAAGTCACCCTCCTCACCAAGAAACCTCGGTGGGGTTGCCAGTTTAGTCGCCAACGACCCGACCATGAGACAGGTTGTACTGGGATACATGTTACCAGTAGCACCATATATATATATACACACATACATACATACATACATACACACACACATCCAGCCAAACATGTGTGTGTGTATATGTATATATATATATATATATTACAAGTTAGTCCTTTATGTTCATGGCATGGCACCATTAATTAAGAGGTTTATTCTTTATGTAATGAAACGTGTTTCTTAAAAGAACCATAAGTAGTTGGCATACTTACATACAAACAAGTAGTTCAAGTTAAAAGGATTGCTATTAAAACCATTACTATATAACATCTTATTTCAATATGTGCTGAATAGTTCTTCAAATTTAGACATTAGTATATATTTATTATTATTGTTGTTGATGTTGCTTACTGGTTATAGTTTTTGGATTCTGGCCATGCTGGAGCACCACTGTTGAGTAGTTTAGTTACCATATCCACCTCAGCCCTTATTTCGATCTGATACTTATTTTGTTGATCTTTAATTTTTAAACCAATAAGCTACAGGACATAAGGGACTCAAAATAGATAAAACCGTTTTTTTTTTTTGGGGGGGGGGGGGGGGTATTTTACCAGTATAACCTTAAACATGGCAGCAAATTGGCAGAGTTGTTAGAAAATCAAATAGATGTATTGCGGCATTCATTCTGGTTCTCTGTGCTCTGAGTTAAAAAACCCAGCAAGGTCAACTTTGTCTTTAATCTTTTTGAGGTTGATGGAAAAAGTACGGGGGTGATTTTTTTTTCCTCTATATATCTTTATCACTCTCTCTCTTCTTTTCTGGAAGGAATCAGCTATGCTCAGACCTGTTGAGCAGATAGGCTCCCAGGTTTAAATTGCCCAAAACACACTACATGTCACTATGGAGCCTCTATGACTCCATCAGGAGTTAGAGGTCCAAGCATACATACTTAATCTTAAACATGGACACACACACATGATGGGCTTCTGCACAATCCCCTTTCATAAGGTATTGGTCAACTTGAGACTATAGTAGAAGATACTTGTCCAGGGATTGAACACACTACCATATGGTTTTTAAGCAAACTTTTTAACCACACAGCCATGTTAGCATCTATTATGATTATTTAAACACACTTAGTTTTTCTGTGAATATTGTTTTGGATTGAAATTTAACATTTTTGTTACTATATTTCTAATAACAGATATTGCCTGTGATTTGCAAATAATTTTCAGTACAAGAATTTAGAGGGATTTAGTAATATAATCTTCTCATTATTAAGTTGGTGATTGGAACATAACTTAACAAAGGTTCTTATATAAAATTATGATGGAAAGAGTCCGGTTTCGTATGGGAAATCTCTGTCGAATGGAAAGTGCCTGGCTCCGAAACTGGGGTGCTGCTGTGAGAGGGGTTTGGTGCACCCTACTGGCCAGTCCCAGGCTGCCAGAGTCCAGTTTCATATTGAGAAGTGTCCGTCGAATGGAGAGTGCCCGGCTTCGGAACTGGGATGCTGCTGTGAGAAGGGTTCAGCACGGCCAACTGGCTTGTCCCTCTCCATAGTGGTATCACTGGTCTTTTCATATAGTGGTGCCATCCAATGCCAGGCTCCCAAACTGTGGTTCTGCACCTGTCCCTCCTCATAGTGGTGTCGTCCAGTACCGGGCTCCAAAACTATGACTCCCACTGTGTGATAGGTTGATCTCCGAAAATATGGTCCCATTGTGAGATGGGTTTGGTGCGGCCAACTGGCCTGTCCCTCCTCATAACGGAACCATCCAGTTCCACACTGTAAATGTAGTTGGTGTTAGGAAGAGCATCCAGCTGTAAAATACCCAGCCAAATATACAGTCCTCGCCGGAGCAAGGTGCGACACATGTCCAGCCCTGGCCAGACTTGGCTCTTGGTGTGGATGACCCGTCTAACCCAGGCAAGCGCGTAAAAATTGACGTTAAACGGAAATGATGATGGTAAATGAAACACTTTAAAATAAGCAGTTTATTATCATAGAACCAAGCTTTTAGGGTAGTTTGATATCAAAGCAGTTAAGTTGATTATTGCAATATTAATTTATGATTGCTTTTGCCTATGAAAGTGAAAATAGAATTGCATGCTTTAAATAAATGTTCAATGCAGCACTAGAGATTTTTTCCAAACCCTTTAACCACTCATCTACTCATTTTGTAATATGTATGTATTTATTTATTCATTATTTCCTGTAGCTCAGTGGTCGGCAGTTTGATGTGTAATGATCAGTACCTTATGTAGAGCAAGTAACTGGTTGTTAAGGAAAGTAAACA
Organism: Eledone cirrhosa; assembly: GCA_964016885.1. NCBI lineage: Eukaryota > Metazoa > Mollusca > Cephalopoda > Octopoda > Eledonidae > Eledone > Eledone cirrhosa. Next base: position 71,636,427 of record OZ024740.1, read on the forward strand.
TGAACACATCTAGACATACACATACACGTGTGTGTGTGTGTGTGTGTGTGCGTGCATGCATGTACACACACATATATATGACAGCCTTATGCATGATTTCAGTCTACTATATATCACTCGCATAGGTCAACCCCAGGTTATAGTAGAAGACACTGGTCAAAGATGCTGCATAGTGGGATTGAACTCAAAACCATGAGGTTCTGAAATACGCTCCTTAACAACACAGCTTTGCTTATGCAAATATCCTAAAATTTGAAGAATTTTACAACAGCTAACAGGAAAAATGGATGGAAAATGTTTCAGTAAATTAGAAACATTTTTTTATTAACGAAAAGTGTATCATATCTTAAATATAAAACGAAAGCTAGAATTCTCTATTTTTTTTTAATTTTTGGTTTTAAATTTTCTAGTTTGGCTCACTTCTCATGTAATACTTCCTGTACGATATGGTAAAATATGCATATTTCCTGCAGCTTTTCAGAAATAAAAAGTTGTGAAGATGGAGAAACATATACATATAAAGGTAGAGAGAAATGCAGATGCAGTTTTGTTTACAGCAAGGTTGTAAACAAAACTACATTTGCATTTCTCACACTTAAGAGCTGTCCTGAGCAGCATGCACGCTATCTCTGTTACTGTGATTGTTGTGTATTTTCAACTGTTTAGCTGAGTGAATATAAGAAATAATTCCTATTTGTCTTTTTCTTTATCTGTTTTTTTGTCATTTTTTCTTCATCTTTTTCTTGTTTAACTACTCCTTCTCCCCTCTCTTTCCCATATTTTCCTCTTTTCATTTGATCTTATACCAGTAGCTGTTTAATATTCTAAACATTAAATATGTTTTCACCTACATAAGTGTTTTATGACTATTTTTAATCAACCAGACAACTGATATATTTGCCAGGGTTAAGTTAGAAAATACCATACTATCCTACATTTTATTTGAAGAACATTCCTCTCTGCCACACCTTCCATCACTGCTATTTTTAGTGATACATACATTAAACACCAATTATTGTGCCTCAACTAAGCTTTCCCCATTTAACCCTTTAGCATTTACATTACTCTATATTTACTATTATATTTTCATGGTAAAGGCTTTACCTTGCATAATTATCTCACATATTATCGAGTCTGAGATTTTGATATTATTTATTTTGAGAACCATACCTTAACATCAGTATGAGTAGCCAGTTATGGCCGGTTTGAACAGAAAGAAGTGAGAGAATTCTGGCCGGATACGGCCGGTTTAAATGCTAAAGCGTTAATATGTAGGACGTTGGTCTAGTGAACTGAGGACTGATTTTGATTTGAGCACTTTTGGTAGATAAGTCAGTGCCTAAGTAACTTGTTCTCCTACTAATTAGTTATATTGTTAATGATTTTAAAACCAAGAATGGGGTTTTAATTGGGAGAAAAATAGGATGTTGTGGCTTTTGTATATGTGACACTAGCGATTAAAATGGACGTAGAGATGCTCAGAATTTATTACTTTTCTAAATATTTCATTTTTATTTATGAGTTAGGGGAAAACATTTGTAAGTAGGCTGGTGAGATATATATAACTGATGCCCAGCCTGAACATCTGCAAGTCAATGTTTGCAGAAAAAACATGAGCTGGGAGGGAACCAAGCATCTAATCTAAATGCCTGTAACTGAATGATTCTTCTAAAGGCACCCAAAGGATCAGGTAGTGGTGTTAAACCAGGTGGTATGTGATATTTTCATGAATCCTAATTGTGACAAATCCAAAAATATATATAAATCCCTAAAGTTACTATTTTAGTTTTATTAGCCCTACCCAATAAGTTTATTAAGAATTTGGATACAAATAATGTTCTTAGTAATTTTTAGTCATAAATTACTTACCCTGATCACCCAGGGCAGGATTAATCATTAAAACGGTCAGTTATTTTTTATGTATTCAAAAAGTTTTATGGCATGGCTTAATGCCAGGCTCCGACTGTTCAAACTATATGACATCTGAATACAAGATCAAATACTGTAACTAATGAAACACACCTAGCATGTCAGATTATTTCTAACATAGTTGAGTTAGTTTTTTGTGACCATGCTGTCTATTTTTGATTGCTTAGTCATCACCATCATCATAAACATCATTTTGTGTCTGCTTTTCCATGCTTACATTTGGTTGGATGGGTCTTTTTCAGCACAGCATCCCTCCACTTCATCATCTCTGCAACAAATTAAGACCCTTCATCATCTCTGTGAGCTTCAGCAATTTGTGATCGGCTTTCACCCCCCCCCCCTTAACCTTGCTTGGTCTTCATCTACAGTGTCCTTGTAGTTAAGTTGGTTCTGTTTTAACCCATACTGGAGTTTCAACCAAGTTCCTTGACTGGCCCTATCTAACAATGAAATCTTTTAAAGTTTTCTTTCTGCTGACTAAAAATGGGAACTTTTTTGCTTTAAGATCAAGACATATCCCTTAGGGCTGTATTTTTACACTGGCAATTTTGTTGTGGGTATTTATGTTATCTAATCAACAGAACTATGATAGATAAACCTAGAAGAATTGAGCATCCCTGGCATGTGATTCACAGTGAAATCTAATTTTACTTATCTGGCTGTAATCATTCTAACATGTGACTAACATTTTATGATGCTTGGAATTCCTGTAAGGTGGGTTTCCTGTTAGGTGGGTTTCCTGTTAGATGAATTTCTCAGTACCAGTTTTAATTTAATGCCACCCTAACTGAAGATTTGAATGTAAAAGTAGTTCACTCTGCCAGTTATTTTAGTACAAGGAAAGATGTTGAATGCTGTTGTATATTTTGGATCTAACAATTATTCCTTTGACCAGCTTTTTTTAAAATGTTTATCTTAAATTGCTCTTGGGTATGTCAACAAGTGGTAGTTGTAGTAGTAGTCTTTTTCATTTATTTGTTTCATTGTGGAACAAGTATCATACTTGTCTTCCCCTTGTAGCATAGAAACTGGCCAAACTTGGCTGCCACAAAGCCAATTCTATTCAATTTGATCATATTGGGCCTTTATTAGTAGGAAAACCTCAACTGAATACCACAAAAGGTTATATATTGATATAAAAATATTGATTTTTTTTACTATTATTAAAAGATTTTAAAAGGATATCAATATTTTAACACCATTAGTATTATGAATAAATTCTAAAATGTTAAATCTTTTTTAACTCATGTAGCCAATTTAAACTTTGCAACTCCATTATCAATTATTTTATCTTTTTGTGGTTCCCAAAAATTGATGTAAAATTATTTATTAATTTGTTGCTTTTTAGTCATATTTTCTCATAGAATGTGGGAAGAGCTGCAATGTTTGAGTAAATATGAAACATACTTGTTGAAATCAGATGCCAGGAGATGAATGATTCACTAGAATAAATAACAAATCAACTAATTAGTGGCCCATTAGCTTAACTAACTTAATCCATACTATAATGAAATTTTAGAAATTAAATGACCAAATGGATATTATATTGGACTACCAAATCAAATGCCTTGAGTTCACACCCACGGGAGGAGTTTCTTGGTGTATAAAATACACATCCCCTCATCAAGCTGTCATAAATAGATTTCTCAATATTTTTCATACCAGCATTTTGGAAAGTATACCATTGTTTCTATAAAGCATTTTCATCATGTATGATAATAGATTAGGTCTTTGGGGTTGGTGGATGTTCACACTCGATCTTGAGTGATGAGTAACCTCAACAACAGAACTTTGTACAGCCTTACCAAAATAGCTTATGCAGCTGCCTTACTAATAAGTTGTCACTTTGCCAACCATATTGCATGACTGCCTGCATAACTGTTGACAATTTTTGATTCAATAGATTTTCACAAGCGTTGGTTATTCTTAAAGTCTGAAATATTGATTTCTAATTTAGACACAAGGCCAAAAATTTTGGGTGATTGAAAAGTTCATTAAATCAACCCCAGTACTTAACTGGTATTCTATTTTGACCCCAGTGTAAAAAGTCGAATACCTCAGTGGCATTTTATTTACAATTTCATTACCCTTAAAACCTGAAGTATTAAATTCATTTTTAAGTTGGATACCTTAAAGAGTTAAATAATAATTGGAATTTTCATTCCTACTAATATGATTTTTTATGAATCTCTCTCCTTTTAAATTATATCTCATTTCCTTCATGTGTTTTATTTGTTCATATTCTTTTACTGGTTTCAGTCATTTGACTCCAAGCTATGTTGAAGCACCACCTCAACTATAGTTGACCCCAGTACTTATATTTTCAAGTCTGATACATGGTATTGATCTCTTTGTAGTGGAACTGTTAAGTTACAGGACATAACACAGATATAATGTAGACACATACACACAGACATGCATTTCATTTGAAATTTTAGGGGTGGCTAATTTTGGAGGGAACTCTGAACAGATGTTGATTTAAACTAAGTCAGGATAGAAACAGGCATGAATAATAATGCCTTTGTAAATTAACGACTGAGCCATTGATACTCATCAATTCAACATTCAAATAAGTCAGTTTTGTGTCTAAGTGCTTATTTTTTCTTCCTTTATAGAAATGCTTGTGTGGTTACAAGTTATATTTGCTGATTTTTTTTCACTGCTGTCTAACTCTGAGGGTGATGAATTTCTCATTTGCTTAATTCATTTAAGAGATGTGTGTGTAATGTGTTATAGCAGTATTATCCCACCATTGCATTATTCATGTCCTAATTATTTAAGCGGTAGATTAGCTGAGTAGTTACAGTGTTGGACAAATGGTTCTTTACTTTCTGAGTTCTAATCCCACTGAGGTCAATTTTACCTTTCATCCTCTCAGGGTCAATAAAATAAAGTACCAGTTAAGTGCTACAGTCGATATAATCAATTTTCCCTTCCCCCAAAAAAACTGCTGACCTTGTGCCTAAATTAGAAATCCTTATTTATACCATGAAGATACACATTTCTTTATGCAGCCAGCAGACAGGGTAAGAGAAACTAGTGAATTAGTTCGGGGACAGAAAATTAAATTCTCTATCCACACAAAATCGTTTCCCTCACTATTTAACGTATAAGTGTGCACTCTGCTTTCCTTTTTGGTTGGTATCTTAATGATGCTGGCTTAATTAAAGCATTGAGTGAGTGACAGAACAATCGAAGATACACTGGTTCTTCCAATGATTTTGTTTCAATATGTATATATATATATATATTATTATTATACATGTGCTTACAAGTAAAAAACAATAAAAGAAATGGACTTGGAGGTGAGTAGATAACTGAAAATCATAGGCTCATACTAACTAGCCTACCTACCTCCACCCTTTTGGCCTGACCATGTGGTGGACACTGTAGTATTGCATTAAGTTCTTGGAGAACTAAGACTTACTTGACCTGATTCTGATTCGTAATTAGGATCTTTTTGTAAATGATGAGTGTGAGTGTATGTGCGCTCATGTTATCAACTGCAGAGGGGTAATTTGTATGATACAGGCACATCAGATGTCCCTCAAGAGAAATCAACATTTTTGTGGAAACATTTAGTTACAAATAAATGGTATACTACATCCTATCTTCATGAAAGCTAATATTGTCTTAATATTGTGTGTAATAGCATTAATAGTAATAATTTCTAACATAAATAATAATGGTTTCTACTATTGGCACAAGGCCAGCAATTATCCAGTACATTACTGGTACTTTATTTTATCGACCCCGTAAGGATGAAAGGCAAAGTTAACCTTAGCGGGATTTGAACTCAGAATGGCAAGGGCCGTAATTCTATGCGTACAGCAAGGTGTTCGACCCTCTACCGATACTGCTAATTCACTGCCATAATAATAGTTTCTGATTTAGGCAAAAGGCCAACAATTTTAGGGGAGGGAGAAAGTCGATTAAATCGACCCCGAGACATTACTGGTGCATTATTTTATCGACACCATAAGGATGAAAGGCAAAGCTAACCTCGGTGGGGCTTGAACACAGAACGCAAAAGGCCGTAACTCGATACTGCAAGGCATGGTGTCCGATACTCTACTAATTCTGCCATTCCATCGCCCTTCTAACATAACTAATGATAAAAACAAATTATCATAATTGAAACCCTATTACTATCATCAGCCATATTTGCATTTTTTACCAGAAAGTATATTTGAAATGAAGGAAGTCTTTAATAAAAATAGGAAATACCTAAGTATTTAATCATTTGCAAAATATTTAATTGATATCAATTTCTTGCTGATTAATTTTTTTATTCCATAAGTGATACTACAGATTTGGTATAAGATATTGAATCTATGCTACTCACTATAATAATAATAATATATATATATATACATACACATACATGCATATTATTATTATTATTCTTGGAGTCTCAGTCATTAAATGTTATTTAACTGGAAAGTTTGTTGAAATGAACATCAAGCCACTACCTGCAGCTTCAGATATTGAGGACGTATCGGAGGGTTCTTGCTGTTCCCAGCAAGCATGCCTTTTGAAGTGTTGTTATTATTATAATATATATACATATGTGAAGGCACGTGGCCTAGTGGTAAGGGTGTTGGACTTATGATCGTAATGTCATGCGTTCGATTCCTGAGCTGGGTTGCGTGTTGTTTTCTTGAGTAAAACACTTTATTTCATGTTGCTCCAGTATACTCAGCTAAAAATGTGTACCAGCAATAGCTGGGGGTTTAACTCTGCGATGAAGTGGCGTCCTGTCCAGGGGGAAGTCTTGTACTCTCGGTCGCTTCATGCCATGAAACCGGGATAAGCACCGGCAGTGCACGAGGGCATGCATACATACATGGGCCTTCGTCAGTTTTGATGATGAATGTTCCAGTTGTTCAATCAATGGTGCAAATGGCTGAACATTTTACAGACATGTTACACCCTTAACATAATTCCCAGGAATATTCAAGATGACACAGTGTGTGATAAAGCTGGCCCTTTGAGTTACAGGTACAGTTTGTATGATAGGTTTCTAAACAGTTTCCGTCTGCCCAATTTCATTTATATGGTTTGGTTCTACTTGAAGCTATGGTAAATGACGCTTGCCCAAAATGCAATACAATGGGATTGAACCTGAAACCACATCGTTGCAAAGGAAGCTTTTTAACCACACAGCCATGCCTGCATCTATTACTATTGATATTTAAAATTTAAAAATTAAGAGAGAAAGAAAATCTTACTGTTATTTTAGAGATGAAGATAACTAACATTCCTACATCAAAATATTCTTTGAATTTCCACTTCTCTCAGTCATCTTTCTAATAGTTTATCAGACTATCAGACTGCCTGACTATTAGTCTGTGTATGTGTGTATTTTTAGTATATATATAAAGATATTGATGCATATTATACTATATGTATATATCATCATCATCATCATCATCGTCGTTTACCATCCAATTTCCATGCTAGCATGGGTAGATCGAGCTGAGAGTACTCCATACTTGGGGTAGTAGAGTATGGTTATATTTTAAATAGTCGGGACCCTGATGGCTGAGCTCTTGTTGTTTCAATAGTTGTTGAAACGGCAAGAGCTCAGTCATTGAGGTCCTGACTCGTTATTATATATATATATATATATCATCATCATCATCATCATCATCAGGTTTAGCGTCCGTGTTCCACGCTTGCATGGGTTTGGACGGGGGTTTTCCCACTTGAGGCAAGAGTGGTTGTCTTGCTCACATAGGACTGTCTGGCGGGTTTTCTACAGTTGGATGCCCTTCCTAACACCAACCACATTTACAGTGTGGGGCTGGGAGGTTTTTACCGTGTTGCCTACACGGCCACATTACAGCGTGGACTGTCTGGCGGGTTTTCTACAGCTGGATGCCCTTCCTAACACCAACCACATTTACAGTGTGGGGCTGGGAGGTTTTTACCGTGTTGCCTACACGGCCACATTTACAGCGTGGACTGTGTGTTTTTTGTCGTGACACCTACACGATCTCATTTGTTTCGGCCTAGATGTTGTGGGACCAACATAACTTTACATTGAAAGGGGCGGTGTGGATGGGGTGGAGGTGGTGGGATGGGGGTGTGTTTTGATAGAGATGCCTACTGACTGTAGTAGGTTTTTACTTTGTATTTAGGTAAGGCGGGTCTTCTCTATTACTGAGTACCGCCAAAGGTCTCGGTCCAGTGACATTGTCTTGGAGAGGTGTGAGGTCGGAATTTATCAGCTCGTCCCATGTTTTTCTGGGTCTGCCTACTCCGTGGCTACCGTCTATCTTTATTGCCCTGCACTTTGTTATACAGCTGTCGTCTTTCATGCGCATCACGTGACCGTACCAACGTAGCCTTCTCTCGAGTAAACAACATCTGATCCCTCTTATTTCTAATTTTTCCCTTAGTTCGTTTATGCTTTGCCGTTCACGTATATTACTATTGCACATCCAGCGGAGCATGCAAGCTTCGTTCCTCTCTAGTCTGTGTATATCCTCTGCACACAATGCCCAGGTCTCACTGCCATGCAGCATTGCTGTTCGTATGCAGGCATCGTATAACCTGCCTTTCATTTTTAGGGAGAACCCTCTAGCGGCTAATAGTGGTATAAGCTCTCTGAACTTTTTCCATCCAGTTCTGACTCTAGCTACTGTACTTTCAGAGCACCCTCCCCCACTGCTGATTTTGTCACCCAGGTAACGGAAGCTGTCCACTATTTCTATAGAACCCTCTGCGCAGTTGAAGGAGCTAGTATTTTGTGGGCACTTGCTGCTACTTATTGCACCAGAGCACCGGCCACATGTAAAATCTATGTTCTTAGTTAGCTTACCTGTGATCCCGCTACATCTTTTATGCACCCATACTTTGCATTTGGGACATAAAATGGAGTTTCTACCTACGCCTTTCCTACACACTGAGCATGGCCATTTCCCAGATGGGACCGCCGCCTTATTTTCTTTCCTACAAACTAGAACTTTAGTCTTAGCCAGGTTAATTTTAAGGCCTTTTGATTCTAGGCCGTGCTTCCATGTTTGGAATTTCTTCTCTAGCTCGGTCATTGATTCAGCTATGAGCGTTAGATCATCTGTGTATAGGAGTTCCCATGGGCAGCCGGTCTTGAACTCCTCTGTTATAGCCTGAAGGGCAATAATAAATAGTAGGGGGCTAAGAACAGAGCCCTGATGGACACCAACTTTTACGCTAAACTCTTCACTATATTCGTTGTTAATTCTAACCTTACTGACTGTTTCTTTATACATGGCTTGTATAGCTCTCACAAGCCATTCGTCAACACCTAGTTTTCTAAGAGACCACCAGATAATGGAACGGGGGACTCTGTCGAAGGCTTTCTCCAAGTCAACGAAAGCTAAGTATAGGGGTTTACTTTTAGCTAGGTACTTCTCCTGTAGCTGTCGTACAATGAAAATAGCGTCTGTGGTACTTTTGCCTGACACAAACCCGAACTGCATTTCATCTAGATCAATTCTCTCTCTGATTAGTTGCGCTATTACTTTTTCCGTGACCTTCATGACCTGGTCGATTAATTTAATGCCTCTATAGTTACTCCTATCTAGGGCATCTCCTTTTCCCTTATAGCAGTTAACGATGATGCTGCTACGCCAGTCCTTCGGAACAACCCCATTCTGTACGACTTGGTTAACTATCCGGGTGACCATGGTGTGTCCCACCAAACCAGATGCCTTCAGCATCTCAGCAACTATTTCCGAAGGACCAGCCGCCTTACCCGTCTTCATATCTTTGATTGCCTTGCTTATTGTACTACCCTGGACTAACACTGCTGGTCCCTCTATTGGGTCGATGTGGGGGAGACTGTCTTTCTCCCATTTGTTCTCCTCATTTAGAAGCCTTTTGTAGTGACACTTTCAAGCTACCTTCTTATCAGCGTCGGTGATGGCAAGTATGCCATCATCGTTAAGTACACACTTCTCCCCGACAATATCACGGTTTTCCTTGACACATTGCCTGGCAATCCTGAACACCTCACGTTTTTGGTCCTCACGTTGTAGAACATGCTTGAACTTTCTTTCCTCTGCTTCCCTTCTTGCGAAGTACACTTGTCTCCTAGCTTCCCTCCTGGCCACTTGATAGTCGTCTCTACTTCCCCCATCCCGCCATAGTTTCCAAGCCTGCTTTTTGGCCTTAATTGACTCCTCCACCTTACTGTTCCACCACCATGTTACTCTCCTCCTGCCTACAGGCCTGCTCCAGCCACAGACTTCGTCTGCCGCCATCAGCAGGTTTGCTTTCAGGAATTCCCACTGTTCCTCTATATTATACGACTCTAATTGCTCTTCCTTACTGTCGAAAGCGTTAAGTAATATGCTTTGAAATTTATTTCTGGCTATGGGGTCCTTTAGCCTCCATATTTTTCTCCTGAGGATAGTCCTCTTCCGCTGTCTAGTACGTCTCGTCCTGACTATGAGGTCGCTCATTATCAGTCTATGTTGGGAGGTGAATTCTTCATGGGGGAGGGATTTAGTGTTAACAACAGACACTCTGTCACGTCTTCTGGTAAGGATATAATCTACCTGGCTTGTGTATTCCCCCGATCTATAGGTGATCAAGTGATTGTCTCGTTTTTTGAAGTTAGTGTTACAGATAGTTAAGTTATTTGCATCACAGAATTCCAGGATTCTGGAGCCTTCCTCATTTCTAGTACCGAACCCATAGCCTCCATGGATTCCGTCATAGCCGTCACAATGTTGTCCAACGTGACCATTTAGGTCGCCTGCAATAACTATATAGTCACTGTCGGTTATTTGGGAGGTAGCGAGCATCAGTGTCTCGTAGAATCTGTCTTTTATAGCGCCGGGCAGTCCGGATTGTGGTGCGTACGCAGATATTACTGTCACCGTAGTTTTATTGAGGACAAGTCTTATTTTAATTATTCTGTCGTTCACTCTATTTACGTCTATTATCTTATCTGCCCACTTTTCTGCTACCATGATTCCTACCCCACCCAACCCATTGTCATTTCCCACCCAGAAAAGCTTATAACATCGTTCTTTACCCACGATGAATCTAGCCGACCCTCCCCTCCACCTGGTCTCTTGAATACAACAAACATCGACCTCCTTACAGTAGAGTGTAAATATATTAGACTATTTGACTATACTCTTGCCATTTCGACAGCAAATTCTCATTTGGGGAATTTGCTACCAACACAGCAAGTGCTCAGCCCCAACTCTCTAATATATATATATATATATATATATATATATATATATATATATATATATATATATATATATATATATATATATATATATATATATATATATATATATATATATATATATATATATATATATATATATATATATATATATATATATATATATATATATATATATATATGGAGGCATATGGCTTAGTGGTTAGAGCATTGGCCTTGCAATCGAAAGGTTGTGAGTTCAATTCTCAGACCGGGTGATGTGTTGTTTCCTTGAGCAAGACACTTTATTTCACATTGCTCCAGTTTACTCAGCTGTAGAGATGATAGGGACTGGGGTCCATATCATTCCACTGCGAAGTGGTCGTGGAGGTGCCACGGCAAAAAAGCACCCAGCCCACACTGTAAAGTGGACGTGTAGGTGCCACGGCTAAAAAGCACCCAGCACTCACTGTAAATGAGGTTGGTGTTAGGAAGGGCATCCAGCTGTAGAAATCAAGCCAAAATCAGTTCCCGTCCCACCCTTGCAAGCAGGGAAAAGCGGACGTAAAATGAAATGATGAAAATGATGATGATATATATATATATATAATGAAGGAGTTGTGGTAAGGAACCAGATGGACCATAATGCACCAGAGTACTAAATACTTAGGGTAGTAGAGTGGGTAATAGGAAAAAATATGACCCCGACAGCAGAGTTCAAGCCGTCGAAACGGCTTGAGCTCTGCCGTCGGGGTCATACTTTTTCATATATATATATATATATATATATATATACATACATACAAGAGAGAGAGAGAGAGAGAGATCAGGAATTTACCAGTTTTAAACTTGTAAGACCATTATTCAGCAGAGTATTCAATACTTGGGACAGTAGAGTGTAAATATATTAGACTATTTGACTATACTCTTGCCATTTCGACAGCAAATTCTCATTTGGGGAATTTGCTACCAACACAGCAAGTGCTCAGCCCCAACTCTCTAATATATATATATATATATATATATATATATATATATATATATATGGATTCATGCTTAGGTTTTTATGTATAGATAAATGTTTTTCTCATAAAAATTTCAGGTGGCATCTCATAGTGCATGAATAAATCAGTCTGTTATATTATGGAATGTATTTAGGCTTGCTGTGAAGGAATTTCCAATATGTAGTTGATGATAATGAGAGACTGTTGTATCAATGATAGTATTTCAAGATTAATTGAAGCCAAGGTTTTATGTTCTTTCATTGTTACACACACACACACACACACAGACACACACACACACACACACACACACACACACACACACACATACAGACACACACACACACACACACACAAACCTTTCCTCTCTCTCTCTCTCTCTCACACACACAAACTTACACGTGCACATGCATAAAAAATATATGGCCAAATGAGCGAGCCTCTACATAGTCAATCAACCTGCTGGAAGTAGCAACCAAAAATACAAGATGGTCATACCTTGCATACTTTACCCTGCAAACAGGAGGCCTGTATTTTAATTTATCCTGTCAGCTTCACTCTCAAGAGATGGACATGTATTTTGTTGTTCATTATTGATTAGCCATCATTAAGCAGACCTATGAAGAAAGATGTCTCACATGTAACATCATCATTATTGTTTAACATCTGTTTTCCTTTCTATCAAGAGTTAGACATATTGTCACAGACTTATTAATACTCATGTGGGTCCTCTGACCTTCAGGTGGGCCGGGGGCCCAACATACAATCCTATGGTCTATTGACTGCATTTTAACACTAGGGGGCTTGTCATGTCTTTGGCATTGTTGAAAAGTCTTCCCGACCCTTTGTTTGGCAGGTTTTCTACAGCTTGATGCTCTTTCTGACACTTTACAGAATGTACTGGGTGATCGTTTATTGTGTAAATCACCAATACTAGAGAGGTTGTCATGCCCCTGTCACAATTAGAAGTCCTCTTGACTCTTTTGGGATGGTTTCTGCAGTGGGGAGCCCTTCCTATCATCAACCTCATACAGAGTGTTTTGGATGCATTTATCCTTTAACAACCTTTAACAGAAGTTGTTGGCATCTTGTATTTTATTCAGATGTATCTAGGTCTACATTGTGCAAATATCTCCTGTGTTTTGGGGGTTTTTTTTCACAGTGATTGAGAAAGATTTAGCTGATATTTCTAATAGATCAAGCAAAGTTCACAGTGAACTTGGATATAATCAGTGATGTTGCTATCTGGAACAGATGGAAATTTACTTATGTGATATTACATTCTTCCCTTATCATTATTATTACTAATATGTTAAGTCCACAATTAACATAGAAAACGAAACATAATCTAGTCATGTATATTTGGCTTGACTCAACTTGGGTGAGGCTTTTTGAGACATTTTAAATTCCATATCTACAGATATAAAATTAAAATCTCAATTTTCTAATTAACTTAGCATGCATTCTTGTGATTATGGTGGTGCTGATGTTGAAAATTATAATGATGTTGCTGAAGGTGATGATAATGATAACAATGATGATAGAGATGGCGTCAATGAGGAAAATGATAATGACTATGACAGTGGGTAGCTCCATTGCAAGTCCTTGAAAAGGGCAAGGCTTTCATTCAATTTCATTTTCTCTAGTTAATTGGTTGGGAAGCAGAATGTACATTACAGCAGTTCTGCAGAAACATTTTTCAAAGAACGAGAAAAGAAAACATTTCAAATGTGGAATCTAAGGTTAGAGTCGAGAAGATTTTAAGTAATCCTAGCAAAGACAAAAGCTTTAGTTAGCAGGAAAGAAGACAGGATTCTACCATCTTCTGGGATGTTATTTTACTCGATATGCAGAAAAGGAGTAGGTAGAAATTCTATATGGTGTACCTAACATAAACAACGGGTGCCTAAGATGTGTAATGGGATCATATGTAGGCTGATAGAGAAGGAGGACTTAGTATGTGGCAAATGTACAGTAGTAGTTAGTACCTATGAAATACATTCTTTCTAATGTTTGGAGTGTTCCCTGGAAGTAATTGATAGCCTCTGTTGCCTAGGTTATCTAGTCTGTAGTGGAGTATAGTATTCTGAAAGCATAGTAGCCAGAGTAAGAACAAAATGAAAAATAGTTCAGGAAGGGGTTAATTGTATGGTGCTTGTGTACGAAATGTGATGCTGCATGGTAGCATATGAATGTTGAATATGGAAAATGTGTGATATTTGAAAAGAAAAGAGATAAGCATATTTTTCCGCATGGATAATGTTAACATGTATGAACAACTGGGGAGAAAAACTAGTATAAGAAGAATCGGATGTAATGTGCCTCAGAGAAGACTGTTTCTATGAACTTCTGATGTGTATGAAGTATGACAGTTGGGTAAAGAAGTGCTGGGTAATCCAAGTGAGAGGAATTTGTAGGAGAGAAAGGCTGGAACATATGAAGAAGTGGTAAAATCTGATCTCACAAGGCTAAACTTCACAAAAGAGATGATAAATGGTTGCAATGAGTATTAAAATACTGTGTTAGAGAAGGTGCAAAATGATGTTGAGGTTGATGCATTGAACAGTGAAATTTATTGAATATGATTAATACAAGAACAGTTGGGTGTCACACTGTCTTAGTGGTTCTGAGTTCAAATTCTGTAAGAGCCGATTTGGTATTTGATCACAGTAAGTTAAATTATAGTCAGTAGCTACCCTAATAAGAGGTAGAAACCTAAACATATATACAATCTCTGGCATGTTGAGTTTATAAGATCAGCTACAACAGTCCTGGAATTAAAAGTTTATAAGGAGATAGAGAGGGACAGGATAATGATGGATAAGTTTGTTTCTTTGCCAATAAAATTAATAGATTTCCAAAAGTCTGGATTTCCTTACAGGGCAGAGATCTTTCTAAAATATTTTACTTTAGTTGATGATGGTGATGTATATTATGATAGTTGAAAGTATAGTAATTTTGTTTCTAAAAATATTTTCTTCAAAATATTTACATATGTGCAAGAAAATGTGTTAGATTATGCCAGGTGTGTGAATCTCTGGTAAAAGCATTCAACAACCAGACACAGTTGCTAGTATAAATGTTGGCTTCATCTTTTTAAATTACTTTCCTGCATTATGCTTTCATTGTGTGAGGTGTGTTGAATGAAAAGACTTCAAAAGAAGAATGATTGCCAAAATAAATAATGAAAAAGCTCAACAAGATTTACTGATTATGGCTAAAACAGGAATTATTGCAGTTGATTTTATAAAGGTTTTCAGTTTAAAAACAGTTCTGATATTTTTATTATTATTACAATGATGCCCTTATCAATTATAACTACTCAATCATGAAGTATGAGTATAGTTATTGCTAAATATTTAAACATCTGAGATGAATTGTTGTTAATAAAATTATAATTTTTCAAATTATTGACCTCACCTTTAGATGAAATAATTGTGTTCAATATTCACATAAAAACTTTGTTTTGATCAGTTTGATCTCTGATCTCTCTCAGCTGTCATATTTTTGGATGTTTACAACTGGAGTTAAAATATAGTTTAGTCCATCAATATACCTTTTCCTCTTCTATTCTCTCAAGAGAAACAGAAGTGATTCGTGCCTGGAACTTGCAACTCCAGATGTGGCCAAAATGCATTTTGTTGGGGTGGAAGTGGAAGCAAACCCCCAGCCTTCACCAATCCTGATTATTCATAAAATAGTAACTCTTCTATCTTCTAACAAGATAAAAAATTTGGTTTCTCAATGAGGTTGTATTTTTCAAACCACTCCTTGTTTTTTGACAACTAAATTGTATAGGAGCTGTTAGAGCTGCATCATTCAACAGTTTTCTTCTTTTTTTGGACTAAAATAAGATATAGTTCTTTATTTGCCACAAGGGCGCATAAGAAAAGGGGAAAATACAAAGACACATGCCAGGGATTTTACATATAGTTGTGTAAAGATATTGAAACAAACAATTATAACAATCGAAATCCCCAATAGGGGGGGAAGTGCCACAAATGGGTTGTTTAATACCCCGTCGATAGAACAACCCTCAACTTCAGGAGCGTGTTGGACTAAAATAAGATGAATCCTTGTACAGTTTGGTAGTTGTTTAGTGGTAAAAACCTTTACATTCTACTTCCACTGTTAACAGAGTTCAATTCCATTTGGCTTGTATGTTGGCCATTAGTTCTACATATATTTTTCTTTTCATCTATTACTATTGTATAGCTATGGTACTTGAACAGATATATGTCTTGGAGAAAGCTGATCAATCAAAGCAGTTGAACAGTATTTTTATCTGTAGCTATAACCTTGATTTGGCAGACATATAATCAAATGAATTCCTGCTACCACCACCCTATCTTTTTAGGAGTGTGTAGGACTATATTAGCTAATGTGTCCTTTGCTTATGAATTTTATGAAAATTTCACTGGTGTTTCTAGTAGGTTGAGTAGCCTTCTGGTAAAGATCCAACAGTTATAACCATTTTGTTTATATTGTGTGTATTCTGTGCTAAGAACTGAAAAGATAATAGCTAGAGTAAGAAAGAAGAAATTTTAGTTTTCTTTCTCCATACAAAATGCCGATTGTATGAAACATGTATAAGAAGCATGATGTTGGATTGTAGCATGATTTAGGTAGTAAATATGGAATATTTCTAGTTTTTACTGTATATACTGGAATATATGCCAAACCAAATATAAGCCCCCTGCTATTTTATGTCTCTATAATGGGAAAAAATTCAAGCCCCATTTATAAGCCAACACATCATGTTTAAATGGTGCAGTTTTGAAATTCTCATGAGTGGAGAATATATTTATGAAGTTTTAACATGTTGATATTTAAAATGTTTTAAGTGTGATTTAGAGAATAGTTTTTGTTTCACAACTCCATTACATAATGATGTTTTACCATTTCATCCTTTTTATAAAGTTTCATCAAGTTTCTTGAATCTTTTTTTACTTCTGTTTACTCAAATGCTGGGAGTATTTTTTTTTTTTCTTTAGCAGAAAATTACTAAGATTTGATATATTATCAGCCTACCCTTTTACCCAATAGACATATATTTTGAGTTGAAGATGTTAAAAAAACAACAAATTTTTTAGCCATTATGGAAATCATTAAAACACTAGTGGGATATCAGAACTATGTGCAAGGGGACATAAGGAATAGGGAATAGTTGTAAGAAAAAGATTGTTTAAGAGAACATTGTATAAGGATTCAGAGTAGAATGGGGAGGGAGAGACAGCAAGCGAGAGAAGGGAAAGAGAGCAAGAGCAATAATATACAAGTAAGATTAAATGAAAAATTATTAAGTCACAGAGAAAAAACAGTCGGTGTACTTGTGCATAGGGAATATTTATGTATTAAAAAGTTCAGATTATAAGCATTTGTTGGGGATATTCTCAAGGAAATGCATGAATGTAGAAAAACAGTGTTTCATTGTAACTCCAAATATTTTAGCACCTTATTTACATAGAACTTGCAGTTGGAGAAAATCATCAAAATATTGACCTCAAATATATGCCAACCATCCATTTTTACCATCAATTTGTTTTTTTGCCACATATTTCTCAGCTTCTATACAAGTATATATGGTAATTGAATGTGATTTGTTGGGCTTGCAACAATAATTTAGAGTAGAGTGAGATATTGATTCAAGGAATAGGGCAAGGGAAATGAAAAAAAAAAGGACTGGGCATTAATGGTATTTGTTGATGTGGGCTGAAGGATTAGCTATGTCTGATAGTAGAAGACAAAGGAAGATAGGAAGAGGTAGTGTGGTTAGATCTTGAAATATTAGGTTTTATAGCCAAAGTGACACAAGATTATGAAGAAAAATGATATGCTGTTACACAGATCTTTCTAATCCAATGCACTTTGGAAAAATATAGTTTTTAAAGCTATGACAAACATGCTGGCACCACTCCCTGCTTATTTTAAAGATTGTTAAGGATTTTGTTGTAGTAAATTGGTTCACTTCATTAAATAAACCAGGAATGAGCCAGCAAGTGAACTTTTACAAGACTGCTTGATCTGCTAGAAATAGCAGCCAAATCTTCTTCAAATTACATTTTACCATTTTAAATAAAGAAGCACACAGGATCTTGGCTTGAATGCCCTTAACCATACTTGCTCAATCAAACTATTCTTTTGATTTTTGTTAATGGGTTTCAGGCCTGCACACTCATTTACACACACATACAAACATATGCACTTGCTCGCACACTAACACACATACACAATGGGCTTTCACACAGTTTTTTACTTCTAAATTTTACTCATAAGATCGATCAGTTGAAGGCTACAGTAGAAAACATTTGCTCAGTGTTGTGCAATAGAATTGAACCTAACATCACATATTTGTGAAGTCAACTTCTTAACCATTTAGCTTTGCTAGCAGCTATGTATTTATCTATTTTAATTATTGATATTGACTATTGTAAGATTGGAACTGATAGACATTATTAGTAGAACCAATTCCTTTGGCTGACTTGACCTAAATTGCATTGTTTCAACTTCAACATTAACTACATTTCTATTCTATGCAAGCCTCATCTGCTTAGCTTGTGACTCATATTTTTGTCTCATACTTTGGTCAGTTAAATTTGAGGAAATAATTCATAAATTTCTCTCTTCCTCTCCTTCTCTCCCCTATCCCACCGCCCCGTCTCCCCTATCTCCCCCTCTTCTCTCCCCCTCTCCTCTCTCACCCCTATCTCCCCCCCTCTCACCCCCCCCCTCTCTATTTATTTGATTCTCTGTCCCTCTCCTCTACTGCCATATAAACTTTTATCCTCCACTGAAGGCAAAAATGAACAACTGATGAATTGAATAAGATGAATAATAACCAATACATGAAATGACAGATAGATCTAAACAAAAAGGAAAATTGAAATACAACAAATTAGCCATTATGCCGAGGGAAGGATTACCAAATCTATTAGTTTGTGTTCCTAAAACAATTTCGTGTGAAACGAAGATAGTTTTGCTTCTGTTACATTTAATGGTGGAGGTAATGGTGGTGTGCTGGTTGTTAGCAGTAGTCATAATGGAATTAGAAACATATACAGACAGAACTTGCATTTGCATTACAGTGTGCATTTTTTTTTTTTTACAGTTGTTTACACATCTCTTCTGGTATTTGATATTGTAGGTTTTGGCATTCAATGTATTGAAATAATTGAGAGAGAGAGAGAGAGAGACCGGTGAAGGACTGTAAGTAAGATAAGTTATCCTGCAGAGAAGGAAGGGGAGAAAAGAGTATCATCATGATCATCAAAAGTCCACTTTTTCATGCTTGCATGGGTATATATATATATATATATATATATAATAAATGTAATCTGAGCTTTTCAAATATTAATAATAATATTCGATTTGTTTGCAATTATGCAAACAGCCTCTTTTATAAGCCATGTCAGTAGATTGAGCCCTTCATTCTCGCTCGTGTTGGCATGCAAACAGAACTACAGACACTAATGTTCTGCGTGATTACCCTTCATCAGTGCAGTTTACTGCTTACCTGCCAACTGTCAGAGCTAGTGAAAATATGATATTTTCTGAAATATAATATTCAAAAAATGTACAGCGATAACTAGTTGTCAATTATATATATATATAATTGTTTCTACTTTTGGCACAAGGCCATCAATTATCCAGTACATTATTGGTACTTTATTTTATCGACCCCGTAAGGATGAAAGGCAAAGTTAACCTCGGCGGGATTTGAACCCAGACTGTAAAGGGACGTAACTATGCTGGAAAGCACGGCGTCCGACCCTCTACCAATACTGCCAATCCACTGGGTGCTTTTTGTCGTGGCACGACCACTTTACAGTGTAGGCTGGCTGCTTTTTGTTGTATTGACATCATGACCACTTTAGTGTGGGCTGGGATTTTTGGTGGGAAGGGTGTGTGGGTATATGGGCGTGTGTGAGGGGCAGAGTTTTAGAAGTGTAGTAAAGGTAATAAGTATTCTAGTTGTTCAATCAATGAACAGCTTACTCATTAAATGATTAAGTGGATGAGTATTCCACAGATGTGTGTATTCTTAACATAATTCCAAGAGAGAATCAGCAAGACACAGTGTATGACAAAACTGGGTCTTTGAATTATAGGTACAATCCATCTGATTGGCTTCCAAACAGTTTTGTCTTTGTAATTTCACTCACAACACTTGGGTTACATAGTTGGATTGAAAGTTAAGAAGAAAATAACTGGTGTGAAATACCCAGGGATGTCTGCTGTACAAAAGCTTAACAGTAAAGTAGGTGCCAGTATGCTTAATGTAGTAGCCAAGAAATTTCAATTAATTAAAGTTAATGAAATATGGAATGCAATGGGGAATGAGTCAGATCTTTTTATTTCTTCTGTCAAGTATTCTAAGCAACCAATTTACTGTATGATATTTACCTTTTTGATCCTAAAAGATCTCACATAATGATAAGTGATGGAATGAATCATCCACTTTGAATGAATAAATAATCTTTTCTGCATGTACTGAATATTTTTCTTCTATTTGTTCATTAAAGTGTGTGTGTGTATACATGCACACATACACATAAATACATATGAACACACATGCACATTCTTTTATTCTTTTACTAGTTTCAATTATTTTTCTGTGGCTCTGTCTTAAAAAGTTCTAGTTGTTAATATTGACACCATTATTTTTTCAATCTATATTTATTGAATAACTTGCAGTTCAATGGGTTAACCCTGTCACACTGAATATTCCTGAGAATCATGTTCAGGCTAAATGTGTTTGTAGAATGAATACTCATCCACTTATATGTTAATTTAATAAACAGTCTGTTCCATTTATTGAACAGCTAGGACACTCGTTGGTACCAATGAAGGTCTATAGTATAGAAAAAGCGTTTTTTTCATTTTACTTTTTCAAAATTTGTTATTCTAAATCATTCAACCAGTTATATACTAGTGTATGTGAATATTGTTTGGTAAGTGGAATTAGTTGAATTGATTAGAATGGTGCTTATTTTTTGTAATTCACTGCTAAAGAGATCAGAGAAACATTTTGCCATTTTCTTTCTCGAAAATGAAAGTATGCGTTTTTAACATAGATATAAGGCCATAATTGTTTTTTTTAATTGGTATTTATTGAAAGGCAAAGTTGGTTCCAGTGGAGTTTGAATTCAGAACATTAAGCAATATCACTAAATACCATAAGGCTTTACTAATTCTACCAATGAAAATATTAGTCCTATAAAAGTATGTATATATGTTGCACAACTAGTTGACTATTTATTATATACTGCTCTTCTATTTCCCCTCTGAATTTAGAAACATGTCCATCATAATGGGGTGTAGATCTCTTAAGATTACTAAAAAACATTATCCTTTGTTGTTTGTGTGTTGCCATTCATACATATTAAATATATGCAAAGGCAAAAAGCAAAAGAAATCAAGTAACTAAGATAAGATAAAATAAATAGATAAAATAAGCAATTTTATGCAAGAATCACGTGAACAGTGTACAAATTTGATGATGTTGTTAGCAATGATGATATATTTAAAAAATGGATTTCCTAGTATTGATCTCTCACCATTGTTGCTTTTATAGTCATTGATTGATTATATGAATGTGATAAAGAATGGCCGAAATGATAAAGCTTTATGGAGATCTTTGTATAGTATGTAGTCCAAGTCAGTGTCTTGCATATCCCTGCTCTAAAATTGTTGGTTAGTAGGTGGGAGGTAGTTGACTTCAATTTTCATTCTTTTCTTTCCAAGGTCAGTAACAAAGTACCAATACTATACTTCAGTTGATTCAATTGATTATATTTGCTTTCCTTTAAAAAACAGCAACTAATAATAAAGATAGGTTTTGTGATGAAGTAAAAAAAAAAAATCATTAGTATATTGATTAATTAATAGAGTAAAATAATGGTCAAAGTGGGTTGGATACTCTGATATTGATGTTATTTTTGCCTGTATTGTGGGTGTGTAAACAGCTGAACAAACATTATTTTACCAGCATTCTTATGTGTTCATTCCCTTTTTAATGGAAGGGCATAAGCCAAAAGGGTAGCCTGAATGTTGTCACTTGATCTGTTAGAAATAGCAGCCAATTGTCCTTCAAATCACATGCTGCCATCTTATAAAAAGAAGTGATTCATTGTGTAATATGGTTTTCTACACATTTTTACACATCTTTGGAAGGAAAAAATGGGTTAGTCACAGTTATAATGACTTTGATCAAATATTTGATCAGGTCTGACCCAGGGTTAAACAGCAGCAACATCATTAGGGTATGTATGCTGTTCAGAGATTTAGGACTTAAGATATCTGATGCCTATTTTATAGACACTAGAGAGTTTAAGAGAATTTTAGTTGCTAAATGGAGTTGATTCTATGACAATGCATATATTATCTCATTGACTTGTGGAACTTTTTAACCCTCAGTATCTCACCATTCCTCAAATGCCTCTGCTCTTAAGACCAGCACACATATTGAGATCTATTCAGTAGATAAAATTCACCTTGTGCTTTATCAAAATAAATCATTAATTAACAAACTGAAAGAGCCTTTACATGGTCATTGAATCTGCTAGAAATAGTGACCAAATCTTCCTCAAATGAAACCTCATCATCTTAAACAAGGATGAAAACATTGGATAATGTACAATCCTGGATACCTCATAAAAGGATGGTCATGGCTGGAATGGCTTTTATCATAGATTTGCTTGATCAGGGGTACCGAGGGCTAAACAACAACAACAAATCATTATTATATTGATTGATATATTTATTGTTTGGTTTGTAATTGTTTTGTCAATGTCTCTCTTCCCTTCTACATTCTCCTTCTCCTCTACTCAGTCATCCTATTTCTAAAACAAGTTCTGACTTCCTGAAATCTGAGAATAAAGTATCTGTAATGGCTTTGTATGAGGGAGTGTTGAGAGAGAGAAATGGAGGGAGAGAGGCAAAGGATGAAAAGTGGGGGAAGAATTGGTGAGAAATATTATAACTGACAACGTGAAAATGATATTAATGGAAAGGAAAGAGGAAGAGAGTGAGAAAATGAAAGAAGAGAGGCAGTATATGAGTGACAAAAGGAGAGATGGAGAGAGACTAAGTAAATGTGAAATAAAGAAGAGATGAAGAGAGAAAGTGGAGAGAAGGAAAGAAAGTGAGAGAGAGAGAGAGATGCTGTTAATCTAATTAGAAGGCTAAGATATATCTGATGTAGTTAAAACATACATGTTCAACAATCAACTACAATGTACAGACACATATTTACACACACAAATGCAGGCGCCATTCCATCAAATAGACAATGGATTTCTAAGTATATATATATATATATATGCATACAAAAGGTAAACAACAAAGCAAACAACGCAATATAATGAAAAATATATAAGTTTAATGCTTGGTATAGTAGGAAAAGTGTCTTTACGTTTCAGACACTAGTCCTTCATCAGAAGGTAGAAGAAATGAAAATAAAAGATGAAATAGATAGAGAAGAGGAAGGAATGGAAAGATTTTTTTCTTTTCTTAGAAAAAGTATGTGTGTGTGTGTGTGTGTGTGTAATATAATATATATATATATGACAAATTCGCCTCATGCTGCCGGACGAAAGGGCAAGGCCCCCTCCTCTTTGTTTCGGCCGCGGATGGCCAACATAACCCCAACCCCATCCCCCTCACCCATCCCTGCGCCCCATCCTCCAAACACAATCCAAAACTTCAGAGTTGGTACCATAAATGTAGGCACCTTAAAAGGCCGCTCTAACGAGGTTGTAGAAATGCTTGAACGTAAGGAGGTTGATGTTTGCTGTATCCAAGAGACCAGGTGGAGGGGCGGGTCTGCTAGATTCATTGTGGGTAAAAAACGTTGCTATAAGCTTTTCTGGGTGGGAAATGACAATGGGATAGGTGGGGTAGGAATCATGTTAGCAGAAAAATGGGTGGATAAGATAATAGATGTAAATAGAGTAAATGACAGAATAATTAAAATAAGACTTGTTCTAAATAGAACTACTGTGACAGTAATATCTGCATACGCGCCCCAATCCGGACTGCCTGGCACTATAAAAGACAGATTCTTTGAGACAATGATGCTCACTACCTCCCAAATAACCGACAGTGACTATATAATTATTGCTGGCGACCTAAATGGCCACGTTGGTCAACATTGTGACGGCTATGATGGAATCCACGGAGGCTATGGGTTTGGTACTAGAAATGAGGAAGGCTCCAGAATCCTGGAATTCTGTGATGTAAATAACCTAACTGCCTGTAACACTAACTTCAAAAAACGAGACAATCACTTGATCACCTACAGATCAGGGGAAACATACCAGCCAGGTAGATTATATCCTTACCAGAAGACGTGACAGAGTGTCTGTTGTAAACACTAAATCCCTCCCCCATGAAGAATGCACCTCCCAACATAGACTCATAGTCAGTGACCTCATAGTCAGGACGAGACGTACTCGACAGCAGAAGAGGACTATCCTCAGGAGAAAAATATGGAAGCTAAAGGACCCCACAGCCAGAAATAAATTTAAAAGCATATTACTTGATGCTTTCGACAGTAAGGAAGAGCAATTAGAGTCGTATAATATAGAGGAACAGTGGGAATTCCTGAAAGCAAACCTGCTGATGGCGGCAGACGAAGTCTGTGGCTGGAGCAGTCCTGTAGGCAGGAGGAGAGTAACATGGTGGTGGAACAGTAAGGTGGAGGAGTCAATTAAGGCCAAAAAGCAGGCTTGGAAACTATGGCGGGATGGGGGAAGTAGAGAAGACTATCAAGTGGCCAGGAGGGAGGCTAGGAGACAAGTGTACTTCGCAAGAAGGGAAGCAGAGGAAAGAAAGTTCAAGTATGTTCGACAACGCGAGGACCAAAAACGTGAGGTGTTCAGGATTGCTAGGCAATGTGTCAAGGAAAACCGTGATATTGTCGGGGAGAAGTGTGTACTTAATGATGATGGCGTACTTGCCATCACTGACGCTGATAAGAAGGTAGCTTGGAAGTGTCACTACGAAAGGCTACTAAATGAGGAGAATAAACGGGAGAAAGACAGTCTACCCCACATCGACCCAATAGAGGGACCAGCAGTGTTAGTCGAAGGTAGTATAATAAGTAAGGCAATCAAAGATATGAAGACGGGTAAGGCGGTTGGGCCTTCGGAAATAGTTGCTGAGATGCTGAAAGCCTCTGGAACGGTGGGACACACCATGGTCACCCGGATAGTAAACCAAGTCATACAGAATGGGGTTGTTCCGAAGGACTGGCATAGCAGCATCATCATTAACTGCTACAAGGGTAAAGGAGACGCCCTAGATAGGAGTAACTATAGAGGCATTAAATTAATCGACCAGGTCATGAAGGTCACGGAAAAAGTAATAGCGCAACTAATCAGAGAGAATCGATCTAGATGAAATGCAGTTCGGGTTTGTGTCAGGCAAAAATACCACAGACGCTCTTTTCATTGTACGACAACTACAGGAGAAGTACCTAGCTAAAAGTAACCCCCTATACTTAGCTTTTGTCGACTTGGAGAAAGCCTTCGACAGAGTCCCCCGTTCCATTATCTGGTGGGCTCTTAGAAAACTAGGTGTTGATGAATGGCTTGTGAGAGCTATACAAGCCATGTATAAAGAAACAGTCAGCAAGGTTAGAATTAACAACGAATATAGTGAAGAGTTTAGCGTAAAAGTTGGTGTTCATCAGGGCTCTGTTCTGAGCCCCCTACTATTTATTATTGCCCTTCAGGCTATAACAGTGGAGTTCAAGACCGGCTGCCCATGGGAACTCCTATACGCAGATGATCTCACGCTCATAGCTGAATCAATGGCCGAGCTAGAGAAGAAATTCCAAACATGGAAGCACGGTCTAGAATCAAAAGGCCTTAAAATTAACCTGGCTAAGACTAAAGTTCTAGTTTGTAGGAAAGAAAATAAGGCGCCGGTCCCTTCCGGGAAATGGCCATGCTCAGTGTGTAGGAAAGGCGTAGGTAGAAACTCCATTTTATGTCCCAAATGCAAAGTATGGGTGCATAAAAGATGTAGTGGGATCATAGGCAAGCTAACTAAGAACATAGATTTTACATGTGGCCGGTGCTCTGGTGCAATAAGTAGCAGCAAGTGCCCATGAAATACTAGCTCTTTCAATTGTGCAGAGGGTTCTATAGAAATAGTGGACAGCTTCCGTTACCTGGGTGACAAAATCAGCAGTGGGGGAGGGTGCTCTGAAAGTACAGTAGCTAGAGTCAGAACTGGATGGAAAAAGTTCAGAGAGCTTATACCACTATTGGCCGCTAAAGGGTTCTCCCTAAAAATGAAAGGCAGGCTGTATGATGACTGCCTACGAACAGCAATGTTGCATGGCAGTGAGACCTGGGCATTGTGTGCAGAGGATATACGCAGACTAGAGAGGAACAAAGCTTGCATGCTCCGCTGGATGTGTAATAGTAATATACGCGAACGGCAAAGCATAAACGAACTAAGGGAAAAATTAGAAATAAGAGGGATCAGATGTTGTTTACTCGAGAGAAGGCTACGTTGGTATGGTCACGTAATGCGCATGAAAGACGACAGCTGTATAAAAAAGTGCAGGGCAATAAAGATAGACGGTAGCCACGGAGTAGGCAGACCCAGAAAAACCTGGGACGACCTGATAAACTCCGACCTCACACACTTACACCTCTCCAAGACAATGTCACTGGACCGAGATCTTTGGCGGCACTCAGTAATAGAGAAGACACGCCTTACCTAAATACAAAGTAAAACCTACTACAGTCAGTAGGCATCTCTAACAAAATACACCCCCGTCCCAGCACCCCCACCCCATCCACACCGCCCCTTTCAATGTAAAGTTATGTTGGTGCCACAACATCCAGGCCGAAACAAATGAGATCGTGTAGGTGTCACGCCAAAAATCACACAGTCCACGCTGTAATGTGGCCGTGTAGGCAACACGGTAAAAACCTCCCAGCCCCACACTGTAAATGTGGTTGGTGTTAGGAAGGGCATCCAGCTGTAGAAAACCCGCCAGACAGTCCTATGCGAGCAAGACAACCACTCTTGCCTCAAGTGGGAAAACTCCCGTCCAAACCCATGCAAGCGTGGAACATGGACGTTAAACGATGATGATGATGATGATGATATGTGTAATATAATTATATATATATATATCATCATTATCATCATTTTACGTCCACTTTTCCCTGCTTGCAAAGGTGGGACGGGAACTGATTCTGGCTTGATTTCTACAGCTGGATGCCCTTCCTAACACCAACCTCATTTACAGTGAGTGCTGGGTGCTTTTTTTGCCGTGGCACCTCCACGACCACTTTGCAGTGGAATGATATGCACCCTCATTTCTACAGATGAGAAGTACCTAGTTAAAAGTAAACCCCTATACTTAGCTTTTATAAACCTGGAGAAAGCCTTTGACAGCGTCCCCCGCCCCATTATCTGGTGGGCTCTTAGAAAACTAGTAGATGAATGGCTTGTGAGAGCTACACAAGCCATGTATAAAGAAACGGTCAGCAAGGTTAGAATTAACAACGAATATAGTGAAGAGTTTAGCGTAAAAGTTGGTGTTCATCAGGGCTCCAAGTTATAATGGAGGAGTTCAAGACTGGCTGCCCATGGGAACTTCTATACGCAGATGATCTAACGCTCATAGCTGAATCAATGGCTGAACTAGAGAGGAAATTCCAAACGAAATGCTCGGTATACTTAAAAAAATTAAATTTAGGAAAAACCCATATACAGGTCACCAATACCTTAGAGCTCTAAAAGAAAAAATCATCGAACTAAAAAAAGTTAACAAAATACTGGTTAAATCGGACAAAACAAATAATTTATATGGGATAAACAAAGAAGAATATAACAACTTGATTTTAAAGGAACTTAGTAAAAATTATAAAAAAGCCCCGGCTGAAGATCTTACAGAAATTAACGAGGATGCCTACAAATTAATTACCAATTTAGGAATAGAAGGAAGAACTAAGCCATTTATACCTAGGCAGTCACAGATTAACTTGAAGGATCACAAAAGAAACTTTGAGGAAGATATGCCAGTTAGATTGATTGCTCCATCCAAATCGGATATTGGAGTAATCAGTAAAAACATCATCGATAGAATCTTACCCGCTCTTAAATTGAGATCTAATTTGAGCTTGTGGAAAGATACAAATGAAGTCATAGAATGGTACAAGAATATAGACGATAAGAAAAACCATAAATTCATCCAGATGGACATAACAAACTACTATTCTTCTATAACACCTAACCTACTAAATAAGGCTCTATCATACGCTTATAAGCATACTGATTTAACCATGGATGAAATTGATATCATACCAGAAGAACTCTTATTAACTTCAACAATGAGCATTGGACTCGCTCAGAAAGAAATAGAAACTTTGATATTACTATGGGGGCATCTGATTCTGCGCAAATCACAGATCTTCTTCATATTAAATACGATAAATAGAAAACTGTCGGAGATTACCGGTGGTTTATATAGGGACAACATTTTATTTACGGCGGTCAAACACAACAATATTGAACTAAATAGAATAAAGAAAAGTATTATAGAATTCTTTAAAATGTATGACCTTAAGTTAGAAGTAGAAAATGGTACCAAAATAGTTAATTTCCTAGACGTTACGTTTAACTTAAACTCTGGCTTTTATTACCCTTTTCATAAGCCCAATGAAAACTTAAACTATGTTAGTAACCATTCCAATCACCCTAAATCTGTAAAAATAGGTATAGTAAATAGTTTTCCAAAAACGCATTAATAGAATATCAGCCAATAAAGCTATATTTGATGATAATGCAGCATACTACAATAATGCGTTAAAAAGGGCAGGATATGAGAATAGTATAGAATATGTAGATAATAATAATCTAAGTTTTAATCCTGATAAAAATAATGGCATATATAAACGAAACTCTAATAATTATAATTCAAACACCCATACGCCAAACAAATTGAGGAAAAGAACTAGATCTAAATCGTCATATGGTTTGCCCCCCCCCCCCCCCCCCCCTGCTTCGGTAGCAGTTAGAACACCAATTGCAAAATTATTCTTTAATGCTTTGGACACCTCTTTCCCTACTCAACATAAATACCATTCCATTTTTAATAGACACACCATTAAATTGTCTTATTCTAGAACTATGAATATGGCCCAAACATTGCTAAATTAAACACTAAAATTCTAAAGCAGAATCAGCATAATGATCTTAATAATAGCGTTAACATAAATGATAATAAACCAGAATGTAATTGTAGAAATAAAATTGATTGCCCTCTGCAAAATAATTGTTTAGATAGTAATTTGGTGTATAAATGCACCGTAAAAACAGATCACAACACATACAACTGCATAGGATCGACTTCTCCTACATTTAAAGCCAGATTTGCGAACCATAAATGCTCATTTTCGAACTCCAAGAGGAAATCATCCATGTATTTATCACAGCTCATATGGTCATTAAAAGAGAAGAATTTAAAATACTCCATTTTTTTGGATGAAACTTCGGAATAGTGGAGTTTACCGCAACTCAAGTATATCAAGTAACTGCGCGCTTTGTACAATGGAGACCCTGTTGATTATTAATAATTATGAGACCTTAATTAACAAAAAAAGTGAATTATTCTCTAATTGCCTTCATAAAGCTTTGTCTACATTTCAAGCCTCCCATAAGACCAGGAAAAAACACAAAGCAACTAAACTTGATTTTTAGACGTACATAATCAACAGGTGAAAACCTTAATGGCCTTTAATATTGCTTTATCTTATAACTATCTATAAAATAAATAACGTTTGAATGAATGACACTTGTTTAATAACATGCTGACACGTTGATATACATAACATAATATTATTAACTTTGATCCATACCATTATTTCTCTATCTTTATTTTTCTATCTATTTTTTAAATATAGTTCAAATATCCAACCTGTAAATTTTTACGGACCTATTTTGAACTGTGAATCATTCATGCGTTTATACTCCTTTATTTATATATATGTATGTATTTAACTTTTGCATGTTTTTAAGTATACCTATCTTTATTTTTCTATCTATGTTTTAAATATAGTTCAAATATCCAACCTGCAAATTTTTACGGACCTTATTTTGAACTGTGAATCATTCATGCGTTTACACTCTTTTATATATATGTATGTATTTAACTTTTGCATGTTTGAATCTATTATATAAGATTATAATCGTTATTATTTACCAAAAGTATACTGTCTCATTAATACTTAGTATATCTATCTATACCTAATTTTTTGCAAATATGTGTATATTGTATAATAACATAATCATATTATTAGTTACGTATATCTCTGCATTTGTTTTTTTGCATCTATATTTATAATATATAATAACTTAATCATAATTACCGTTTCGGTTTAACGCTATATATAGTTTGTGCAAATATAGATATATTGTACAATAACATATTCATTATTTAGAGTTCATTCCTCCCATGAAGGTAGAACTAATATAGTGATTTAATATAATATAATAAATATTAAGTTATTACTATAAATGCACACACACACACATTTATATATGGCTGAAAAATCTGCGTTAATCATTATACTTTAGACAATGTATCTACTTGGCAATAAATTTTTCGATATTTCTAACAATAAGTACTTCATAAATTTTACATACCGAAAATGTTGACACTGTTATAGGTAATTTTTGTTAAAGATTACATTTAAGTGAATATTCAACAGTGTATATTTTTCTTTCGCGGGCCTAGTGAATCCTTTAATTTTGTTTTCATAAAATTCAGAATTTTGGAAATGTAACATATTTAAAAAATTTATAAAATTTATGAAATTAATAAATATAAATAACCATCAATTTTAAAAACTTAAAATTTTGATTCTTCACCCTAAAATAACATAATTTAAATATTTTGAAACTTAACCGCTTAGTCCTTAAGGAAAAAAAAATATTTTTCTGCAAAATTACTCCCTCTCTTTAATCATCTATCAGTGGCCTTCATAAATTATAATTCCAGAGACATCTTCCTCAATAATCATAATTTAGAGTATCCCACATTTTAAAATCTCTATAACTGTTACATTAAAGCAACGTTTTTCTTACTCATATCTTCTCTATTGAATTCATTAGGTTTTCGCATTTTCTCATTATTA
>OZ024740.1:71667894-71670394 GCA_964016885.1 Eledone cirrhosa
ACATATATCTCTCTATATATATATACATATATCTCTATATATATATATATACATATATCTCTCTATATATATATATACATATATCTCTATATATATATATATACATATATCTCTATATATATATATATACATATATCTCTATATATATATATACATATATCTCTATATATATATATACATATATCTCTATATATATATATACATATATCTCTATATATATATATACATATATCTCTATATATATATATACATATATCTCTATATATATATATATACATATATCTCTATATATATATATATACATATATCTCTATATATATATATATACATATATCTATATATATATATATATACATATATCTATATATATATATATACATATATCTATATATATATATATATACATATATCTATATATATATATATATACATATATCTATATATATATATATATATACATATATCTATATATATATATATATATACATATATCTCTATATATATATACATATATCTCTATATATATATATATACATATATCTCTATATATATATACATATATCTCTATATATATATATACATATATCTCTATATATATATATACATATATCTCTATATATATATATATACATATATCTCTATATATATATATACATATATCTCTATATATATATATACATATATCTCTATATATATATATACATATATCTCTATATATATATATACATATATCTCTCTATATATATATACATATATCTCTATATATATATATACATATATCTCTATATATATATATACATATATCTCTATATATATATATACATATATCTCTCTATATATATATACATATATCTCTCTATATATATATACATATATCTATATATATATATATACATATATCTATATATATATATACATATATCTATATATATATATACATATATCTCTATATATATCATCATCATCATCATCAGGTTTAGCGTCCGTGTTCCACGCTTGCATGGGTTTGGACGGGGGTTTTCCCACTTGAGGCAAGAGTGGTTGTCTTGCTCGCATAGGACTGTCTGGCGGGTTTTCTACAGTTGGATGCCCTTCCTAACACCAACCACATTTACAGTGTGGGGCTGGGAGGTTTTTACCGTGTTGCCTACACGACCACATTACAGCGTGGACTGTCTGGCGGGTTTTCTACAGCTGGATGCCCTTCCTAACACCAACCACATTTACAGTGTGGGGTTGGGAGGTTTTTACCGTGTTGCCTACACGGTCACATTTACAGCGTGGACTGTGTGTTTTTTTTGTCGTGACACCTACACGATCTCATTTGTTTCGGCCTGGATGTTGTGGAACCAACATAACTTTACATTGAAAGTGGAGGTGTGGATGGGGTGGAGGTGGTGGGACGGGGGTGTGTTTTGACAGAGATGCCTACTGACTGTAGTAGGTTTTTACTTTGTATTTAGGTAAGGCGGGTCTTCTCTATTACTGAGCACCGCCAAAGGTCTCGGTCCAGTGACATTGTCTTGGAGAGGTGTAAGCGTGTGAGGTCGGAATTTATCAGCTCGTCCCATGTTTTTCTGGGTCTGCCTACTCTGTGGCTACCGTCTATCTTTATTGCCCTGAGCTTTGTTATACAGCTGTCGTCTTTCATGCGCATCACGTGACCGTACCAACATCTCGAGTAAACAACATCTGATCCCTCTTATTTGTAATTTTTTCCTTAGTTCGTTTATGCTTTGCCGTTCACGTATATTACTATTGCACATCCAGCGGAGCATGCAAGCTTCGTTCCTCTCTAGTCCGCGTATATCCTCTGCACACAATGCCCAGGTCTCACTGCCATGCAGCATTGCTGTTCGTATGCAGGCATCGTATAACCTGCCTTTCATTTTTAGGGAGAACCCTCTAGCGGCTAATAGTGGTATAAGCTCTCTGAACTTTTTCCATCCAGTTCTGACTCTAGCTACTGTACTTTCAGAGCACCCTCCCCCACTGCTGATTTTGTCACCCAGGTAACGCAAGCTGTCCACTATTTCTATAGAACCCTCTGCGCAGTTGAAGGAGCTAGTATTTTGTGGGCACTTGCTGCTACTTATTGCACCAGAGCACCGGCCACATGTAAAATCTATGTTCTTAGTTAGCTTACCTGTGATCCCACTACATCTTTTATGCACCCATACTTTGCATTTGGGACATAAAATGGAGTTTCTACCTACGCCTTTCCTACACACTGAGCATGGCCATTTCCCAGATGGGACTGCCGCCTTATTTTCTTTCCTACAAACTAGAACTTTAGTCTTAGCCAGGTTAATTTTAAGGCCTTTTGATTCTAGGCCATGCTTCCATGTTTGGAATTTCTTCTCTAGTTCGTTCATTGATTCAGCTTTGAGCGTTAGATAATCTGCGTATAGGAGTTCCCATGGGCAGCCGGTCTTGAACTCCTCTGTTATAGCCTGAAGGGCAATAATAAATAGTAGAGGGCTGAGAACAGAGCCCTGAT
>OZ024740.1:71675394-71787894 GCA_964016885.1 Eledone cirrhosa
TATATATACACATATCTCTCTATATATATACACATATCTCTCTATATATATATACACATATCTCTCTATATATATACACATATCTCTCTATATATATACACATATCTCTCTATATATACACATATCTCTCTATATATACACATATCTCTCTATATATACACATATCTCTCTATATATATACACATATCTCTCTATATATATATACACATATCTCTCTATATATATATACACATATCTCTCTATATATATATATACACATATCTCTCTATATATATATACACATATCTCTCTATATATATATACACATATCTCTCTATATATATATACACATATCTCTCTATATATATATACACATATCTCTCTATATATATATACACATATCTCTCTATATATATATACACATATCTCTCTATATATATATACACATATCTCTCTATATATATATACACATATCTCTCTATATATATATACACATATCTCTCTATATATATATACACATATCTCTCTCTATATATACACATATCTCTCTCTATATATACACATATCTCTCTCTATATATACACATATCTCTCTCTATATATACACATATCTCTCTCTATATATACACATATCTCTCTCTATATATACACATATCTCTCTCTATATATACACATATCTCTCTCTATATATACACATATCTCTCTCTATATATACACATATCTCTCTCTATATATACACATATCTCTCTCTATATATACACATATCTCTCTCTATATATACACATATCTCTCTCTATATATACACATATCTCTCTCTATATATACACATAGCTCTCTCTATATATACACATATCTCTCTCTATATATACACATATCTCTCTCTATATATACACATATCTCTCTATATATATACACATATCTCTCTATATATATACACATATCTCTCTATATATATACATATATCTCTCTATATATATATACATATATCTCTCTATATATATATACATATATCTCTCTATATATATATACATATATCTCTCTATATATATATACATATATCTCTCTATATATATATACATATATCTCTCTGTATATATACATATATCTCTATATATATATATACATATATCTCTATATATATATATACATATATCTCTATATATATATATACATATATCTCTATATATATATATACATATATCTCTATATATATATATACATATATCTCTATATATATATATACATATATCTCTATATATATATATACATATATCTCTATATATATATATACATATATCTCTATATATATATATACATATATCTCTATATATATATATACATATATCTCTATATATATATATACATATATCTCTATATATATATATACATATATCTCTATATATATATATACATATATCTCTATATATATATATACATATATCTCTATATATATATATACATATATCTCTATATATATATATACATATATCTCTATATATATATATACATATATCTCTATATATATATATACATATATCTCTATATATATATATACATATATCTCTATATATATATATACATATATCTCTATATATATATATACATATATCTCTATATATATATATACATATATCTCTATATATATATATACATATATCTCTATATATATATATACATATATCTCTATATATATATATACATATATCTCTATATATATATATATACATATATCTCTATATATATATATATACATATATCTCTATATATATATATACATATATCTCTATATATATATATACATATATCTCTCTATATATATATATACGTGAACGGCAAAGCATAAACGAACTAAGGAAAAAATTAGAAATAAGAGGGATCAGATGTTGTTTGCTCGAGAGAAGGCTACGTTGGTATGGACACGTGATGCGCATGAAAGTCGATAGCTGTATAACAAAGTGCAGGGCAATAAAGATAGACAGTAGCCACGGAATAGGCAGACCTAGAAAAACCTGGGACAAGCTGATAAACTCCGACCTCACACACTTACACCTCTCCAAGACAATTTCAGTGGATCGACACCTTTGGCGGTACTCAGTAATAGAGAAGACCCGCCTTACCTAAATACATAGTAAAACCTACTACAGTCAGTAGGCATCTCTAACAAAATACACCCCCGTCCCACCACCCCCTTCTATGTAAAGTTATGTTGGTGCCACACCATCCAGGCCGAAACAAATGAGATCGTGTAGGTGTCACGACAAAAAAACACTCAGTCCACGCTGTAATGTGGCCGTGTAGGCAACACGGTAAAAACCTCCCAGACCCACACTGTAAATGTGGTTGGTGTTAGGAAGGGCATCCAGCTGTAGAAAACCCGCCAGACAGTCCTATGCGAGCAAGACAACCACTCTTGCTTCAAGTGGGAAAACCCCCATCCAAACCCATGCAAGCGTGAAACATGGACGTTAAACGATGATGATGATACCAAACTTCCTGAAACCAGCCCCGATTCTACAATACAAAACTGTTTCTTTTAAAGTTTCATATCTATCTAAAATTTTTTCATCATAATTTTATGTAAGAATCTTTGTTAACCCTTTAGCATTCACATTGAATTGTCAAATGTCAAGTTCATCTATTCGCATTATTTTCACTTAATTATACTCAAGAGGGTTATCAATTTTATTTGTTTGTAATTACTTTAATTTTCTATGTGCAGACTTGAAATTTTGTCAGTAGATGTTTAAATAACTATAATTTACAATTATATATTTTTACCTGATTTTTTTTGTTAAATTAGACTTTTATGGGCAAGTGAAATTAATTAACAGGTGTAAAAGTAATAACTTTATGGATAAACACAAAAATTTAAACTTTATCTGCCTTATCTGTTAGATTTGTTGCAAAAAAATCCAATAATGACCTAGATGCTTATTTCCATCAATTCTAGCAGTTTTCTGAACAGGTGAATTAATTAAAAATGCAGGTGTAATCAGTACACGGTTTTAGTCTTTCTCTACATTCCAGGCAAATATTTTCATTGAAAAAAATGTATAAAACCTTTTCACCGGTCAAAATAATATTGGCAATGTACTCTGTAAATGTACGGTGTAAAATTACGTAATAGAAAGTTCCCAATATATAAGTTTATACACACTTTTAAATTTTTCTGACAATATTTCAATTAATGGTCGTACTTTGTACAGTGGGTCGTAATTTGATTCATTTCTACCAGGGGCATTTGAAGTATCAACCAGATGCAAATACTGGTTTAATTTAATGAATCTCGTTTTTGCCATAATACTAGATATATAAAGGTCACCAAACCTTATATCAGTACTCCAATAATTCCACAGTCGTGGAAATTGTTTAATACCAAACATAATATTTATGGTAAAAAACGCTTTCATTTCGGCAGAATCTGTCGGACAACATAACAGATCGGGTTTTCCGATATTAGAAATTTGTTGTTGTGGTAAAAATAAAAAATAATAATCCAGTGCTTTAGCATCGGGTGGTAATGTGTGTTGTGGTCCAATATTTTCAGTAAAATCCGAAACATGTATCGATGTTTCTTTCAACCACGTTGCTATTTTTTCAATGGTGTCAGTCAAATCTTCTCTTTCACTTTCAAAGTAACTATCATCATTATCAGATATATCAGAAATAAATATATCTGATTCGTTTGAAGATAAATCACTGATATTATCTTCTGTTTCTTTTTGATCTCGAATGTCGTCGGACGTAAAACCTTCAAATTCGTTGTCCCTACTTTCGGAAGCCATGTTACACTTTCAACGTTAAAAACACGTGTTATCGCAAGTTCTTTAACTATACTAAGAGTTAATTTTCGCGCGTAAGGGCTTTATCTCGCAGTAATCTCGAATTGACGAGATTTCGATGATGTCAATGTTTATTTTTAGAAGGAAATCTCCGTGTGGTATTAAATGTCGGTTTTTGTCGGTTTGAATAAATGAAAGGGGACATAATTTTGTCGGTTTTTGTCGCTTTGAACGCTAAAGGGTTAAGGAATGTTCCAATCACCAATTTAATGAGAAAGTTAGTTATATTACCAAATCCCTCTAATTTTTTTATTTTCAAAATTATTTGAAAATCATAGACAGAGTCATTCACTAGAAATATGGTAATGAAAGCATTAAATGACCTTGTGTGTTAAGTAAATAACTGTTTTCTTTCTTTCATACCACACCACTCAAGGCTTTTGTTCATTTAAACTAAATTCCAATGTTTTTCAGCAACTACAGCAATGAAATCGTTAAATGAGACTGAAAAATAATGTAAAAATATTTCACTCAAGAGGTGTCAGAAATAAGGTTAAAATTTTCAGTTTGATTTCTTTTATATATATATCATCATCATCATCATCATCACCATTTCATTTTACGTCCACTTTTCCCTGCTTGCAAGGGTGGGACGGGAACTGATTCTGGCTTGATTTCTACACCTGTATGCCCTTCCTAACACTAACCTCATTTACAGTGAGTGCTGGGTGCTTTTTTTGCCGTGGCACCTCCACGACCACTTTGCAGTGGAATGATAGGGACCCCAGTCCCTATCATCTCATTTCTACTCGGTCTGAGAATTGAACTCACAACCTTTCGATTGCAAGGCCAATTCTTTAACCACTAAGCCATGTGCCTCCATCTATATATATATATATCATCATCACCGTTTTACGTCCATTCTTCCACGCTAGCATGGGTTAGACGGGTTGTGCTGTTGTGGGCAGTGCTCAGTCAGCTGACCATGTCTTGTTCAAACGGGAACTGATTCTGGCTTGATTTCTAGAGCTGGATGCTCTTCCTAACACCAACCTCATTTACAGTGAGTGCTGGGTGCTTTTTTCCGTGGCGCCTACACATCCACTTTACAGTGAGCTGGGTGCTTTTTTGCCGTGGCACCTCCACGACCACTTTGCAGTGGGAGCATATTGTATATATGCTTCACCTTCGGCTTGTACCTGTGGCAGGTCGGGTCTTCTGTATTACTGCAAGATGCCAGAGCTCATCGCCTTTGAGAGGTGCAATTGGGTAAGATCGGCTTTTATCACCTCATCCTAGGTCTTCTTGAGTCTCCCCACTCCGCGGCTTCCGTCGACTTCTAGTGCTCTGCACCTTTTTATGCAGCTGTCATCCTTCATACACATCACATGTCCACACCAACGCAACCTCCTCTCCTGCACAGCATTTGATTCCTCTTATGCTTTGCCGCTTGCGTATATTACTATTACACATCCATCGGAGCATGCAGGCTTCGTTTCTTTCTAATCTACGTAAGTCTTCTACAGACAGCACCCAAGTCTCACTACCATGTAACATTGCTGTTCGGATACACGCATCATACAGTCTGCCTTTCATTTTGAGGGGAAAAAAAGCCTTTTGCAGCTAGCAGTGGCTCCCTGAACTTCTTCCATCCCATTCTTACCCTCGTTATTGTACTTTCCGAACACCCACCACTGCTGCTAATTCAGTCACCTAGGTAGCAGAAGCTGTCTACTGTTTCTACATAGCCCTCCCAGAGTTTGGTGGTGCTTGTTTCCTGTGGCTGTTTGTTGCATGCTGTCCCAGAGCAGCTGCTACATGTGAAGCCTACATTCTTAGTTAAGGTTCCTGAGATCCCACTACATCTCTCGTGTACCCATTGTTTGCATTTGGAGCAGAGGATGGAGTTCCTACCTACACCTTTCCTACACACTGAGCAAGGCCATTTCCCTGAGTGGATCTGGGTTCTGTTTTCTCGTCTACTTTGTTAGGTTGACTTTGAGTCCCTTTCTTTCTAGTCCCTGCTTCCATGTTTGGAATTTGTTCTCTAGTTCTACCATAGATTCAGCTATAAGTGTGAGGTCATCTGCATACAGGAGTTCCCATGGGCATCCGGTCTTAAACTCCTGTTATTGCCTGCAAAACATTGATGAACAGGACAGGGATAAGAACAGAGCCCTGGTGGACACCGACCTGTATGCTAAATTCCTCGCTATAGTCATTGCTAATCCTAACTTTGCTGACTGCTCCCCTATACATGGCTTGTACAGCTTTCACAAGCCATTCATCTACTCCTAGTTTTCTCAGAGCCAACCAGATTATAGCACGGGGGACTGTCAAAGGTTTTCTCCAGATCGACGAATTCCAGGTAGAGAGGCTTACTTTTAGTTAGGTACCTTTCCTGTAACTGCTTAACAAGGAAGAGGGCATCAGTGGTGCCTTTTCCTGGCACAAACCCAAATTGCATCTCATCTAGTTTCACCTGGTCATCTAGTTTCACCTGGTCCCTAATGAACTGGGCTACAACTCTTTCTGTTACTTTTATGACCTGGTCCATCAGCTTCATACCTCTAATATATATATATATATATATATATATATATATAAAAATAACAGATTAAAGTTTAAGCAAAGAATGACTATATATATATATATATATATATATATATATATATATATATATATATTTGACATTGTTTGAAAACATTTTGTTTGTATTTTTACCAAGTCTGAGCTACAAACAAACATTAACCCTTTAGATACTAAACCACCCCTGGTTCTACAATACATACCAAACCACTTGAAGCCATCCCTGGGTCTATAATACAAAACTGTATATTTTAAAGTGCCATTATAATTTTATGCAAGAATCTTTAAGTTATGTTCCAAACACTAGGTAAATGAGAAAGTTAGTTATATTACTAAACCCCTCAAAATTATTGATTATTTTCAATATTATTTGAAAATCATAGGCTGTGTTATAAATTATAACTTCACACCTCTGCCAAATCATTTCCTCCTGGCTAAGACATAAAAACAAAAATTGCATATTGAATTTCTCAACTTAAGAGAAAAGGAGATGTGTGTTTGTGGATGGTTTGTGTGTCTGCATGCCTAATGTATGTGTGTACATGTGTGCTCAATTTGTGCCTGTGTGCCCAATGTATATGTGCACATGTGTATGTTCAATGTGAGTGTGTGTGCATGTGATAAACAGTTATAAATACAAAAACAACCCTATCTGATCTGTCAATTTACTGCCTATAAATGATTACTTACCATTTCTATATTATCCAATTGTTTAGTTAAGTTAATATATTGACATATCAGTTTTAATAATTCAGCCAGTGTAGCCAGCACTGGCAGCGACTCAATAGAAACAGGAGCCTCTGAAATAGGAATAAAAACAGCATAAATATATTTGAGGAACTGTGATAGGAAGGTCTTCACTGGTAACAATCAGTCAATAAAACAGGTAAGTTCAATAAAAATAACACCAACAAAGAAAAGTTCTGGTGCCAAAAAGCCACAAGTCCATCTGTAAGGAGGTAATGTTGATGACACAACAAAAAACACGCAGTCTACTCTGTAAGGTGGTAGTATTGGTGCCACGACAAAAAGCTCCCAGACCACTCTGTAAGGTGGTCATGCCAGTGCTATGACAAAAAGCACCCAGTACACGCTGTAAGATGGTTGGCACGAGGAAGAGCATCCAGCTGTAGAAAACCAATCCCATGCAAGCATGGAAAATAGATGTTAGATGATGACAATGAACCTTTTATGTTATGTTACAAATAATAATGAAATAATCAATAACTTTAGTAAATGATATCATGACTTATAAGAATGTAATCCAAGATACACAAAGATAGAACACAAGACAATCCACAGCACTCCCTCTTCAGTAACAATGATATCATTTTTAAATAAAACTTTAGTCACCGACTAAATTTTATTTTAGTTATATCAATGTTATGATTTTACCAAAAATCCTAAATGTTTAACTCTTCTGATACCAAAATATCTGAAAGCACTCCTGGTTCTATGATATAAAGATGTCTATTTTAAAATATCTTGTACGTTTCAATAACGTTTTGCTAATAAGGTTTCACAAGGTACAGGATGTTAAGAGTTAATTAGAAATATGGCAATTAAAGCGCTGAAGAAATAAACAATGACATTGGAAAAGAGTAATACATACCACCGCCACGGGCCATTTTTATTTCTGGACAACATTCTACCCAGCATTCCAGAATCAGTGGAATCAAGGTTCTGATGAAATGTTGGACATAAGTTTTATCCTTTAGCAGATGACGACCACTACAGAAGAAAAGGAAAACACCAAAACAATACATTAAATATATATATCATCATCATCATCATCGTTTAACGTCCATGTTCCACGCTTGCATGGGTTTGGACGGGGGTTTTCCCACTTGAGGCAAGAGTGGTTGTCTTGCTCGCATAGGACTGTCTGGCGGGTTTTCTACAGCTGGATGCCCTTCCTAACACCAACCACATTTACAGTGTGGGGCTGGGAGGTTTTTACCGTGTTGCCTACACGGCCACATTACAGCATGGACTGTCTGGCGTGTTTTCTACAGCTGGATGCCCTTCCTAACACCAACCACATTTACAGTGTGGGGCTGGGAGGTTTTTACCGTGTTGCCTAGACAGCCACATTACAGCGTGGACTGACTGGCGTGTTTTCTACGGCTGGATGCCCTTCCTAACACCAACCACATTTACAGTGTGGGACTGGGAGGTTTTTACCGTGTTGCCTACACGGCCACATTACAGCGTAGACTGTGTTTTTTTTGTCGTGACACCTACACGACCTCATTTGTTTCGGCCTGGATGTTGTGGCACCAACATAACTTTGCATTGAAAGGGGCGGTGTGGATGGGGTGGGGGGACGGGGGTGTATTTTGTTAGAGATGCCTACTGACTGTAGTAGGTTTTACTTTGTATTTAGGTAAGGCGGGTCTTCTCTGTTACTGAGTACCGCCAAAGGTCTCGGTCCAGTGACATTGTCTTGGAGAGGTGTAAGTGTGTGAGGTCGGAATTTATCAGCTCGTCCCAGGTTTTTCTGGGTCTGCCTTCTCCGTGGCTACCATCTATCTTTATTGCCCTGCACTTTGTTATACAGCTGTCATCTTTCATGCGCATCACGTGACCATACCAACGTAGCCTTCTCTCGAGTAAACAACATATGATCCCTCTTATTTCTAATTTTTTTCCTTAGTTCGTTTATGCTTTGCCGTTCACGTATATTATGGGTGTGTGTCATCAGTTTTATATGACTGCATTTGTTATATATATATATAGGGCATCCAGCCATAAACAGTCCTATATGAGCAAGACACAGTCACCTGACCCAACTTGCCTCTAATGGGACAACCCATCTAACCCATACTAGCATGGAAAATAGATGTTAACAATGATGATATATATATATAAAACAGAAATGGTTTTGTATGAGCAAGACACGGTCACCAGATCTGACTTGTCTCACAACGGGAAAAATCGTCTAACCCATGCTAGCATGGAAAATGGATGTTAAATGGTAACGATGATATATCATCATCATAATCATTTAACGTGCACTTTCCATGCAACCAAGGGTTAGACAGGTCTTCACTGACCTTCCAGACAGGCTGGGGGTTTGCATCTCACTTAAAGACAGTTCCATATTTTACCAAGTGCATTTTATCATGGAACTAACACTAGAGAGGTTGTCATGTCTTTGACACAATTGGAAGGTCCTACCAAGCTTTCTATGACTGGATACTCTTCCTATCAACAGCCACTTTACATAGTGTACTGCATGCTTTTATCGTGTTGATCACCAACACTAAGGAGGTTGTCATGTATTCAACACAAGTTGAAGGTTCTCAATCATAATCATTTAACATTTGTCTTTACTGCTACGACTCAAGATAGGCTT
This sequence comes from Eledone cirrhosa, assembly GCA_964016885.1. Taxonomy (NCBI): domain Eukaryota; kingdom Metazoa; phylum Mollusca; class Cephalopoda; order Octopoda; family Eledonidae; genus Eledone; species Eledone cirrhosa. Next base: position 71,685,102 of record OZ024740.1, read on the forward strand.
GGGGCCTGCAACTCATGTTCCCTCACTCTACCATGTGCTTGAACAGGCCAGGAGGAAACCCGCATTGCACTTACATGTGTCACTGCATCCTACCTAGTGCATTTTATCATGGCATCAGCACTAAGAAGATTGTTATGTCTACACAAAGAGTCCTCCTGCCCTTTCCTTGGCATGTATTTTACAGCTGAATGCCTTTCTTATCAGCAACCACTCTACAGAGTGTACTGGGTGTGTTTATTATGTCTATCCCAACACTAGGGAGATTGTCATGTCCTTAACACAGATGAAGAGTTCTCCCAAACATATATATATAAAATAGTGGGTCTGTTTTGCCAGCCAGAAAATTTGCCCAAAACATGACCAGCATCAATGTATGTGTATATGTAAGTATGTATATACACACATATGGCTCTTTGCTTTCATTATATAATAAATATGTGTGTGTGTTTATGTTTACTGTTTATGTCCAGTAACCTAGTTATTCAACAAATATAGATTTATAAACAAGCATCAAACTATGAGAAAAGAAACAGTACTGAGATCAATATGGTTGGCTAAACCCTTTTAAGACAGTGCCCCAGTATGGAAACCAGTAAAAAAAGGTCAGCACCCCAATATGGTTGCAGTCTAATGACTGACACCAGTAACAGGTAGCGTGGTTCCCCAGCATCATTGCAAACTAATGAGTGAAGACAGAAAAAGAAGGTAGTTGCTCAGTATGGTTGTAATCTGATGACTGAAACAAGTAAAAGAAATCAGTGCTCCAGCATGGCCACAGTTTAATGACTGAAACCAGTAAAAGAAGTCAGTGCCCCAGCATGGCCACAATCTAATGACTGAAACCAGTGCCCCAGCATCTTCTTCTAGAGTCATCCCTTCATCGAAGGTGAAGCATTCGTTTTGTTTGAATATATGCAGCTTGCCACACCTACCTATTCATAGATTTCTCCGCTAACTGGAGCAGTTGTGCCAACCCATTGTCAGATTAATAGTCGATCATCTTCAAAGTCACTAGTGTTCACAATGCCGAGGTCATCTAATTAAACTGATGATCGTCACATAAGCTTCTGCTTACTATAAGAAAAGCAGGATTTTTATTGAGGCTTACACCTCTAGACACAACCTGTTCTGCTAGACTATCCTATGAAAGCCATATCAAGGGCACCTCGTGTAGGATGTGGCTTTTCACTACACAGGTCAGTCTTCGAACTGAGAGGCTAGGTACTCAGCTTAAATGAGTATATATTGCACGTCATCAGTTCACTCAGTGGTATGTTGAACAGACACTGTAACACACAGGGATGCCACAAATGACCATCCAGTGAAATATTCTACACGCTTAGATTAACATATACATATGTGCACACTATTGGATAGCCGTTGACTCATGAATTCTCCGCCCTTTGTCAGGTTTTGTTTTTTATCCTGCGGGGTGTCCAAAATCACCAATCTCCCCAAGCAAACTTGGTGGGGTTGCTGGTTGAGTCACCAACAACCCAACCCATGTGCCAGGTTGTACTGGGTTACCAATACCACAGATCCCCAACAGTGGGGAGATTGTCATGCCCTTAACACAGATGAAGAGTTCTCCCAAACATAACAGTGGGTCTGTGTATAGCCAGCCAGAAAATTAGTTGCAATCTAATGACTGAAACCAGTAAAAGAAAGCAGCGTCCCAGCATGGCTGTTGTCAAATGACTGAAACCAGTAAAAGAATAATCACTTAAGATATTTTAAAAACAAGATTAGTTAATCGTTTACTTTCAACAACTGACAGTGTGAAATGAAAGACATTTCCTTACCTTGAATTAGTAGTTTTTCTAACTTTATAGAGCTCATTCAGTTGAAGAATAACACGTTGATCCTCTTCATAGTCTGTCCACTGAATAACAACACCATTCTTATTTGAATTAGGATGGATTCCATTAGCTGTTAAACTGTTCGATACTGAGCCATTAAGTCCAGATATTGCAAGGTTATCTTCTTCTGCTATTATTAATTCTAACATTTTAGAAATACGCTGCAGAACTCCCAGTCTCCATTTAATGGAAGATAACTTACTGTTTGGATCAACATTTAGAGTACGGATCGATTTAGAATCCATGAAATTGTTCTTAGATAATTTACCTATAATCTTTTTACCATGGGACTGGCGTATCAATGAGATCTGTTGTAGAAAATTTGGTAACAACTGGCAGGAGTTTTGGATAAGCTGCTTTGGATAATGATGAAGGAGCAGATCAAGAATAGACAAAGAGTGCTGTTGCCGAGCCTCATCAATGTGAGTCATGGCACAACAGAGGTGGGCACTTAGAATAGGAAAGAAAGGGCTGAGCACGTTTTCACTGACAAATGGTAGAATGGACTTTAGCAGTTGTAAGTTGGCCTGGCGGACATTGCTCTCTTTGTCAATGAATAGTTCGGCTATCTTCTGCATAATCTGCGATAGGTTCTCAGACAAAAGTTCAGGATAGTCAATCAACAATTCCCGTAAACCGTTCACACCATCCCTGCGGATTGTGGAGTTGTAATGCTGACACTGGCTCATCAAATCCTGCAGTAAAATAAAAAAAAATAAAAATATTTAAGTTTTGTTTTGAAACACTGGTACAGTCATTGTGCATCCAGCTGTAAGAAATCAAGCCCGAAACAGATATGTATGATTTAGACAGGGTCATCTGACCTGACTAGTCTTATGCCTTGACAATCTGTCTAAACCATGCAAGTATGGAAAATGGATTTTAAATGATGATGACATTATAGACTGACTTTATAAATAGATATGAGTCCTTCATTTAGATTCTCTATAACTATATTCCATAGTTGAGATATTTAAGTAGATACAACAAAAAGAAAATTTAATGAGCCATAAACAAAACCAATCCATCATCATTTAACTTCAATTTTTCCACACTTGGATAGACAGAGACCACGTCATGCTCATACAGATCTGAATTTTGGTTTGGTTTCAACAGCTGGGTGTCCTTTTTAACACCAACCATATGGGTGCATTTTATCGTGACACTGAAACAACCGTCTAACAGGGTGGATTGAGTGCTTTTTATCATGTCACCAGCACAACCACCTTACAGGATAGACTGGATGCTTTTGTTGTAGTGACACCAAATCAGCATCATGCAATGATAATATTTAACCCTTTTGATACCAAACCGCCGGAAACTGCCCCTAGTTTTATGATACAAAACTGTTTACTTTAAAGTGTTTATATTTATTAAAAAAACTTTGATTATAGTATCATGTAAGAACCTTTATTATGTTATGTTCCAAACAACTTAATAATAAGAAAATTATATTACTAAATCCCTCTACCTTCTTGATTATTTTCAAAAAGATTTGATAATTTCTAGGCAGTGTCTTTCATTAGGAATATGTTAAGAAAAGGTTTAATAGAACAAGTTAACAGATGTTTTGGCAACTTTAAAGCTGCTGCTGCTACATGGAATGGCAAGTGGTTTACTAATTCCAGCCAGGTGGACCAAGCCATTTCAGTGTTATGATACCACACCCTCAACCGGTTCTGTAGTGCCCATGCAGCCATCCTGACCTTCATAGATGTGTTTTGTTTATTCCTTCTACTATTCATTTAAGTAACACTCATTAATACAAGTCTTTTAAGAACATTATCCCTGCTAGAATAGGGGCTAGCTTTGTGAACCCCATCACAGGCACATTTAATTTGCCTTATCTTCTGTATCCCCACTCACCAACACTCTGGTTTTCATTTCCTTCTCAATCATCTTTAGCCATTTTTTTCTTAGACTTTCCCTTCCTCTACATCATTCCACATTCATTTTCATCATCAGTTCACTCAGTCACTAAACACATGACGCAAACATTTCATTCCATTTCTCTTCACAACATTCATCACTGGTTCTATTCCCATCATCATCTGCAATTCATTGTTTTCATCTCTCTCATGCACCAGCCCATTCTCATTTCTGATCTTCCCAGCCTTCTCTGATGCTTTATGTTCATCATCCATATCTTTCGCTCCCATAAATCATGGCACTTTTCACAAAGCAGCATACACCTTTCTCTTCAGTTTCAGTAACACTCTCTTCCTCATTAGTACACCACTCAGTTCCTGGAACTTCTTCCATGTGCACCTCACTCTAGATACAATCACCAAGTCACCTTCTCCATCTAGCATGTCTCATGATTGAGAAAATAAAACTGACACAATAGAGGAATTCAAAGAAATATTATATTACCTTAATACTTAGGTTGCGTTTTGTAGTTGGTAAAGATGGATCTTTGGTACGTATATGTTGCAACACTTGAATAGTTTTGGTTTTAAAACTGGTGTCTGTAAAATTATCCTTTTTAGGCAGCTTTTTGCCAACTTTAACTTTTCTTTTTTTGAAATCTTCATTTTTATTCCGTGTTTTCTGTTTTGGTTTACCCATGTCTGGAATATAACATATTCACAATTTTAGTTTAATTCCTAACGTTCTGTACGGCATGAAACCATATTAGCAAAATAGCATTGAAAAATGCAGAACAGCACTATGACTGCATTACATAAAAGATTAAAGTCTTTACTTTAACACTGCAAATTTTCACAACAATCTGTCCACTAATAAAGATACTATAAACATTTGAATTAAATCCCTTGAAACCACATTAGCAGGACATTCGTGTTAAGTACAAAACAGCATTATGACCATCACATTAAAGATTAAAGACTTTACTCTAATACAGCAAAATTTCACAATGATCTGTCCACTAGTAAACATACTATAAATATTTGAAATAACAGATCCTCTTTATAGATATTACAGATGTTAAAAATTAACATTGTTCAATTATTAAAACACCTTCCTTTATTCAAACCTTTGTTATCAAACCACCTGAATCTGGCTCATGTTTTAAGGAAAGCTAAACATGATTGGATGAAAGAAGATGGGAAAGTGGAAGGAAGTAGAGGAAGGAGAAGACTATGAAAGACATCATCATGGGTCAAACAAGTTGTTATGATCTGAGACCCGACAGCTTATTACATTCCATATACAGCATGGTTTCTACGGTTGGATGCCCTTCCTAATGCCAACCACTCTAGGGGATTTGCTGGGTGCATTTTATCAGGGTACCAGCAATAGAAAGGTTATCACATGCTAGGCCAAACTGAAGAGTCCTCACCAATCCTATATAGTTCTCATTTGATTTCTATTGCCAAACACTGTAGACTCCAGTTTCTTGCTACATTTATTATATTTAGTGTTAAGGAAATGAAAGCCAGGGGTTTACTGAGGATAAGGCAAAATGGAGAAGCTTGTCATGGGGCCCATTCAGATTGTTTCAGTGTGTGACATGGCTGATCCTTTGAATTTTAGGTACCGGCTATCCAACAGACTTCCAAACAGTTTCCCATCTACCAAATTTTACTCACAAAATTTGGAATGATTCGACACTATGGTAAATGACACTTCTCCACTATGACTCTCAGTGGGATTGAACCTGGGACATGTTGGCAAGATGAACTTAACCACCAGGCTATTTTGTACCCACTCACTCAACCATCCGGCCATGTTGTGTCCTTGTAGCCATCTGGCCATGTGTCATGTAACCATATGGCCATGTAAGCAACTGGCCATGTGTCCATGTAACCATCTGGCCATATTGTGTCCACGTAACTATCTGGCCATGTGTCCATGTAACCATCCGGCCATGTGTCCATGTAACCATCTGGCCATGTGTCCATGTAACCATCTGGCCATGTGTCCATGTAACCATCTGGCCATGTGTCCATGTAACCATCTGGCCATGTGTCCATGTAACCATCTGGCCATGTGTCCATGTAACCATCTGGCCATGTTGTGTCCACGTAACCACCTGATCATGTAATGTCAACTCACTCAACTATGTGACCATGTTGTTTGTATCCATTCACTCAAACACCTGACCATGTGTCTACTCACATAACCACCTGGTCATGTAATGTCCACTCACACAGACTACAGACAAGAGCCAAAAGAAATTGCACAGGAACCAGATTCAGTTATCGTGTTGTCTGGTGCTATTGTCAACCTGGTAAATGGAACAAACTCAATGGTGATTGTGCAAAATTGATTCACAACCATTGTCATTGCCAATAATTTCTCATCCAATGGTGGATGTGGTACAGAACAATATGACAATGAAAGATTTCACTGTCCTACCAATGAACAATTTTCATTGTATGCTTCTCAAATTCCATGGGGGGGGGGGGGGGGGGTAAACAAAGAACACTGTTTTACTATTTGAAGATGAATGGAATACAAGTGACAATAAATACTGACTCCATTTGAATGCAGAATTGTTTAAATTTAGTTGAGGTAAATTGAGTTTTATTGTTGGATATAATTGTTTCAAACAGTTCTTTAATGACAACTTTATAGAATACTACATGGTAGTGGGAATATGTGGAGGCTGGAGAGAAATGAAGTGAGGATACTTTGATGGATGTGTAATGTGAATGACAAAGTATGGATGAAGTGAGAGAGAAACTGGCTATAAGAGGAATCAGATGTATTGTGCAAGAGAGATGACTGTGCTGGTATGAATATGTTATGTGCCTAGAGGATGATTGTTAGGTGAAGAAGTGCCAATCATAACAGATTACTATAACTAAAGTTTTCTTTAATAAGTTGTAACTGAAATGGAAGGAAGCTGCAGTAGAGGAAAACATGGGCAAAAGTGGTAAGAGCTGATCTCAAATCGCTGAAGCTCATGGAAGAAGAGATGACAAAGGATCACGACAACTACAGAGATGCTATACTGAAAAAGGCCTGTTCAACCAATTCAAGCATAGAAAAGCAGGCAAAATGATGATAATGACTATCAATGTTTCATTATTTGTGGATGGCAGTATCGGTAGAGGGTCTGACGCCATGCTTTGCAGCAAAGAGTTACCTTGCCATTCTGAGTTCAAATCCCGCCGGGGTTAATTTTGCCTTTCATCCTTACGGGGTCGATAAAATAAAGTACCAATAATACACTGGGATAATTGCTGGCCTTGTGCCATAAGTAGAAACAATTTGTTGTTGATAACATTTGGAAATTTTGATAAAGAACCACTATCATACATTGTCTTCCATTCTGATGGTTTGGCTAGATTGTTGGATAACCAGCTCTTGCTAATACAATCTATATTTTGGCAGGGCTTCTATAGCTGGATGCCTTTCCTAATGCCAACCACTTTACAGAGTGTACTGAGTGCAATTTATCATGGCATCAACACTAGAGATATTGTGCTCAGCAACCTTATACTGTCATTGTTCAATCACTAACAATTTTACAGAATGTACTGGGCTGCATTTTAATTATGGCACTATCACTAGAGAAGTTGTCAGCTCTTTGACAAGACCAAAGAATCCTCTCTACATTACATCAACTTGGTCCATCAATCACTATCTAATTTTAAATTAGTCACAAAGACAAATATGTCATATATCCTGTAACATAAACATGAAACTTCGTTCAAGTATCAAATAATCAATGTTATTTGAAGCTCTTCAATTTACAATCACATCTCAATGTTATAATCATCTTATGATCGATCAGTATCCATTACATATTGGGGCATGAATAACAGAACAAATAAGCTGAGAGAAAAGAGGAACCAAATGTAGTGTGCAAGTGAGAGGATTGTGCTGGACATGTGATGCGCAAGGAAAACGAGAAAAAAGTACTTGTAGATGAAGCCCGTGTAAGGGGGGAACCAAAAAAGATGCATTTGTGAAAAGTGATCTTCTCAACAAACTCAACCTCACAGAGCAGTTGACACAAGATCATGTTGATAGGCTGCACTAGAGAGGACCCACTTACCAGAACAAGTACTGTCATGCTAAAAGTAAGTAAATATGGTGAGGGATTGGAGAATACCTGGAAAGGAGAGGTCCTTTTAACCTGCAGTGGATGAGCCAACATCTTTCGTATTGATGTTACGATGGATCTCAGGTAATACCTTTACCACTCCTGTAAAATGGCGGACAAACTGAGATAAAGGGTAGAGGTTGACAAAATCAACATGACCAAAAAGTCTACCCTTTGACCCTGTTAGTGGTTGGCGTTAGAAAGGGCATCAAGCTGTAAGAATCATGCCAAAATATTGAACATATGAATAAGATGTGGTTCCTTGGCCTGTTGTCTAGTCTCAGACAGTGATGACCCATCCAACAAATGCAGACATGGAAAGCGAACGTAAAATGATTATAGTGGGTGGAATTTATTAAGACGCCACTAGGATATGTAGATTTTAAAATAACATTGACAAGTTGAGATAATTGTAACAATGTAATTATAAATACTGGAATTGATATTATTATATTTTATCATGATCGTCTCATATCAAAGTAGAAATAATTTTAACTTAAATTTCTACATGGTTATTAAATATAACAATAAAGTGTTGAGATTTAAAACTATTGTATTAATTCTTCCAGGGGTCAGTATTAACAGGAAATATGTCAGCCAACAAAGAAACACGCCAAAGTCCTGCTACTCAATTACACCTCTCAAAGGCGATGACACATGACCATGACCTCTGGCGTCACGCAGTAATACAGAGTACCCAACCTCCCATGGGTACAAGCTGAAGCATATAGACAATATGCCCCCACACCTTCCCACTGCAAAGTGGTCGTGGAGGTGCCATGGCAAAAAAGCACCCAGCCCACACTGTAAAGTGGACGTGTAGGCGCCACGAAAAAAAAGCACTGTAAATGAGGTTGGTGTTAGGAAGGGCATCCAGCTGTAGAAATCAAGCCAAAATCAGTTCCTGTATGAGCAAGGCATGGTCAGCCGACCAGACACTGCCCACAACAGGACAACCTGTCTAACCCATGCTAGCATGGAAGAACGGACGTAAAATGGTGATGATGATGATATATCTAGCAATCGCTGTCCCTCATCATAGCTGCCATGTCCTGCGTCTCCAAGAGACCAGTGTCTGTTCTTAGGGCATCAACATATGTTAACCTTGGTCTTCCTCTTTCAGTGTGTCCATGCAGGGGCTCCCACAGGAACACTGAGTGCAATGTCAACTCTGGATGCCGGTGAGCATGTCCAGCTAACCTCAGTCTCCTCTCGGGCTGACTTTTGGGAAGCTCCCGTACAGCTCTGAATTCTTCATCCTCAGTGTATACTGATTAATGTTCAGAGTCATCCTCAGCATTCTCGTGTAGCACCCATCCACCATCTGAGTAAGTTTCTTGGTCAGTGTCCAAGTCTCAGACTGCACTACAGCAATGAAGAGACGGATCTTCAGGTCTTTTTGGCGCCTTCCTTCGAATTGAGAACACTGAAGACAAGCATGTTAACTTCTCTCTAACCACCGATCATGGATCTGGATTATACCAATATGTAGAAGAATATTTACTAACCACAATTGTAACATGGAGCTACGTTTTATCATTACCTTTGTAATGGGAATTAACTCTCATTCGACATGGTGTTATGTAAAATAGCTTATCCTTTTCTTTATAAAATTTAGTAGTTAGATTCCGGTGACATTTACTCGAGTAAATAACTCTGGGTCTAACAATCTCAAGCTGCGGCACACCGCCCAGGCTTTGCTCTTCCTCTCGACCACATCATCTTCCATATTCCCAATCTTTGCTCCCAAATACAGGAAGTCCTCAACCAATTCTAGTGGCTTCCCACCTACATTCGTCTGGCTTCTTAATATTCTCTACCAGATACTTTGTCGTAATCTCATTCATTCTCAGCCCCACACTCGACAGTCTCCACCTCCTGCATCAAATCCTCTGCCCCTTTCACTGTGTTTGTCACCAGAACTATGTCATCGGCAAATTCAGCATCCGATCAGAGAGGAGCTTCAGAGAGCCAAGAAGAAGATCAAAGAGGGCAAGGCTCATGGAGAAGATGGAGTGACATCAGAGGTGAAGAGGTGTGATTTTGATGATATCATCCTGGAGTTCTGTAACCAGGCACTGGAGAAAGGAGTTGCCCTGAATCAGTGGAGGATCAGTAACATCGTCCCAGTGCCAAAGAAGGGAGATCTCTCTAACACCAACAACTACAGGGGGATCTCACTGACGTCACTTGTGGCAAAGACCTTCAACAGGACGATTCTTAACAGGATCCAACCCGAGATGGAGAAGAAGGTCAGAGACAACCAGAACGGCTTCAGAGAGGGAAGATCAATCACCAGTCACAGCCTGATGCCGGGGAGGATATTAGAGGGAGCTAGAGCAAAGTGCCTTCCTGTAGTCATGGTTTTCATTGACTTTAGGAAGGCCTTTGGTTCTGTGGACCATCACTGCCTGATGAAGATCTTACAGGCTTATGGAATCCCCAAGAAGATAGTGGACCTGATATCACTGCTCTACACCAACACCCAAGTCATTACACCTAATGGGATGACAAAGTTCTTTGAGATACTGGCCGGCATGCTCCAGGGAGATACACTGGCTCCTTACCTTTTTATCATCGCAGGACTCTGGCTTTACTGTAACACTGGTTCAGAGCAGGAGAGTTAAGGCAAAAAAGATATCAGATGCTGAATTTGCCGACGACATGTATACACACACACACACACACATAATGGTTACTATTTACTCTCCAACTTCGTCTGATGGCGTTAATTTAGTAATGCGACAGCATACAAATATAGAGACACAAAAGGTGTACGTGACACACACGTGTCAAAGATGCATGCTAAATTAGTGTAAATAGGAGCAGCCAAAATAAAATGTATTGCATGAAATATAACAGAGACATTGATTGACACAGGCCAGACTACAGTACAGGTCGGAGAGTTGGCCTGGGCCTTACACTCCTTAAGTTAGAGTTCTTTCCAATACACTTTCCAATTTGGCTGACGAAGGAAGTGGCAGTAACATCACCTTGCTTTGGGACACTGAGTACCAAGGAAGGTATTTGCAGTTTGCTATGTTTTACATAATATAATATATATAGGGGAGAGGGAGGGCACAGAATGTCTTGCCGTATTTATTTTGTGTCTCTGTGCTCCGAGATCAAATCCCAGAATCGTTTATGTTACAGCATATGATCGTGTAAGAGAGAACTTACTGCGCCCCTCTAGAAATGGAGATGGGTTGATTAGGGAGGAAACATCCCCGTAGAAAATCTGATGTTACTGAAACTAAGACTGTGTCATGTGTGTGCGTGTGTTCCAAAGAAAAAGGCGACAGTGACTTCGAAGTTTGATGTCTCTTCAAACTGCCTGAAGATGCATCAACGCTGAAACTTCGAAGTTACTGTCACCTTTTTCTTTGAAAAATAAATCTAATACTCTATTCACATACATTGAGTGCTCATCTAGTCAATGTATGCACGTTCTACATACACAGACATATATAAAAAAAAATACTGTATCGTTTTTCCTTGTTGACTTTTCATACTAGAACATAACATATATAGCATAGAAGTGCATGTATGTGTGTATATATATATATATATATATATATATACTCACGCAAACTTGGAAAATCGTAGCAAATGAATTAATTTACAAGCAAGAATTTGCAATCTTTAAAAATAATCCACCTAACATATTATAACAATAATTTTACAAACACCAATAATTCAATATTAACTATCTTACTGTATTGTAATAAGCCAAAATTGTTTAGCAAATATATACTGATTAGCTAGATAAAAGACATATTGTAGTCTTCACAACGAATATATCTACATCGAGCAAATATTTCTCTCGGTGACATGACAGCGTGTTTATTTTTCGAGGTATAAAGCCATTATGAATATAGTCCGCAATACATTAACCACATAAATAACCATTTAAAAATTTAGCTTGAACGAAGCTTCCTTTTGGGTTGGGTTTGGGCAGCTGATTTCTTTCAGAAACAGAACATTTAATATATGGAGGTTATACTTAACAAAAAAGAACAGCAAGAATGTAACGAATTAAAGGTCTTAGCTAAATAAGTACCAACATTATGATCACTATACCTGATGGACTGATGGCGGTACACTGATTTAATACAAAAATATACTTCACAAATCCTGTATGGGTTTGTATGTGTATATATATATTTGTTCCTTATACAATTGAGACAAGAGTAGTTAGATAAGAGGTTTGGCTAATACATCAACCAAAGATACCAAGTTTTATCCGAGTACCTGTTGTTATAACAATAATAATAATTATGGCTTGTAATACTTCTAAGATAGAACAATATCTGGAAAGCAAAAGGAAATAACGTAGAATTATGTGGTTCAAATGCAGAAGAATGACAAAAACATTTCAAATAATTTTTAAATGCAACTGACAAAATATTTCGACATTTTTAAATATGGTCTAGCGATAATTTAGATATAATTTTGTCACCTAGTAATTAAAAAAAAATATTTAAATCTAAAATAAAATAGTGATCGGCATTTGATTCCATCTAGCATCTTTGTAGTTAAAAGGAAACAAATATAAATAGTTAAAAACAGAACGTACTTCGTCGGTTGAGTCGAGGATTGCTTCAGAAGATAGTAAATATAATGAAATTACTGCCAAAGCTATTTGTCTTAAAAGCATCAATAGTCGTCCAAATTATAAACCATAACTTCACAAGATTGAATTATGCAATGTGTTAAGACATGATACAGAAAGTTACATAAATACCAGTTTAAAATGTCTTTTAAAAGTCAATGCACTTAAATGTTTTGTTGTTTTTTTGTGTGTGTGTTATTTTAGAATTCACATTATACTTCAGAAACAATTATAATGGCTTTTTTTCATCTTTCTTTTAAAACATCATATGACAAAGTTTTTTTTTCTGAAGGTTGTAAAAAGTAAAAAAACAACAATCCAATTATCAATTAATTATATGGATCAGTAAATCGAAGCAATGTGACTTCTTTCATTACATTATTCGCAATTTAGTTAATATGTTCGTTTAAAATTATATCTGAATTACATGTCTAATTGTTTAGAATAAGTAAAGTGGCAAAAAAATAAAACCGTGTTTTTGCTAAAAGGTTTATGTTAATAAATTGTGAAATTTAAATTTAATATATTTCACAATATATTAAATGAATTAAAGCATAAACATTTAGATGAAAATGAATTAAAGCATAAACATTTAATCTATAAAAGTTACAACAAAATACAATATTTGTCAGCATTAAAGATAAAATATTATTTATAAATGCAAAAACTCACTGTTTGGATTTTTAAAGGGAATATCCTAGCATAAGAAATATAGATGTGGATGGTTGTAACACGCGACAGAGCACGTGGTAAATTAAATGGAGCCACAGGACAGGATTACGTCCCACTTTTCGGCAGTCAACTGAAGAACGACTGTTGACTTTAGCTGCAAACAGGTTTTATATTATTTTATAAGCCTGTTGTGCAGGGCAGTATTAAGGTGGCAGTCATGTATTATGTATTACCAAGTTCATTGACAATATGAGTAGTGTAGTAAAAATAAAATAAAACGGATGTTCCTGTCGCCAATCAATTCTATGGTTGAGAAGGGGCTAACAAGATTTTCAGGGATAAATGTATACAAAATTCATTTTGATTTTTTAAGCAGAGACGGAGCAGAAAAAATTGTCACATTAATTCTTTCTATAAATGTTATTGATGTGAACGAAGGGAAATAGCTACTTGAGAGAAATTCTTGTAACATTTTTCATGGCTGATTTAGAAGCACAATAATTTTTAAAGTAGCAGTTGATAGGAAGGAGATGGGGTTACATATGTTTATATTCTATAAATATATATATTTATTCCCTTGTTTCATACATGTAGCCGACTGTTTTATAATTCACTCGTAATTTCTAGATATTCACTTTGTTTACCGTTGCTCAGAACCAGAACTGGCACACATCAGAGGTTTATGTTTTAAATATAGTATTTATAGTTGGTAGAAATGGTTTAAATATATAAAATTGACTCCAGTACGTTATTGGTGTTTTATTTCATCGACTCCATAAAGAAGAACGGAATTTGTTGAGATATAAATTAATAAAAGTTATTGAAGTTTCCCACAAGCAAATATAGATATAGTCATTGGTAACGCGAGTGATAATGTCTCTATGCTACCAAGTATAGTGCAAGTATTAAATACATAAAATGTCAGCTAGTTCTGTCCGCCCACATGCTTTCTCGTTAAATATAAATATTATTCATTAATACTGACCACCAGTTGTGGTTGTGTGAATGTAATAATTGTTTCAACGTTTGGCACAAGGCCAGCAATGAACCAGTGCATTACTGGTGCTTTATTCCATCCTTACGAGGTTGACAAAATAAAGCACCAGTAATGACTCAGAAGGGTCTTTACGCCTGGAGGAGAGGCACAGCTGGCCAAAAGTGGGATGGGGAGCGTGATTTCTACCGGTTATAATGTTATACGCTGTTCGGACGCCATGCTTTGATGCATAGTTACGGCCCTTGCCATTCTGAGTTCAAATCCCGCCGAGGTTAACTTTGCCTTTCATCCTTACGGGGTCGATAAAATAAAGTACCAGTAATGCACTGGGTAATTGCTGGCCTTGTACCAAAAGTAGAAACAATTATTAAAACAGCGACAAATTGCCAAGTTTTATGAAAATATTAATCTCGAAATCTGTTCTGCCGCAGGCCATAGAAAAGTAGTTTGTGGACTACAAGCGACCCACAGACCGCATATTTGAGACCCCTGGTCGACCGTCATGCGAACATATATAGTGAGCGCTATGAATATCTTTCAAGTAACGAAATACACCAACAAATTCAGTGATGCACGACAATTTCTTTAAAACATTATAGTGTTTTGTCGCCAGAGCCCTAACTGTAATGTTTGCTGAAGGTGAGCTGGGTGTAGCGTATTTGATGGCATATAGGATCCTCCAACATTCCTGGTAATATTAAAGAAAAACAATCAACCAGATCGTCAACTTTGCATATAAAATCCGAATGATTTGAGCCTTTGTAATTGGGGGGGGGGGGGGGTCTTATATGTCATTAAATATGGTATTTACATTTTTAAAATTATATTTCAGTGATGAAATTACTTAAAGAACGGGAGCGTTTTTGGTTTTTAATTTCATCTTAATATTTCCAAAATAAAAATAGTCAAAATCTAGTTTATATCTCCGAGTTTTTCTTCAATTATACATATAAAAGTTTATTAATTCAACAACGTGTATAAAAATATATAATTCATTGAACAATAATGATGAAGGAAAGAAAATAAGAGTGTGTGTATGTGTGTGTGCGTGGGTGGGGGTGAGGGGGGGGGTTCACTACCAAGTGCGACAATCGGCCGCACCTCACACCTAGGTGGTTAATTACACACTCTGACCTGTGTTTAGCCTCTCCCAAGGGGTTAGTCTCCTGAGCGTAAACAAATTACCACGGCTTGTCCCAGAGGCGGGAAAGCTCAGATTCGGTTTCGAATCTTCGCCGCCGTTATAGTACTTTACTTTATCGACCCCGTAAGGATGAAAGGCAAAGTTAACCTCGGCGGGATTTGAACTCAGATCATAAAAGCCGTAACTCTATGCTGAAAAGCATGGCGCCCGACCTTCTTCCGATACTGCCAAAATAATTGTTTCTACTTTAGGCACAAGGCCAGCAATCACCCAGTGCATTACTGGTACTTTATTTTATCGACCCCGTAAGGATGAAAGGCAAAGTCAACCTCGGCGGGATTTGAACTCAGATCATAAAGGGACGTAACTATGCTGGAAAGCATGGCGTCCGACCCTCTACCGATACTCCCAATCCACCGCCAAAATAATTGTTTCTACTTTAGGCACAAGGCCAGCAACGCCAAAATAATGCTACTAAAATATGTTGCCTAGTAAATAAATACATAATTAAATATTGAGGTGCCAACGAGTCGTTCAGTCTGCTAGAAATGGCAGTCAAGTTATGATCTACGTTTTTAAGAAAGAAGGGACTTGTTGGATAATGTAGCTCCAAAGCAGGCTGTAACAGCTGGAATACCTTTGATCTTAGGTTTCTTCAATGAGGCCTCACCTGAAATAAATCAACAAGAACACTATCTATACTGACTGCCAGGTCACCAAAAAGAACAATATATAACAAATATGTAGCTAACATCATGCTTGGCGGATACGGAAATATTGGGAGGAGGAGACTGTTCTGCAACTGTTTATTTGACATAGAAGATATTTTTTAATGAAATTTTAAAAATTTCAGTTATAACAATGCGTTCGATAAAAACTTTTTTTGTTGGTTCGATTCCCATTTTTTTCCATTATTTGGTTCATGTATCTATATACTTCTAAAATGTTGTGATTGTGTGCTTGTCTGTAATTTAATACAGTCAAAACTAATGGGAAAATACTTTGAAAGGAAATTGCCCTGAAATGGGAATACAAATGGAGTAAAACAAGTTTCGCGTAAATCGGAGCACGGGTTCGCGAGATACGGGGTTTTTCCGAGTACCTTCATAAATATAGAGAGAATAGATTGAAAGAGATACATATATATATATAGAGGGAGAGAGGGGGGTGGGGGACAGAAGAAAAATGGAAAAGAGAGAACTAGTGGTGTTGTTTAAAATAATTATAACAGGTCACTTCAAAGGGACTGAATATTAAGTTATGTGTATCATATAACGTGTGTTAGGACAGGATGTGTGTAGCGAATATTTTCAGCTAAATAGGAAGGGTTTCTAAGTGTGTGTGTGTGTATATATATATGTGTGTATGTGTGTGTATATAGGTATATAGTGTATATAGGTCACAGACACCCACGCACATATATATATATATATATATATATATATATATATATATATATACACACACACACGTACATATGTATGTATACGCACACATATATATATGGGCCTTCCAATTTCATTTTACATGATATACATACCTGTATATATCTTAATTATTTAAAATTATTTTTAAGTGAACATGAATTTTTAAAAAATATTCTTAAGTGAACGTGACCCAACGGATCACGGGTGGTCGAGTATATATATATATATATAATATTAAGGATACTATTTATGGTTATGTATATTTTAAACCTTAAACAGTGAAGGTCAGTAATTTATTACTACCTTATTACCAGTAAGATAAATAGCTCAATGCAATAACAACAGTAGTTCTACAGAGCAGTTATATAGAATTCACAAGAATCAAAGCTATGTTCAAAGCATTTATTCACTTACAATTGTTTCATCCAAACCTAGGCTTGGAATCTTCGGAGCATTTTTCAATGTTTGTACATATAATTGACCTCCTTTCCAACGCAAGAGACATACAGATACATATATATATATTGATGTACAGTGGAGTGACATATATTATACTATACTATATTTGTACAGCAATTCAAATTCAAAATCAAAATCAAAATCAAAATCAAAATTAAAATTAAAATCAAAATTAAAATCAAAATTAAAATACATTCGGCAAATAACACAGATAATGCTAGAGGATAGTTTGATAGTCAGATCTAGTAGGTAGTGTATGCGTTAGTTACACATGGAGCATGCAAGTGTGTCTCATTTATATACGATTATTGTGTGGCAAGGTGTTACATGTAATGCAAGCACTTTAAGCGGGTAAGCAAGAGTATTATGGTGGTTGTAGTGGTAGGGTATTTTTTGTATAGATAAAAAAAAGTATGTGTGCAGAGAAAGAAAAAGAAGAAGAAAAAGAAAGTTATGGTTTTCGTATCCACCACCATTTTCACATTCAGAAAAAGGAAGGGATAGTTTTTACATCCATCACATAAGTTACGATGATTCCGTATTGAATGTTTGATGCATTAAATTATTGTATCGTATTGAGGCTCAGTGTTATTTAATCCATATTTATAGAATAGGTTCTTTCTGCTGCGAGAATTTACAGTGGTTTATTACCCGGAAGTAGGTGCGTAATTAAGGGGAGGTAACTAGCTGATTCTCATATCTAAATTCCTTGTTCTAACATACATTATATGGTGCCTCAATTGAGTCCCTTATATAAAAGGTTATATATTTATATCTAATTTTCAATTTTAAATACAGTCTACTCTATCATAATGTATTAAAGGTATCTATAGGAAGTTGATTACTCTTTATTATATAGTGCTATAATTGAATTTTCCATACAAAGTGCCATATCTTTATACCAAAGTTCACTGCAAATACAGTCTACTCTCAAAACATATCAGAGGACCTATTAGAATTTTGTCTATATAACCCCTGGTGAGTTATGGAGCAGCGTATGGCTGTTTGCATGACAAAACCAAATGCATCTCTAGGGTAGACAAATATATTCCTCATTTACAATGTCATTAATCTATCCATCAAGTTATACTTGCATATATAATTCATATATAATTCATTGCAGCACCCTATATATAAGTTAGACAGATCCCTTATGTTAATAAATTAATCCTATATATATCTAATGTTATTACTCCATACATCTAATTACAATTGCATATATAATTCACTGCCGTATCTAGTATTTAAAGTGTATATAGACTGTATTATATCACTATATAATTATAAGTAATTGAAAGTAATTATATTAAAAGTTTGTGTTTATGGGGATATTTCTAGGGTATAAAGTTATAGATAGCTGGAATGATTTGTGTCGAGGGAGGGTGGATCAGAGAGTGTGGTGTTGTGGTGTAAGGCATGTCCTTGCGGTGTGGTGTTAGAAGTGGTGATGGGTTCAAGTCTAACATTGTTATATATTGGGTTTAAAGTTTTGGAAGGAGTGCCGGAAGCGGTGCTGGCACGACGCAAACACTTCCGATTTTTTTATTAAGGAGGCTAAGGTTCGAGAAGATTATAGTATGGGTCTCTAGTAGACAGAGGTTACAGAATTTATTAGGTGGTCTGTACGATGCCGCCTTACCTATCACTTTCTATTTCTAGTTTTCAGATAGTGTATGTAGCTAGATAGTGAAGTGGAGTTGGCTAGACTGTGTTTTTTGAAAGAGTGGCAATGTGAATTGTATCTGGTTTTGAAGCAGTTCGAAGTAGAGCCTATATAGGTTTCAGAAGAGTTGCTAGTTCTGACGGTGCATGAGTAGATGATGTCCTTGATTAAGCAGTTTTTATGTAAAGGGCCGGTTTTATTAGATCTACAGTTACAACTATTTTGGATGTTAACCTGCGGGTTATTATGCTGTGTAGAAGTCTGGTTGCTAGGTATTGCATTATGGCTATGGGGGTTGTCGCTCTCAGTGTTATTGATTTCATTAGTGTTATTACTATTATTACTATTGATATCAGGGTTTGCAGATATTACGTTGTTTTGAAAGTTTACCCCTTGCTGTGTTTTAGTTTGTTTATATATGTACATGTACATATATATATATATGTGTGCATGTATGTATATATATACATACTACTATACGTCTGTATACATATAGGTATGTACGTATACATACTTATATTTAAGTAACAGCCGTACTAAGAGTGAGAAATGAAATTTCGTTTCATTTTTTCCATTTATCGTTTTCGGTGCGCCCGGCCGACTAACTCACTCGATATGCAAATTGGGTTGCTCAGCCGTTAATATGCATAAGGAAAGTATATACTTTCAGACGTTCAATCATTTGGCAGGAAGGTATACGATGCTGACGATAGCTAATAAGCTTAAAACTAGTACATCGTTCTTTTGTCAGTGTTGAACAAAAGGGCAGCGATGGTTGCTAAACACTGTACGGCTTAATTCGGGCTGTTTGTTTACAAACAAACCGAGCATTATAATAAATGTTCGGTAAACCCATACGTACATATATATATATGTGTGCATGTATGTATATATATATACATACTACTGTACGTCTGTATACATATATGTATGTACGTATACATACTTATATTTAAGTAACAGCTGTACTAAGAGTGAGAAATGAAATTTCGTTTCATTTTTTCCATTTATATATATATATTAAAGTAAGTATGTTTTGAAACAGTGAACAGGTTTGAAATTAGAAAATATATAGCTTTCACCGTATTTTTGACTAAAGGAATTTTAGCATTGACGTACATGGGAGTCGAACCCACATCTTTGGTTATCGCGACCACTGTGCTACCATTACACCAACACATCACCCATCTCTTTCCATTCAAATTAGAAACTACATTCTTAGCGAGTCAATGCTCATCTTTTTCCATTTATCTGAGGGTTCTAAACCCCATTATCAGGCTAAAATTCCTTTAGTCAAAAATACGGTGAAAGCTATATATTTTCTAATTTCAAACCTGCTCACTGTTTCAAAACATACTTACTTGCCATTTAAACTCGCTAAGAATGTAGTTTCTAATTTGAATGGAAAGAGATGGGTGATGTGTTGGTGTAATGGTAGCACAGTGGTCGCGATAACCAAAGATGTGGGTTCGACTCCCATGTACGTCAATGCTCATCTTTTTCCATTTATCTGAGGGTTCTAAACCCCATTATCAGGCTAAAATTCCTTTGGTCAAAAATGCGGTGAAAGCTATATATTTTCTAATATATATATATATATAAATTACATGAATCAAAGTTCTGTTTAAATCATTTATTTGCTTACAATTGTTTCTTCCAAACCGAGGTTTGGAGTCTTCGGAGCAATTATTCAGTGATTTTATACATACTTGACCTCCTTTCCAACACAAGAGACATATAGAAACATATGTATATATTGACGCACAGTGGGTTGACTTCCATCATACATGGCAATTTACATACAAAGATTACAGTCATATTAAAGGACAAAATTAAAATTAAAATTAAAATTAAAATTAAAATTAAATTTGAGACACCATTTAATGTACTTTAGGATAATAAATTTAGCTATAGAAATCAGCTAGTTACTTCCCCTTAATCACACACACACTTCCGGAATATAATACGATGTCAACTCTCACAACAAAAACAACCTGCTCTATAGAATCGAATTAGAGAACGACAAGCTGTGATGTTCTAACATGGTTCACCAGGCACCCAATGTTGAATCATCGTGGATTGTGTGAGGGACATGTAGTCTATAAATTGCGTTTCCTGGATTGCGAGAGTGGTGGTGTGTGCGAGGACAGTCGTGTTGTTTTGCTTCTCATTTGTAATATTTTTGATATTTTTGGTGTTTCTCTACACACGGGCTTCTATATCGTACATGTATGTGTGAAAAATGCTTTACCAGTACAGCCCCCATGATGCTCTTGATTGCCCGCTTTGACTGCTTGCATTACATGTAACAATCTGCCGCACTGTAATCTTGTATAAATAGGACACGCGTGCATGCCTCACGTGTGACTGTTGCATACACTGGCTACTCCAAACTATCCTCTTGCTTTATCTTCGTAAACTGCCAATGTTTTATTTTTATTTTTATTTTTATTTTAATTTTAATTTTAACTTTAATTTTGTCCTTTAATATGACTGTAATATTTGTATGTAAATTGCCATGCTATATTATTATGATGGAAGTCAACCCACTGTGCGTCAATATATACATATGTTTCTATATGTCTCTTGTGTTGGAAAGGAGGTCAAGTATGTATAAAATCACTGAATAATTGCTCCGAAGACTCCAAACCTCGGTTAGGAAGAAACAATTGTAAGCAAATAAATGATTTAAACAGAACTTTGATTCATGTAATTTCTATATAACTGCTCTGTAAAACAACTGATGTTGTTACATTGAGCTATTTATCTTAAGATAGTAATAAATTACTGTCTTTCACTATTTAGGGTTTAAAATATATATAACTATAAAAGGTTTTAGTATATACATAACCATAAATAGTATCCTTAATACTATATATATATATATATATATATATATATATATATATATATATACAGGGTGTCCCAAAAATGTATACACACTTCAACCTCATTCTAATAATTGTGTATACATTTCTTTGGGACACCCTGTATATATATAAACACACACACATATAAATGAAGTCACTCCGTCGGTTACAACGACGAGTGTTCCAGTTGATAATATCAACGGAACAGCCCTCTCGGGAAATGAACGTGCAAGTGGCTGAACATTCCACAGACACGTGTACCCATTACATAGTTCTCAGGGAGATTCACTATGACACAGTATGTGACAAGGCTGGTCCTTCGAATTACAGGTACAACTCATTTTTGCCAGCTGAGTGGACTGTAGCAACGTGAAATGAAGTGTCTTGCTCAAGGACACAACGTGCCGCCAGGAATCGAACTCACAACCTTACCATTGTGAGCCAAATAGCCTAACTACGCGCTTTCACACACATAAATACACATATAAACACACACACACAAACATATATATAAACACACACACACATATATATATATATAAAAACACACATATATATATATATGTAAACACACACACACACACACACACACATATATATATAAACACACACAGAAACATGTAGAAACATACAAACACGCACACATATATATAAACACTCACACACACACACACGATATCTCTCTCTCTCTCTCTCTCTCTCTATATATATATATATATATATATATATATATATATATATATATATATATATATATATATATATATATATATATATATAAAAGACGTAAAATAAGAAAATTTAAAAAAATTAACTTACTTACTAAAATTTTCACTCCAACTAATTAGTTTCTGCAATGGGATAAAGACAGTTACGTAATAAACTGTCGAGAATTCATTGCGTCATCAGGGAGTCTATTCTCAGCTAAGTCTCCAGGCAATGCGCGGACACTGGGGACTCATATAAAAATAATAATAATTCGGTAAATGGAACAGCTAGCGGGGACTGGATTCCATGTACTGAAAATCTCGCTGTCACTGGTCAAATGGCAGATTCTAAAGAATCAATCACGTGACACAGAGGCTAGTTGGTAGGAGTGGGATGGTAAGATGACAGAAGCCTACTAACACACCAAGAAATTAGTAGTGGTTTTGGCAGGTTTGCTCGACAAATAAGTAATTTGGAGATAAATATAGAGAATTTAGTATATCTACTAACATATGCGTACAGATGTACGCTAATGTCAGCAAATATACAGGTTATGTCATAGTACCTAGGTGGTTCAATGCAGGAGGATGCAGAAGAATAATATAAAAGACGTAAAATAAGAAAATTTAAAAAAATTAACCTATTTACTTTGTTAGTAGATATACTAAATTCTATATATATATATATATATATATATATATATATATATATATATATATATATATATATATATATATATATATATATAAGGATTAGAATACTGGAGCGTGTTTGAGTCAAACACCCTCTTCGTATTATAGAAATGACAGTAAAAGGTATAGCTCAATGCAGTTAAACAGAGCCAAAAAATTAAGAGAGTAAAACAAAGAATCCTTTAATACATCAAAAGTTTTTATTAGCCGACAATGTTTCGTCCTATTAAGGACTCATCAGGGCAATCAAAACAACAAGAGGTAATATCGGCAGATACAAGCCAGAAACTCTGAAGAATATGGAGTGTACATACACTAATGTCTTACAAAGATATACGATAATAAAAATGAAAATAAAAATAAAAATAATAAAAATATATAATAAGAATAACTAAGGATGTAGATAACATTAAGAACCATATTACAAATATAGTCCAAAGCAACCAACCTAAATCTAAACAAATTTGGTTATATAGAGCAGGAATTATATATAACACAATATAATACATTATAATAATAATATACTTTTACCAACATTAAAATTCCAAATTAAAAATCAAAAGGTACAATATATACATGTATATATGTGCGCGCGCACACACACACACACACACACACACACACACACACACACACACACACACACACACACACACACACATATATATAACAACACACATATCTATGTTCGACTACACAGAAATTAAGCCCTATTAGAAGTTTGAATATTAAAAATAAGCATGGTAATAGTGAAAATAATACTAATACATCTACCCAATATACATGAGGCAATAATATGATATAATTACAAGAAACACATATAACAACTAATAAACAACAAAATTATATAATTCAATATAATATAATAAAATAGAATAGATAATCCCCGGTTAATTTACAGAAACAATATAGATGTCACAATGAAATACAATGATAAAATGTTAACAGTATATTAACATGTACCATAAACAATATATACAAATTGATTCATACTGGGTTACAGAATAAATGAGGAAATATAAATCATATAATACTGAAAAAAACTATAATGGTACAGGGAAAAATTATGATGTTACAGAAAAAAATATGATGTTACAGAAAAAAATATACAGACATCTAACATGATATGTAAAGTCTAAATATCATAATGTTACATATTATAATATTAAAAAAATCCAGACATCTTACATGATATATAAAGTTTAAATATCATAATGTTACATATAATGAACAGTAAGTAATAATGATCTATATAACATACAATATAATATAATATATTTTAAAATTGGCATAAAATATATAAATACTTATAATTACAAGGTTAGTAGACAGACATATGTGGATGAGTGAGCGAAGCCAGACAGTGAATAGTAAATAGAATATAGAATAAAACAAATAAATACAATCAACCGGAAATTACAAAACAAAAGCAAATGTATACACATTTAGGCCTCGCGTGCATTTAAGAAATTAGGTAAACACCAAGGAAAGCAATCATTTTAAATGACTCCAAACCCTATTTGATAAATTAATATTAAAAATATCGAACCTGTCCAATAAGGTAGTATAATATTAGCTGTAGTTTAAGTCATTAAAGTATATAAACTTTAATGTATCGTTACAAATGTTTGCAAAAAGGAATAAAATTATACTATCATATACGCAACGATATCTAAAAAACTGACTTAAGTAGAGTTAAGGTAGGCTAATGGGGACAGAATTGACAAAATATATGGAGGGTGCGAAGTGGCATAAAATATATTCGATATACTATAATAAATAATAGAACGGAGCATAAAAGAGGGGGGGGGTAAATATAATCATATTCAATCTGGAGGGGTTGACAATAAGTTTATGTGTGCATTGGGGGGGGGGGTTGTCGATAGATAAATTAGAATAGACTTAGAAATAAAAATAAAAATAGAATTAAAAATAAAAATAAAATTAAAATTAAAATTAAAGTTAATAATAAAAAAATATAAAGATAATAATAGAATAACGTAAGTGGCGTAAAGTGTGTAATCTTATGTGTAATAGTGAAGACATAGATATGGTACAGTGGCCAAATGATTATGAGAGCTGGAAAGAAGAGTCATCAAAAACCAATGATAACATTAATGTTGGCAAACAAAAGAACCCAAACAAAAAACTAAGTAATGGAATATATCTGCTAATGGGTACAATTTGTACTACTAGAACATTTGGGTTTATAATAAAAATAAGAATTAGAAATGGCATGGGGGCAAGAAGAGAATATCTCAGACTTTCTATTCAGTAAGGGTACGCTAGAGAAAATAATAGAGTGTGTCTCAAGTATACAGAGATTACAAAACTTACTATGTGCAGAAAGGTGGTTAGATCGTGCTACTAAACTCCAGTTAAGGCTATATGGTATATAAGCTCCCTTAAGATCCCAGATATAATGCGCTAGAGAGGTAGAATTCTTAAACCTAACATGTTTGAAGTTAGAGATATGAGAGTTAAACCTAGTCTTAAAAGTGTTTGAAGTAGATCCTATATACGTTCTTTTAGAGGAATTAGTTATAACCTCGCAAGCGTAGACAATGTTCTTAGAAAGGCAGTTACCGTTTAGAGGGCAGTTAGCGCTCACTCTACAATTGCACTTCCGGGTGTTACTGGTTGGCTCGAGTGGTGATGTATTACACGTAGGACCTCTATTAGATAAGGACTGTTCTGGTGGTAAAGCATTGTCCGATGCATTCAGACTAGTAGTATGTAGAGAGGAGAATCCATCCCTAATTTTCCTATTATTAGTGCTAGCTAAATGAGAACTAATATTAGGGGTGGTAGAGAATGAGAGTTTAATAACATTTTTATTAAAAATACCATGGTATTTGTGAGAAGGGGGGAAATTTTTCTCTAAGATAGTGAAGAAAGACCTAGGGATATTAGTTGATACATCCTGATTATATGGCGGGTTGAAATAAGTATTTAATCGCCTTCTATTTTTATTTTTATTCTTACCGACCCTACCTCTATCAAATGTCCCACCGCCGAGACTAGGGTTACTATCGGGAATAGTTGAAGCCACATTCATAGAATCAGCCATAATTTCGTTATGCCTATTATAGTTTCTACCTCCAGTAGATCCGCTGTTGTCCGGAATCCCTACAAGAGGATTAAGGCCAATGATAGGATCAGTAGGAGCAACATTACTAGAATAAGATCCAGCCAAACCAACACCAATGCGTGAGCGCACAGGGGGCTCAACATGTCTCCTAGAGGTATTATATTTGCTATTACGAGTCTGGTGGGATAACTTATGGGTGGGTTCAGATACTCCTATATAAGTTCTACGGTTACTATGTTTGCTACTCCCATTCATGGCCATGTTATGTGATATAATGTTATTATTATTAAGAGTAAGCGGAGACTTTCTAAAGTTACTATTATTATAATTTATTTTACTAGAGTGACCTGAATTTGCTAGGGCATTATTGTAGTACTCCGCATGTTCATTAAAAGTTCCTATGTCCTTAGATATATATATATATAAAGAAGAAATTAAAAGATGGTTAAAACTTAGTAACTTCTGTCTCGATAAGAACCTAGTATACGAATCTAAAGTGGTAACTAGTACCAATACCTATATTGGCTCTACTTCTACTTTTTTTAAAGCAAGACTTTATAATCATTCTTCTACATTTAAATATCCACTTAAAAGGACCAACACCACACTCTCAGAACTTATTTGGTCCTTAAAAGACAATAACATTAATTACGAAATTTCTTGGCGTAAAATTTGCAACGCTTTTCCTTACTCCAATGCTTCCATATCTAGGGTTTGTAATTTATGTCTAGCTGAAAAATTTATCATTATCCCTAATTTCAACTCTTTAATAAATAGACGTACAGACTTATTTGCTATTTGTAATCATAAATCTTTTAAGACCTTCCACAAAGTATACAGCTAATGTCCTATAACTTATTCCACGAATAACGGTTAATTTTTTTTATACACTTATATCTTTTCATACATTTTTTTCTCACACATTTCATTATATTCTACAATGTATTAATTCTCTTTTCTCTACATTTTAAAGCCTTTCACCTTATTCCTCTATCACCTTAAATTTTTCGTTCAAACCTTCGTAGATTTTGTAAACAAACTATGACGTCTCTCTACGTTTATAAACCTTTCTAGCAATTTCCTTTATTTACTTGTTGATATAAAATAATTATTAAATAGTATACCCCACATATATAAATTTTTAATAGTAATTTTTAATTTTGACATAGATAGACTATTATTATTTTATTTTATTTTATTTTATTTTATTTTATTTAAAAACCCTTTTTTATAATTATTATAATTATTTTAAATTTAATTTTATCTTATTTTATTTTATTAATACATTTTTACACTTCTTAATCCAATTTTTAGTATTCAAACTCAATATAAAATAATTGTTTCTACTTTTGGCAAAAGGCCAGCAATTATCCTAGTGCATTACTGGTTCTTTATTTTATCGACCCCATAAGGATGAAAAGCAAAGTTAACCTCGGCAGGATTTGAACTCACTCAATATAAAATAATATACCCAGTTTCTATATTCTAGACCTATAATATTTGTAATATTAGCATATACACTTCATCAATTTATTTATTTATTTTTTTAGCCGTTATTTACAGCTGTTTTCGTTTTTTTGACAGCGTTCCCGATCAAAACACACACACACACTCTCTCTCTTTCTCTCTCCTCCTTCTTTCTTTCTTTTTCCTCTCTTCTATTTCTTTTTCCTTCTTTCCTTTTCTTCATTTTTCCTATTTTTTCTCTTCTCTTATATTTTTGTCATATGTAGAATGGACACTTTCTTGTTGACAAGTGTTTTTAGGCCTTATATCATGTTACCTTATGTTATCTGATGAGAACACAATTTTTGTCCCAGGATGATGTTGTTTTCGAAATGCGCATAATAAAATATATGGAACTTTTTTAACCATCTTTTAATTTCTTCTTTATATATACTCCAGTTCTACCAAATGTTGAGTGCTACTTATCTGATATATGCATAGTTTTATTGTTCTACAATATTACTCACCTCCTACACACACACACACACACACACACACACACACACACACACACACACACATATATATATATATATATATATATATATAACGAAGGAAATGTTGTAAGGAACCAGGTGGACCATAACGCACCAAAGTACTCAATACTTAGGGTAGTAGAGTGGGTAATAGGAACGAGTAGGACCCCGACGGCTGAGCTCAAGCCGTTTCGACGGCTAATTCTCATGAATTAGCCGTCGAAACGGCTTGAGCTCAGCCGTCGGGGTCCTACTCGTTCCTATATATATATATATATATATAAACACACACTCATATACACAGCCACTTGTGAAACCCGACATTAAAACATTGTTCTTCTCTCCTACAATTATGTTGTCACTCTCTCTCAAAATATTACCCCTCTCTCACTAAAACATTATACCTTTCTCACCTCTTTACATGCCGCTACATGCCTCACTCTCTCACTAGACCAACACTCTCCCTCTCACACAAAACCATCAAAATCTCTCCCCCTCTTTATATCTGACTACATACCTCACTCTCTATCATTCTCACAATTACCCTCTCTTACTAAACCAACATTTTCTCTCTCTCTTTATATATCCCACTAGATACCTCACTCTATTATTCTCACAATTCACTCTCTTTCACTAAACCACCAAACTCTCTGCCACCCTCTATATACCACTACATACTTCGATCTCTCACAATTCCCCTCTCACACTAGATTACCAAATTCTCTTCCCTCTCTATATACCAGTACATAACTCACTTTCTATCACTCTCGCAATTCCCCCTCTCTCATTAGCCCTCCAAACTCTCTTCCCTTCACTATATCTCATTTCATGCTTCCCTCTCTATTGCTTTCACAATTAAACCTCTCTCACTATACCACCAAATTCTCTCCCTCTCTCTATATCTATCTACATACCTCACTCTCTCTCTCACAATTCCCCCTCTCTCATTAGAACATAAAATTCTCTCCCCCTCTCTATATTCCACTACATAACTCACTCTCTTCCACGCACGTAATTCCTCCCTCTCTCCTTAAACCAACAAATTCTCTCCCACTCTCTATATTCCACTACATAACTCACTGTCTTCCACACACTTAATTCCACCCTCTCTCTCTCTAAACCAACAACTTCTCTCCCGCTCTCTGTATCCCACTACATACCTCACTCTCTCACAATTCCCCCTCATTCACTAGACCACCAATCGATCTCCTCCTCTCTATATACCACTACGTACCTCACTCTTTCACTCCCTTAATTTCCCCTCTCTCATTAAACCAACAAATTATCTTTCACTCTCTCTCTCTATCCTACTACATACCTCATTCTCTCTCTCACTAGACCACCAAATTCTCCCCCCCCCTATATTCCACTAAGTAACTCACTCTATTTCACTCTCTTAATTCCCTCACTTTCACTAAACCAACAAATACTCTCCCGCTCTCTATAACCCACTACATACCTCACACTCTCTCTCAATTCACCCTCACTCACTGAACTACCATATTCTCTCCCCCTCTCTATATTTCACTACATACCTCACTCTCTTTCACTTTCTTAATTCCCCCTCTCTCACTAGACCAACAAATTCTCTCCCCCTCTCTATATTCCAATACATACCTCATTGTCTCTCACTTTCACAATACCCTCTCTCTCACTAAACCAACACTTTCTCTCCCGCTCTCTAAATCCCACTACATACCTCACTCACTCTCCCAATTCCCTCTTTCATTAGATCACTAATTTCTCTCCCTCTCACTCTATACTACTATCTCACAATTCCCCCTCTCTCGTTAGACCACCAATCAATTTTCCCCTTTCTCTATACCACTACATACCTCACTCTCTTAACTTCCCCTCTCTCATTAAACCAACAAACTCTCTCCCTCTCTCTCTGTCCTACTGCATATCTCATATTCTCTCTCGCTTTCATAATTCCCTCTCTCTATATTCAACTCCATACTCTACTCTCACTAAACCAACAAATTCACAGTTGTATAAATGACATTACAAATTGTTTATAATTTTTACAAAATGAAAATATAAACAAATATAATACGTACAATTAATTATTGCTATGAAACTCACAAATATAATGCACAAAAATATATAATCATAGCAAGGGGAAAAAAACAACCATCAATTCACCCCCAAATGCGATAATCGGTCGCACACCACAAGGATCAACGGAAATACGCTCGCAGCGTTACCGTGAGTGATGGCGAAGCTAAGGCTCTGAAACAACCAGACACGAAGCGGAGTTTTGGTTGTTGAGGAAGAGGATGATAAACAAGACAAATACCAATAATTCTTGTTGATATATAACTTTACTTCACTTCAGCAAAAAGGGAAAAAATATGATTATTTCTTATCGTAAATATAAAGTTTGTTGTAGTATCCACAAATGAATATAGTATTCAAAAGGGCTTCTGTGGTGTGCTGGAGTCTCTGTGTTTAATGTCATGTTCGATTAAAAAGTGACAAGTTGTAGTCAGACAGTATGTGCCAGCATAGATAGTAGTAAACTCGCAGTGGTAAGGAAGCTGTCTTGTCTAAGAAAAGTGGCAGGTGACTGAATGTGGTTGAAGTGCCAATGGAAGAATTGTTGTCAGGCCCATCTCGCTAGTTGCTTGAGCAACTCGAAGTGATCCTTCTCATCCGAGGAACCAGAGTGGAATGACCCAAAGAAAAACTTATCTCATTTAACCTCAAGTTGGTCAGCCTTTCCAGACAACTGACACCAACTCGAGGTAAATAGAAATAGTATCCAGATATCATTCGGGGGTCAGTATGTGCGAAGAGATTTGGCTACACCCTCACGTGAATCATTTGACACATCGGTAAGGAAAGTCGCTAACGATGACGAGATCTTCGCTGTAAGTGACCCAGCTCCCCAAACGTCTCGAACGCCACAGGTTTGAAAAAATAGTTATTTGATAGTTCCCGGTATTTTAGGTTTTATTCCGTTCGTCAATGGAAGCAGTGACCCACACATATACCGCGACATCCAAGATGTGAGAGGGAGCAAAACAGTCACTGGCTGTGACGTCCTAGATGAGGCATCTGTTTTTTACCGAGTAAGACCATCTGGGCTCTTCCAATCAATTCTGGATAGACCAACCGACTCCAGAACTGAGAGGATATTTACCCGAACAAAGGCTAGCTTAATGATCAAGTTTAGTTCGGTGTAGAAGCAAGACAAACCAGAGAGGCCTACCACATCTCAAACCCCAACAGACATTGGCTCCCAATCGGAGTGCAATGAAAATGCGGTGCTCGTCCAGACTGAGAAGGCCACTAATGTTGGCCACAGGCCGGGCATCAATCCAATCCCTCAAGAATTTGGTGCTTGCAGGAAGTAAGCGACACCTTGAAAATTGATTAGATTGATCAAAGAGAGAATTGAAGGTGTCGCTCGAACGCAGATTGTCCCATACTCTCTGCTTCCGTCTATCCTTGTCAGCATCAGGACCTGACAAACCCAGCTCTCTCCACAGTAGTAAAGCTTCATCCATCTCTTTGGTGGAACTTGTCCATGCTGGAAAGGAGAAGATGTCACTTACTAAAGGGTGGAGGCAAGCGTGGATGGAGGGACGTGAGGGTGTCTGGTTGTTTCAGCGCATTAGGCTTGCCATCACCCGCGGTAATGCTGTGAGCGTGTTGGCTTGCTTCTGTAGAAAGAGTTGCCTCCCTTGTCATGACAATCTCATCACCGCTCTCTAGACAGGAAGTAGCAAGAGTTGCCTCCCTTGTCATGACAATCTCATCACCGCTCTCTAGACAGGAAGTAGCTGGAGTTGCTTCCCTTTGGGATTGACAGACTCCCTGTTGGTCACTTCCGGTCAATTCCTATAAAAGGAACAGGTTACCACGATATCTCCCTCTTGCCTCCTGATTCCTGAAGTGGTAACACCTGCGACCTTAGCTTGTGATATGATTCCTTCTTGATGACCCTTCGCTACCAAGGACAATGCAACTTGCAGCCTGAGCCTAAGATGTCAATAACAGCTAGAAAAGATCTCTTCTTTTCTCTACCAACTTCAGCCTCGAGTTATGACCATCGGGTAACAAATCCTTAATATTTAATGCCTTTGACTTCCATGAAGTAAAAACTTTATTATAACACACACACCGGTATTTACTGTCTTTTTTATGTTATATGTACACCGATACTAATCTCCTAAAGTGGTGACCCCCGACGTGATTTAAAAAAAGAAGAAAAAAAACAATGGGAAATGGTATACGGTGTATATAATATAATATTAAAAAAAAAAGAGAGACAGAAGAAAAAGAGAAAAATATAATTTAATACAAAACGAATACCTACAATTATTGACATTATTGACACACAGACAAACAGCAATTGTATAAATGTTTTTGCTTTTTTTTTTTGTCTCCTTTTCTGCCCTTCTCTTCTCTGGCTAACAATTTTTTAGGATGACAAGTTGGAGTCTCTCTTCTCCATCAATAGTGTTTTTGGCGCGAAATAGTCCGCCATGTTGGATTTTTTTTTTTTTAGGTTCCTTGCCCTTACCTTAGTATAACAGCATTCACTTAATCGCTTGTTTGCATATTGTCCCGGATGCATTATTTTTCCGGTCCAGTGGTCTGACGGAAAAATTTTGTTTTCCTTTTCTGTTACGTTAGAGACATTTTTCCAAACGGTAGATTGCCTGCGGATTACCAATGGCTTCCCACTCTGTTCTGCCAACGTACACGGGCGACGTGAGGCTATGGTTCTCACAATTAGAAGCATTCTTCAGGGCGAACAGAGTTGACGAGGAACTACAACATTCTGTGGTCCTTAGCGCAATTCCGCCGGCAATTCTCCCAGCGGTTAAGGACCTCGTGTTAGAGGCAACCACATACTCGTCGTACACGTCTCTGAAGGCTGAAATACTCAGCCGGACAGAACAGTTTTCAGAAAAAAGATTTAGGGCTCTGGTCCATCTGGAGCATATAGGGGATGGCACCCCATCGAACCTCCTTAGGCGAATGAAGGATCTAACGGAGGGGTCTGCAGCGGAAACTGTCCTGCTGAAGCAGTTGTTCTTTTCGCGCCTGCCGACCAACGTACAGGCAATTTTGGCCCCCATGAGGGATACAAGCACGATGGATCAGCTTGCCTCATCTGTGGACAAAGTTTTCGAGGTGACGTATGCCGGAGGCAGCGACCCCCTTGCCGCTGTTCACCACCCAGCTCGGGTCACACACGACTATGCAATCTACGCGGCAGCGCCAACAGACAGCTCGACCATTATAGCGATGCAAAGGTCCATTCAGGAGCTCACCATAGAGCTCCACAAGATGAAGGCCTTGTGTGGTAGCTGTTCGCGCCCCCGCAGTCGCGGGAGATCGCAAAGTTTTAGACGGCGTTCTAAATCACCAGCTTCATCTCTATGCTGGTACCACGAGCGATTTGCTGAGAACGCGAATCACTGCGTGCAACCTTGCTCCTTTCATAAGGCGGGAAACGCATAAGAGGTCCGCTGATGGGGACAGCTGACCTCAACATAAAGTCACCAAACCGCCATTTCTTCATTAAGGACCTAATGTCCGGAAGAGGTTTCCTCGTGGATACAGGAGCCTCCTGTAGTATTTGGCCGGTCCATTGCCTGAAAGATACCCCCATAGAGTCATCTGTTACGCTGCAGGCAGTTAACCACTCGTCTATAAAGACGTACGGGCAAATCTCGGTCCCTCTTAAATTCCTAAATCTTCGTAGGGATTTTAAGTGGATTTTTACGGTTGCCGATTTGCCATATCCCATCTTAGGAGCGGATTTCCTCCACAACTTCTCTTTGACTGTGGACGTCCGTGGCCAACGCCTGGTGGATAACATCACCGGCTTTTCAATTCATGGCCAGGAAGCCAATGCTCCAATAGTCAGCCCCATGTTCTTTATCGCTGCCGCTGGAGACGCCTACCATTCGTTGCTGGGATCTTTCCCGGAGCTCACGGATGGAAATTTTCGAGTCACTGACCCAACACACTCAACCGAACATTTCGTTTCCACCACCGGTGCTCCAGTGTTTTCGCGTCCACGCCACTTGCCGACGGAAAAATTAAAGGCAGCACGGTCCGAGTTCGACCATATGCTGCAGCTGGGCATTATTCGCCCATCTACTAGTCCTTGGGCTTCACCGTTACACATGGTGCCCAAGACTTCCGGCGACTGGAGACTCACTGGGGATTATAGGAGGTTAAATGCCATGACCGTCCCGGATAGGTATCCATTCCCCATCTCCACGATTTTGCATCTTCACTGCAGGGGTGTAAGATTTTTTCTAAGTTAGATCTAATGCGAGCCTACCACCAAATTCCGGTCAGGAAGGAGAATATTCCGAAAACGGCGATTACAACCCCTTTCGGATCATTCGAATGTTTTACCATGCCTTTCGGACTCAGGAACGCCGCTAGCACTTTTCAGCGGTTCATAGACGAGGTCACGCGTGGCCTGGACTTCGTTTATGCTTACATAGACGATATTCTCGTCGCTAGTTCCTCTCCGGAAGAGCATATGCGCCACATGCTTCTCTTATTTCGGCGACTTCAGGATTATCGCGTTCGCGTGAATCCTGCAAAGTGTTTTCGGTTCCACTTCCCTACATTTTTTAGGCCACCTCATCGACGCCGAAGGTATTAGGCCGCTCCCTCAGCGAGTTCAAGCCATACAGGAGTTACCTCCGCCTACTACACTTCACCAGTTGCGTCACTTCTTAGGCCTAATCAATTTCTATAGGCGTTTCATTCCTCATTGTGCTAATTGGCTATCTTCCCTTACTGACATTTTAAAAAATCGTCGTAAGAAGAATGAAGACATTTCCTTGACACAAGGACAGCTTCAGGACTTCCAGTCTGCCAAGACAGCACTCGCTAGTTCTTCTTTGCTAGCCCACCCGGTACCAGAGGCCAAGCTTTCGCTTTGTGTTGATGCATCTGATACCGCTGTGGGAGCAGTTTTACAACAGTCTTACGCTGAAAACCAACAATCTTTGGCATTTTTCTCGAGGAAGTTGAAACCAGCAGAAACGCGTTATAGCACGTTTGGGCGGGAATTATTAGCCATATATCTGTCGGTGAAACATTTCTCTCATATTCTTGAGGGGAGAAATTTTACGGTTTTTACCGACCACAAGCCGTTGACCTTCGCTTTGAGGGTCAAACCCGACAGATATTCGCCCAGAGAGACAAGGCACCTGGACTACGTTTCACAATTTACAAACGATATCCAGCACATTGCCGGTTCGCACAACATAGTTGCAGACGCATTATCACGTTTGCCAATTAGCTCCATCTCGTCATCCCAGGAGATCGACTTAGGTCGTTTAGCTGCAGACCAACCTGCACTCCAATCGTTGGACACTCTTTCTACTGAATTTGCGACTTGCATTTTCAAATATCTGCCCTTGTCCACCACCGACAGGCAGATTCTATGTGATGTATCTACTGATGCACCACGACCACTTGTTCCTGAGACTCACCGTCGAATTGTGTTCCTGGCTTTGCACAACATTTCTCATCCAGGATCTGCTGCCACAGTTAAACTCATAACAGCCAGATTCTTCTGGCCAAATATGAGGCGCGACATTGCTGCTTGGTGCCGTTCCTGTATCGCTTGTCAGAAATCGAAGATCCATAGACACATCCAGACTCCACTTGGTACTTTCAGTACTTCAGATGCTCGGTTCCAACACATCTACATTGACATCGTTGGACCGTGGCCATTCAGCAGTGGATATTCTTACATATTGACGTGTGTCGATCGTTTTTCGCGATGGCCTGAAGCCATCCCTTTACAAGACATGACTGCTGAGACTGTAGCACGTGCCCTGGTATCAGGGTGGATTACCCGCTTTGGGGTACCAACTACACTCACCACAGACCGTGGTAGACAATTCGAGTCCCATCTCTTCTCTGAGCTCACAAAAATAATTGGAGCTCAACGGATTCGGACCACAGCCTATCATCCTGCTTCAAATGGAATGGTGGAACGATTCCACCGCCAATTAAAGGCCGCTCTTCGCGCCTATCCAGACTCTCAACGTTGGAGCGAGTACCTTCCTATTGTGTTATTAGGAATTCGGTCATCAATAAAGGAGGACCTTGGGTTCTCCCCGGCCGAATTAATTTACGGTGTTCCTCTAGCGTTGCCTGGGCAAATGCTTGCCCCTGTTGATCTTGCTTTCCAAGATCCGCTTTCCTACGTATCCCGTCTGCGTTCTTATTTTCAGGACCTGCCGCCGATGGATACGAGGAAGCAAACTGTAAAACCTGCGGTCCCGAGGGACATTGCCTCGTGGACCCATGTGTTCGTAAGGAACGAGGCTGTGAGACCACTCCTCACACAACCATACTCTGAACCCTACCGTGTGTTAGCACGCACTGACAAACATTTCACTGTAGACGTTAAGGGGTCCAGAGAGACAATTTCGGTGGATAGACTGAAAAGGGCACACAATGACGCTCATACACCCGAGCCACAAATACCCCAATCTTTCTCTCTTGTGCCTACACCTGCTCCTTCTTCCCCACCTTCACCTACATACAAGACTACGACCCGTTCCGGTCGGAGAGTCCACTGGCCCAAAAAGTTCTGCCAAACTATTTTTATGTGAACTGGCCATTGGAGCCTTATATTTTTTTTTTCTTGCTGTTCTTGTTATTTATTGATTTATTGTATTACAATGTACCTATCATTACCATGTCACTGGATGTATATATATGTTTTTCGTTTCCTTTACAACGAACATTTTAAGCTATATTCTTCTATTTGCCGGTTTATAAATTTACCACGTAAATTTGCCGTTGAAAACCGTGCATTTATTAAGAATGCTTATTTCTCTGGTCGCTTGCCTCTTGATCCTTCCAAGTCAACGCATTCACAACATCAACAACAACAACACAGCTTCATCAACAACTAAAACCAGCAGAACAAGCCAGACAATTTATTTCTGCAGCACTCTGCCTGTGAGAAATTCCCTTCGGAAGTTGGAAATTCCATGTTATACCACAGACCAGAAACCACCTGCATTCATTCTCTGGAACACATTCTTTACTGCTGTCATGTGATTGCACACATGTTAACTGTATTTTAGATATTTGAACTTTTGACCTCTTCTCTTACTTTTATTACTTTGTACCATAATTTTCATGCCTCTTACATGCTCGCCATCTTACTCCATGCATGCTTCTTTCGATTTTTATGTTTTAAAAATCTGGCGGGAGATAATGTAGCAAGAGTTGCCTCCCTTGTCATGACAATCTCATCACCGCTCTCTAGACAGGAAGTAGCTGGAGTTGCTTCCCTTTGGGATTGACAGACTCCCTGTTGGTCACTTCCGGTCAATTCCTATAAAAGGAACAGGTTACCACGATATCTCCCTCTTGCCTCCTGATTCCTGAAGTGGTAACACCTGCGACCTTAGCTTGTGATGATTCCTTCTTGATGACCCTTCGCTACCAAAGACAATGCAACTTGCAGCCTGAGCCTAAGATGTCAATAACAGCTAGAAAAGATCTCTTCTTTTCTCTACCAATTTCAGCCTCGAGTTATGACCATCGGGTAACAAATCCTTAATATTTAATGCCTTTGACTTCCATGAAGTAAAAACTTTATTATAACACACACACCGGTATTTACTGTCTTTTTTATGTTATATGTACACCGATACTAATCTCCTAAACTTCAAAAAATTTCCGTTGACCCTTGTGGTGAGCTGCCGATTGTCGCACTTCGTTGCGAATCGATAGTTGTTTTTGTTTGTTAGTTTCCTCTCGTTGTGAGTGCATTATGTTCGTGAGGTTCCTTGCAATAATTAATTGTATTTATTATGTGTTTATATTTTCATTCTGTAAGAATGATAAACAATTTGTAATGTTATTTATACAACTGTGAATAAAAACTCGAATTATATTGTTTATATAAACATTGAAAGACACAATATATTATATTGTGACAGTAAGGCGTTTGGTCTAGTGGTTAGTGTGTTGAACTTGCGATGGGTTCGATTCCTGGACTGGGATATGTATTGTGTTCTTGAGCAAAATTCTTCATTTCATGTTGCTCCAGTATACTCAGGTGAAGATGAGTATGAGCAGTAGTTGGAGATTTAACTCTGCGATGGCTTGGAGTCCTGTCCAGGGAGGAGTCTTGCACTCTTAGCCGCTTAGTACCACAACACACTCGGTTGGGTTAAGCACCAACCTAATGAGACTCTGGGCTTGAAACAGACTTCAGACTTTTTAGATATAAATATTGTAAGACATATACAATATATTATTATTTTAAATGATGTATATTTCTGAGTATTGTAGTTTTAAAATAGTATTTTCATTATTTTGGCATGGCAATCTTCATGTTTTGAAGAAAAGAAGCTGCTTTTCCTTGAAATTTTTATTTTTAAGAGAGTAAGAAACCGAAAATTTCTTTGGGCTCCTGCATTTCAAACATAGATCACGCTTCTGACAAATCATTTTTTTTTTCGAAAGTTTTCAGCCACCATCCTTCCCATCCTACTGTAACCCGAACCCTAATTGAAATTTTGAAAAATAAAAAATAAAATCAGAAGCATAATCTCCCTGTTTTAAATATAGAAATTCGAAGAAAGGAAATTTGGGGGAGAGGAAAAAAAAAAGGTACAAGGAGGTGGGGGACTTGACACTACGCCATCTTTTGCATCCAGGATAACAGGATATTTCTCCCACTGATATCATTAAGAAGACTATCCAAAATTCAGATCAATACTTAGTTTTGGAAATGGTTTACGTTCCTAAAGAAATTCAATGACATTATCGTGATTGATATTTTTCATTATCAACACAACTTCCCGTTCTTTTATTTTCTTTATTTTTCTCTTTTTTTCTCTATATTTTCCTTCTTTTTTTTTTGTTTCCTTTTATTCTTTTTATTATTGCTGTTATTATTGTTGTCGTTATTATGTATATAAAATTCAAATTGTTTTGACTGCAAGAAAGAACGAAAACATTCAGTAAGTCAATTGAGAGCCCCTTCCCCTATCTATCTATGTATCTATCTATCTATTTCATAGATACACAGACACACATCTCTCTCTCTCTCTCCCCCTCTCTCTCTCTCTCATCTATCTGTCACGCACACACAGTCCATCTCTCTCTCATCTATCTATCTATGCTGACTGCCAGGTTGCCCAATAACAAGTTTTTGATTGCTCATTGCTACATGCATCCGGCACAACACATTAATGCATGTTGCCCTCTTCCACTTAATGAAATCTTTTGATCCTGACTGTTAACATGCTCAGCTTCTAGTATGAATCACCATTGACTTAACTTTGGTTTCGTTACTGATGTCACACGTCCATCACGCCGACATCCCATGGTGGGATTTATTTAAAAACAACATATTTGTATAATAATATTTATGCCCAGTTTTGTTTTTTATTTCACAGGGTACCCCAAAATCGATCTCCTCACAAGCAAGTCTTAATAGGGTTGCTGGTTTTAATCACCAGCGACCCGACCAAGCAACGGGCTTATCACTAGAGCTCGAGAGCGACCTAATTTAAATACGTTTTATTATGAATATGATTTAGAAGAAAAAAAAATCAATAGACGACGCAAATGTGTTTACAAATGGGACAAATCAATAAAAATAGTCAGAAAGACGAGAAATGAAAGAAAAAACGAGAGAAGACATGTACACTCAATTACACACGACATGAATGTTGGAGTTGCTCTCTAAAAATCTTTGAGGCAAGCCAACATACTCATAACCTTACTGTAGGCGATAACGAGGCTAAGGCAGTGGAATAGTCAAGCACCTTGACAAACATTACCTGATACTTTAGTAGGGTTAACGATAAACATGGAATAGAATACATCTTTGGTTTCGGCGATGAGTGTTTTAGTTGTTTCATTAACGGAACAAGCTGCTCATAAAATTAATGTGTAATTAAGCACTTCACAGACATGTGTATACTCATAATGTAATTCTTATTGAGATTCAGCATGATCTCTTTGATATAATCTTTAGTAAATTGACCATAAAGTTATTCACTCCAGTAAATACCACTACATGCCAACCACTAATTTAATTTGTTTAGAAGATGTAAAAGAAATGACGATGTAGTAATTGAAACATGACGAATACTTCGGAAAAGTGTATCAGTAACGATTTGCATTTATTGAAGTAGCTTGTTACAATGTTGCTAGTGAAACGTACCTCGTGCCATGATGTGGTGTAATCCTGAGGTATAGGATAGGATTAGAAAAAGTTTAGCATCTGTGCTTGGTGTGGTCAGTTCTAGAGCCGTTGGTGAAAGAGAGTATACCTTTTGGTGTAACCATGCCTGGCCTTAAGGCCAGGCAGCCAAGAGGTGAAAAGAGGTAGATTGTCCTTTGCTTCTTCTTTTATAATCTCTGAAACGGAAGTTCAAGGAGTATTCTAGAAATTCTACGGGAAGTAACTTTGGCTACTTCCTTTTGTCTAGAGAGCGCTACAAGACTCCCCTCTCAGACGAGAAGTCGAATAACCAGCCGAAAGTCATTGTAGCGTGAACCCGTAAGAAATGAGGAGCAAAGCAAAGGTACAAGAAGGTGCATGAATAGAACATAAGCTCACAACTGAAGCAAATAGCAAAAAAAAAGCACAAAACAAGTAAATGCATTTGACAAAGAAAAAATGTAAATGTAACAAAACTGATAATTCAAAGTTAACATAAAGGAGCAGAGAAAAATTAATGCTCAATGGCAAGTTCAAAGTTTCTTTAAAAAAATAGTTCATACATCACTAGTGTGAAAACGCTGAAAAAGAGCACATCAATAAAAAAAATGAATGAATGAATGAATGCAAGAAGAAAATTATGAATGAGGCGCTAAGAGGCCAGTGTTATGCATGCCGCTGTGTCAAATGAGTGGCTGTTTGCTATTTATAACATGATCACCCAGGGTCTAATAGAAAACAAATAAAGTCTGACATGGGCGAAAATGTGCAAAATGTTTTCAAAGTTGCTGTTCTTGCATTAATTGTTATAAAAGTTGTTGTTGGC
This sequence comes from Eledone cirrhosa, assembly GCA_964016885.1. Classification (NCBI taxonomy): domain Eukaryota; kingdom Metazoa; phylum Mollusca; class Cephalopoda; order Octopoda; family Eledonidae; genus Eledone; species Eledone cirrhosa. The sequence goes on from OZ024740.1 coordinate 71,726,319, forward strand.
GGTTGCGGTAAAAGTATGAAACTACCACTTCTGTTATGTTGCTGTGAAATCGCCGTTGGTGTTGTGGCTGTAGTTGTTGTGGTAAATGTTTTACCAGTAGCTGTTGTTGATGACAATGCTGTTCATGTCCAACGATTCCAAGGTAGGTTGGTCAGTTGCAATGGCAACTAAATCGATATGTGCAGGAGACGCAAGAGAACACACAGAAAGTCGAGATAGTGCGTCCGCAGGTATGTTGGAAGTTCCAGCTATGTGACGAATGTCATTGGTATACTGTGAGATGAGATCCAGATGCCTATACGCTCTCGGAGAGTACTTGTCGGACTTGGATTGTAAAGCGAACGTTAACGGTTTGTGGTCCGTGAATATCGTGAACGCCCGCCCCTCCAAAGGATGGTGGAAGTGCTTCACGGCAAGATAAATCGCCAAAGATCTCTGTCAAAGGTGCTGTATCTCTGTTCTGCTGGTTTTAATTGGTGAGAGAAAAATGCCAATGGTTGAACTTGGTGATCGATTACATGATGCAAAACTGCGCCAACAGCACGATCAGATGCATCAACAGATAAGGAAAGTCTCGCATTTGCAACAGGATGGGCAAGGAAGGAAACTTTAGCTAGCTCAGACTTGACGGATTTAAAAGACTGCACTGCATCGGCAGAAAGTGAAATTTTTTCATCTTTCTTTTTTGCAGCCCTTAAAAACTGTGTCAAGAGGAATAACTTGTCCGCACAGTTAGGAATAAAGCGACGATAAAAGTTAATTAATCCCAAGAAATGGCGTAATTGTTTCAAGGATGTTGGTGGTGCTAATTGCTGAATCGCCTCTACTTTAGCTGGCAATCTGGAACAAGTGGTCTGGGTGAGCCAGTAGAAATATCGCAGAGAATTTTCCCTTCAGAAGATGGAAGAGGTAAATATTCCAATTTGCAGCAGTAGAACTGGTCAGAGGAAATGTCCAGATAAGTTTCTTTTAAGTAGCTGACTGCAGAACGAACGTGCATAAAAATGCCCAGCAAGTGACGTCAATTTACGACGCAAGGTGTCGCAATTTTTTTACTGGCATTAATAAAGTAGCTCGTGGCCGAACTATTCTTTGAGATGAATAGCAATGAGTGTGTTGGTAAAATCCACCGCGCGGGAAAATGACGAAACGAAGAAGACAAGATGGCCGATAATGAAAGCAAATAGAGCAAAAGACGCCATTTTGAATTTTTTCGGTGAATGATGAAAAAGGCTTGGTGGAAAGAGTAAGCAATAGTTGAAATTCAGCAAAAATAAATATTCATATTGAAATGTGTAAAAAAAAGTCCAATTTTTTTTTTTTTAAGTGTTCGTTGAAAGAATAAACGAAAAACATATATATACATCCAGTGAAATGCGACACATAGTTGATGTACGACACGTGCGTGAAAGGCAACATTTTCTGTTTATTTTGATGTGCTCGTTATAAGACAGTGTATGCGGAGAGAAAACTATGTCTAAGGCGGTCGGAGGGATTTCTTAGTAAAAAAAAAATATATCACGTGAGGTGAGAGAAAAAGAGTCTGTCTGAACGAGAATTTCACATGTGCGTGTGTTCGTTTCTGTGTCTACGTATTTTTCCTAGTTTGTTAATAAAGTTTGCTGCGTGTTCGAAATGTTGGCCGACACATTCCAACGAAAATGGGGTAACCATTTTTCTTAACTAGTTGAAATATATCGTCCCACGTCGGATTCACCAGTTTAGTGAATTGACCATAGGGTTATTCGCTCCAGTAAATACCACTACATGCCAACCACTAATTTAATTTGTTTAGAAGATGTAAAAGAAATGACGATGTAGTAATTGAAACATGACGAATACTTCGGAAAAGTGTATCAGTAACGATTTGCATTTATTGAAGTAGCTTGTTACAATTTTGGTAGTGAAACGTACATCGTGCCATGATGTGGTGTAATCCTGAGGTATAGGATAGGATTAGAAAAAGTTTAGCATCTGTGCTTGGTGTGGTCAGTTCTAGAGCCGTTGGTGAAAGAGAGTATACCTTTTGGTGTAACCATGCCTGGCCTTAAGGCCAGGCAGCCAAGAGGTGAAAAGAGATAGATTGTCCTTTGCTCCTTCTTTTATAATCTCTGAAACGGAAATTCAAGGAGTATTCTAGAAATTCTACGGGAAGTAACTTTGGCTACTTCCCTTTATCTAGAGAGCGCTACAAAACCATCTGACTAGCTTTTAAACACTGGCCCAAAACATTTTGCAGCACCGTCTATATTTAGACTGTGTTAGTTGCACCCTTTTTTTTTGCTTCTGTGTTTCTGCTTTTTCTTTGCCTTTTTTTTATGCATGCATGTTGTATTTTTTAACATTTTTCAAATCCTTATTCTGGATTTAATGATTGGCAGAGCGAATAGCTCCCCCTTGTTGCATTGTTCGCCATCTTACTCCACGTGTGAGTAATAACATCGATTTTCGATGATTTGAAAATCTGGCAGGGGATACTGTAGTAAGACGCCTCACGCCCCATAGCGGATAATGGACCAGGCCTAGTTGTCTCCCCCTGGTTGAGAACACCAGAGGTAAAGAGACAGCCACGGAAAAGCAGACGATATACACGCCACAGAAAACAACCTCTGTACCACGAAACGATAAACAGCCATCGGGAACAGCAAACACCACAATACCTTTGTAATTGTAATACTTCCCTTCACCACATCTGGATCACGTATATATTTGGTATGTTTCATTTGTAATATAATAAACACATATAAACAAAATAAACATCACCATTATTTACATTTGTTGAATATAACTCTCGTTGTGGTTATTGTCTTGATTACACACACGCCCACTCACTTGTTATAATTCTCACTTACAAAAATGGTAAATAGACGAGGGACCTTCCCTCACGTCTATGTCGATAAACAATCCAACTAAGGATACATCCTTTTACCACACTCCTTAGCAACTAAACATCTTTTACATGTGGCTTCTTCAAATAACATGTTTACTGCTATTTGATCATCTCGGGTCGGTGATCAACTCAGTTCCGAACAATGGACGATCACCGAACTTTAAAAAGGTGGTCAATGCCAAATTCAACGAATTTGACATTAATGGGGCTGTTCACCTCCTCTCTTCTCTGTCCTCCCTCTCCCACTACTGATTCCTTCAATCGATTGAGGGAGAAACAACCTCCAGATGACCACTTAGACTGGTCCCATCCACCAGGTTATTTACTACCTGTCTTCACTCCAGATAACGTCAGGAAGGCGATTATATCCTTTCCTGCGGGTTCTGGCGCAATGATTGATGGTCTACGACCTCAGCACCCCAAGGGTGGTATCTCCTTGTCGGCCAGAGATGCCGGCCTTGAGCTCTTGGAGAACCTAACCCAATTGTTGTCCGAGGGTGTCCTCCCTTACATTCGTTCCCTGTTTCTTCGGGCTAAACTGTTTGGCCTCACAAAGCACAATGGTGACCTCCGCCCCATAGCAGTTGGGTGTACTCTGCGACGGCTCACAGCGAAAGTGTGTCTTCCTTGATCTCAGACTGCCTGTCCGCCGAATTTTCCCTTATTCAGCTAGGAGTGTGTACCAAGCTGGGCTGTGAGACCGCCACTCACACTACCAGAGCTTTTACTAATTTGCCTTCCGAGACCCCAAAGGTTATCCTCTAATTGGATCTCAGAAATGCTTTCAATTCCATCAGTCGGGATGTCATCCTCTGTTCAGTAAAGGAGAGAGTCCTATAGCTTTAAAACTTTGCTTGGCAAAGCCTATCGTGAATCCTCCTACCTCTCCGGTGACCGCAAAGACGATGATTGAGGAACTGGGCATTAGGGGCCTTCCTGAAAACAAGTTCCAAATACGAGCTCTGGCCCCTCAACCACCCAGCTTTATATCAGCAGACTGTAAACCTGTTTACAGAGTCCTTTTCCTTCTATTGCGATTCCTCCTCCATTCCCTTGGAACCCCAATTACACACCAAGCCTTTGAGTCCATCTTTCGATCTAAGTTGGCTAACCGAACAACTTTCAAAAAATCTCGAGGCCATTAAGCCTCACTAAGGTTTTTTTTTTATACTTAGGAATTACTTGTCGATTTCTAAGTTGTTATATTTCCTCAGAACTAGTCCCTCTTGCAGATTCTTGTCGTCTCATAAACGCTTTGATGTCTTAATCTTTAGTGAACTCGAGGGTTTGGTTAATGTCAGATGTTCTCCAGAGTCCTACAACCAGTCTGCCTTGCCCAAACGGTTTGTAGGTCTCGGTCGGTGTAAATGCTCGTCTCTGTCTCTACCTTGATTTCCTTCCTTCATGCACGCTTGCTCCCCCTTTACTAGGTGACATTCTCTCCTTTCCAATATGGACTAGTTCCACCAGGGAGATGGATAAAGCTTTACTACAGTGGAGAGAGTTGAGTTTGTCAGTTCCTGATACTGTCGAGGATAGACGAAAACAGAGAGTATAGGACAATCTGCATTAGAACGACACCTTCAAAACTCTCTTTGATCAATCTGATCAATTTTCAAGGTGTCGTTTACTTTCTGCAAGCGCCAAATTCTCGGGGGACAGGGTTGATGCCCTGCATGTGGCCAACATTGGTGGTCTTCTAAGTCTGGACGAGCAGCTCTGCACCTCCATTACACTCCGATATCTATGGGAGTCTGAGATGTCGCTATTGTAAGCCCCAAGACTCCACAGGCCTCTATGGTTTTCTTGCCGCCTGAATGCTGGTCGCTTCGCCCGCCACACCGAGCTAAACCAGATGGTCTTACTCTTTGTCGCTTGGTAAAAGGCAGATGTCTCATCTAGGACGCCACAGTCAGTTACTGTTTTGCTCCCTCCCACATCATAGATGCCGCGGTAAATGTGAGGGTCACTGCTTCCGTCGCCGAACGGAATAAAATCCTAAAATACCGGGAACTATCAAATAACTATTTTTTCCAGCCTGTGGCGTTCGAGACATTTGGTGCAGCCCGTGAAGGTGCTTGGTTGTTTCAGCGCCTTAGCTTTGCTATCACCTGCGATAATATTGTGAGCGTGTTGGCTTGCTTCAAAAATTTCCGTTGGTCCTTGTGGTGTGAGGACGATTGTCGCACTTCGTAATGAATTGATGGTTATTTTTGTTTGTTGCTTTTTTCTCTCGTTGTGCATTATATTTGTGCGGTTCCTTAAATATAATATATCATATGTCTTAGAATGTTTATATAAACAATACATTATATTGTATCTCTTAAAATGTTTATATTCACAATATAGTATATTGTATGTCTTACAATGTTGACACACACAACCTCACTAGTATTGTTGAGCCACTTACTACTATAGCGAGATACTGGGTTGTATGAATGTAACAAGGAGACATGGTTTGTGTGTATAATATTTAATTAACAATCATGGATATATATAGAACAGTATAGTTGACATGTCAAAGTAATAGATGATAGAATGAAGCAAAGTTAGTAGTTACCGTTTTGATTGCCAGGCAAACGCGAGACGCCTGGCGAAGGCCAGGCGCCGGAAGGGCAAATGAGAGGGAGAGAGCCAAAAGCTATTCGTTTTATAGGGCTCTGCCGGAAGTTACAGAAAGGGTTCTACTTCCCGTCTAGATGCTAATCTATTGGGGTTGTGAGTCACAACAAGGGAGGCTACTGCTACATAACCTCCCGCCAGAATTTTAGAATATAAAAATCGAATGAAATATGTAGCAAGTTGGCGAGAATGTTGTAACAGGCATGAAAATTACGACAAAAGAATGTTTGCAAAAATCAATGATAGATATCAAGGTAGCCAATCGCTCTTGGCCAGAGAACGACTGGACATCTATCTATCCATCACCCAAAGATACAATGTAATAAAGTAAGAGAAGAGCTCAAAGTTCAAATGTACAAAATATAGTTCACAGGTGTGCAATCACATGACAGCAGGAAAGAAAGTGTGTTCCAGAGAATGAATGCAGGTGGTTTCCGTTCTGTGGTATATCGTGAAATTTCCAACCTCCGAATGGATTTTCTCACAGGAAGAGTGCTGCAAAAATAAATTCTCTGGCTTGTTCTGCTGGTTTTGGTTGTTGGTGAAGCTGTGTTGCTGTCTCGCGGAGTGAGCGTATTCGGTGTTTAAATTCACAGTAAAAAAATTTTTTTCAGAAAAAATGAGTTGCGCAAAGTGCTAGAAATAACAGCCGAAGTTGATGGTCGATGTTGAGAATGCGTTGACCTGGAAGGGTCAAGAGGCCAGCGACCAAAGAAATAAGCATTCTGAATAAATGCGCAGTTTTCAACGGCAAATTTACGTGGTAAATTTTTTAAACCGGCAAATAGGAGAATATAGCTTAAGGCTGAAGAATCCTTGGCGAGAAACGTTATCTCTGGCGTGCGGCTATCTCTGTGAGTCGAGATATCTCCGTGAGTTGAGAATTTGTGCTGCCTACACGTGCCAATACAAGGTTAAGTTAGGTTGAAAAAAATAATATTTCTAACGCGCGAGAAAATGATAGTGCAAGTGTGAAAGTGACAATGATGAAAAAGAAAGGCTTCACTCAGCATAATTATTGGTGTGAACTTTGGAAAAAAAACTTGAACGATGAAGAAAACGATGAAAAAAAAAAAAAGGCAATGGTTCATCGAAAATAAATGTTCCTGTTGAAATGTTTTTTAAAGAATATCAAATTTCTTTTTTTTTTTTTTGTTTTGAAAGTGTTCGTTGTAAGAAACGAGAAACATATATATATATATATATCGTGAAATGCGACAGTTAGTTGATGCGTGAGAGAAAAAGTCTGTCTGTGCGAAAATGTCACATGTGCGTGGTGTGTTCGTTTCTTTTACTGAGTATTTTCATAGTTTGTCAATAAATTTGCTGTGTATTCGTAATGTTACTCACACAACACCAGAATCTGCTATTTTTTTCTTTTTTGGGGGTGACCACTTATAGCGATGAACGGCTGCGTGTTCGCATCACGTCAGGGTTACCAATATAGCGAAGAACTAGCGGTGTATGAATGTAACAAAGAGACATGGTTTGTGTGTATAATATTTAATCAAGTATTTAACAGTATAGTTGACATGTCAATGAATAAACGAAAGAATGAATCAAAGTTAGTAGTTACCGTTTTGATTGCCAGGCAAACGCGGGACACCTGGCGAAGGCCAGGCGCCGGAAGGGCAAATGAGAGGGAGAGAGCCAAAAGCTATTCGTTTTATAGGGCTGTGCCGGAAGTTACAGAAAGGGTTCTACTTCCCGTCTAGATGTTAATCTATTGGGGTTGTGAGTCACAACAATGGAGGCTACTGCTACATAACCTCCCGCCAGCGATGAACGGTTGCGTGTTCGCATCACGTCGGGGTCACCAATATAGCGAGATACTGGGTTGTATGAATGTAACAAGGAGACATGGTTTGTGTGTATAATATTTAATTAACAATCATGGATATATATAGAACAGTATAGTTGTCATGTCAAAGTAATAGATGATAGAATGAAGCAAAGTTAGTAGTTACCGTTTTGATTGCCAGGCAAACGCGAGACGCCTGGCGAAGGCCAGGCGTCGAAAGGGCAAATGAGAGGGAGAGAGCCAAAAGCTATTCGTTTTATAGGGCTCTGCCGGAAGTTACAGAAAGGATTCTACTTCCCGTCTAGATGTTAATCTATTGGGGTTGTGAGTCACAACAAGGGAGGCTACTGCTACACTACGGTACCAACCTCTTCGCCGTCAAACCCACAAACTACTGCCCGCAACGAAAAAGAGAGGAAAATGATCCAATACCAGGCATTGACTGGTTATTTCCTTTTTGCGCCGGACGATATTGAGACTTCCGATGTCCTCGGTCCCTGGACTATCATTTTCCTTTGCTAAATCGGGAGGATCATATCTGAGGAAGAGATCCTGGTGGAATGGCTTATGTAGCCGGTATCGCTGGCTATTTGCCGGCAGTGTTTTCACCATCTTGTCCGCTGGCTGCTGCTGAAATATGCAGCCTAGCCGAGAGTATAGGTTTCCTCCTCCCCTTTACACCTGTATATGTGTATTTGAATAAAATATATTGTCGTTTAGCCCCAGGTCAGTCCTGACTGAACAGCAGATCAATGATCAAAACGCTTCGTATATCAAGAACAACATTTCCAACAAATGTTTCTAAGACGGTAGTGTGATTTGAAGAAGATTTAGCTGTTATGTCTAGCAGTTCGAGCAACAGCGTAAAAGCCTCTATCAAGCATCATCAATAATTGACTGTATCGGTCGCCGACTCCCAGCCCATTAGCGCAGTTCAGAGCGGACATTTCAATGAATGAAACAAAATTTGCAGGAGAACTCTCCTAACTCTTAGAAAAAAAAAGAGCCGAAAGTTAAATGAAAATGGCGCAGTATCTGTAAGATCTATTTAGCGGCGGAACATACACCATTTGTGTTTGATATATATATTCTGGTGAGCTTTTTAGACTTTATTTATTGTACACTGGAAACTAACCCATCTGGGAAAATACTGAATGCACTATACCCATAATTGGATTTATACAGAAATGCTGTCGTTAATATTTAATCCATGTATCGTTGTGCCAGTGTTGAAATTATAGCTTGTGTAAGCTGTTCTTTCCAATAATTCTTGTTAAATATTTTTTCTCCGCCTCACCCACCGATATGTATCAACAGTACATTTTCTAAAATCGTTTTCTTTTTCTTATTTCAACTTCCACTCATTAAATGAATACTAATTGGGTAGATGATTTGATCATATACCGGATAAAGAATTCAATAAACAACAGATTCGTATATTTCTATAAATATCGATTACCTTCAATTTGTATCTAAATCAGTTGCTTCGTTCGATGTATCTCTATATTATATCTTTTTACAAGATAAATATGTTTTTTTTAAAATATTTTAAGAGCCACTAGAAACCTAATATAATTTTATTGGATACTTCGATTTAAAAAAAAAATATTTCCTTGTTCTTATTTTGGTAATATCTCGTAAATTTTTGCCGCAACTTTATTTTGCATATAAATAAACATAGTTTTACTCTTTGATTCATCAATAGCACTGTTTGAATATAACTTTGACAGAATCATCTATTTTCATTTTAAATCTGAAAAAGTTGTACAAATTTACTAAGCTTCAATGTTGTAGGATAAAATTTCAACATCTTAAAAAATATTAAATAAAGATCAATCCATCAATAATGTTTAAATATCCATCACATTGAAGGATAAACATATATATAATCTATTTTTTTTTTAATCTAAAAAATGTAGAAATTTATTAAGCATGAGTGGTGTAGAATAGAATGCCAATTGTTGGTTACAAGATCCAAAACCATTTAACATTGCCAATTTAGTTCTACTGCCGTCTAAATCAGCGGTTCCCAACCTTTTTCTACCAAGGATCCCTTTTATTTAAATGGATTTTCCCACTGACTCCCTGGTATAATTACTCCTGTCCTAAATTATTATACAGCGATAATAATAACCGAAAGAGAGAAATGTTTATACTTAGAAAATAATGGATACCCAATAGTGTGTATATATTGTTTGTAACAATACTTGAAATGTGGAAATTAACTAATGTACCCCAGGTTGGGAACCGCCGGATTAAAGTTTTCCGTCGTTGAGAAATAATCTCCCCGCTCCTTCAATGTGAAGTTTATTTTCAAACTTAAATTATCAAATAATAACTACATCTCTAAAATATTGTTGTTGTTTAGCTCCAGGTCAGTCTTGATCAAGCAACCGTGTGGTCAAAAGCAAAGACACTCCAGTTATGGCCATCCCGTCTTTTATTCAGTGGTAGTGTGTCTAGGATGACATTACCCGATCTTTTCTTTTTTTTTAAAGAATAGGAAGATTTAGCCGGTATTTCTAGCAAGTTTAGCGTCTATATAAAAAAGCTTTCTCGTTGTTATTTATGCACTACAGTGATTTCCTTTTACTAATTATACGTTAATATTTTACATAAATCCATGAATTTAATTCTTTTTTTTTAATTTTCTACTATAAGCACACACACACACACACACACATGTGTATCGATTAAACCTAAATATATATATCATTGTTTAACGTCTGTTTTCCCTGCTAGTAAGGGTTGGACATGTCACAGACAGGTCAGTACTCAAACAGAGCCTGACCTCCAGGTGGGTTGTGGATTCGACATACAATCCCGCGGTTTACCAAATGCAATTTATTGTGGCACCAATACTTGGGGAGGTTGTCACGTCCTTGGCATAGCTTCTTGAGTCTTCTTGACTACTTGTTTGGAAAGTTTTCTGTGGCTGTATGCCCTTCCAATCACCAACCTTTACAGAGTGTACTGGGTAATAGTTTATCATGTAAATCACCAAACACACATATATTATCGTTAGTATTAATACACTGTATAGTAAGAAAAGAGTTTTTTTTTAACCTTAAGTCTAGTTGATCTAGCTGCTACCATTCTGTCCTTTTAGGGATATCTAGAAATACAGTATTTACTGTATGCTTTCGATTTTTTTAAAGATAGAAAGGCGTTATTGATTTGAGGGAAATTTTGCTGCTATTTCTGGCAGAATAAACAAGGTAACTCCCACTTTGTTTTCTTAGTTTAATGGTATATTTAAACCTGGTGGATGCAGTATCATAAAATGGTTAAGGAGTCCTCTTTGCAATCATTTAGTCCCATTTTGATCTCACTGTGTAGCCTCTTGGACAAGTGTCATTTACTATAGCCTCAGGTTGACACAAGCCTCGTGATTGAATTTGGGTAGATGGAGATTGTTTGGAAGCTCAGTGGATGGACAATACCTGTAATTCAAAGGGCCAGCCTTGTCACATAAGTGTCATACATAATTTCCCTAAGAATTACGTGAAGTGTACACATGTCTGGAATGCTCAGTCATGTTAATTTCATGAGCTGGTCGATTCATTCATTGAACAACTGGAATATATATCATCGAAACTGATTCTGTTTTAGCCTAATAATTGTAATGTTTTACTCTGATTAAAATGCTTCAGAGAACAATTTTCCTTCTACTCTACGTAAAGTAAGGTAAAAAGAAAAAGAAGAAAACCATACTGTTTAGTGTCATACTTCAAATGACACCCCATGAAAATGTTATTTTACTTTGCTAGGTCAAGATGGAATATCTAATTCAATCATAAATGAAACAATAGTGCTAAACTTATTTAATAGTATAATTCAATTTCAACATCATCCAGATATATGGAAATTTACCCATACGTTAGTTGATCTCATAATTCATATTTACATCTTGAGTTATTTCCATTTGTTTTTTGACGTTAACTTTTGTAAACATGCATTCTTAGCAAATTTTACTTTTAACGGTATCTTATAAACTCGCATTAGAGCCCGAAGAAAGGTCACTATTTTGATGCCTCTTGTTTTCTGGAGGTATGGTCAAGTTTGGACCTTGAAACCTTGGGTAGCGCTTTTGTTCCGTGTATGAACATAAATAAATAATGTGATATTTCTGCTCTCTTCTCGATTGAGCACCGTTTTTATTTCTCCTTTTTACATCTACCGATATTGATACTCACACACACACACATATATATATATAAACCATGTATAGAGGAGCAGTCAACAAAGTTAGGATTAACAATAACTATAGCGAAGAATTTAGCATGCAAGTAGGTGTCCTGTTTATTATCGTCCTGTCGGCCATTATTGAGGAGTTTAAAACTGGCTAACCATGGGAACTCCTGTATGCAGATGATCTAATACTTATAGCTGAATCTATGGCAGAATTAGAGAAGAAATTCCAAATCTGGAAGCATGGCCTAGAATCAATGGGTCTTAAAGTCAACTTGACAAAGACTAAGGTGCTAGTAAGTAGAAGAGAAAACAGGGCCCAGATTCCCTCAGAGAAATGGCCTTGCTCAGTGTGTAGGAAAGGCATAGGTAAAAATTCCATCCTCTGTCCCAAATGGAAACTATGGGTATACAAGAGATGTAGTGGGATCTCAGGTAAGTTAGCCAAGAACATAGGTTTTACATGTTGCCATTGCACTGGGGCAGTAAGCAGCAAGCATGCACTATCAAGTCACCTGGGTGACCAAATCAGTAGTGTAGGTGGGTGTTCTGAAAGTATTGTAGCCAGAGTCAGAATGGTATGGAAAAAGTTCAGTGTGCTAATACTGCTGCTAGCTACTAAAGGTTTTTCCCTCAAAATGAAGGGCAGATTGTATGATGCGTGAATTACGAACAGCAATGTTGTATGGTAGTGAGGCTTGGGTGCTGTATACAGAGGACCTGCGAAGATTGGAAAGAAATAAAGCTTGTATGCTTCAGTGGATACATAATAGTAATATACATAAATGGTAAAGCATAAATGAACTGTAAGAGAAATGGCATAAAAGGAATCGGATGCAGTGTGCAGGAGGGGGGATTGCATTGGTATGGACATGTTATGCGTATGAAGGATGACAGCTGTATAAAAAGGTGCAGGGTGCTCAAAGTTGATGAAAGCTATGGTATAGGAAGACTTGGGATGAGGTGATAAAAGCTGACCTTGCACAATTGCACCTCTCAAAGGTGATGACACAGGATTGAGATCTTTGGCATTATACAGTAATACAGAAGGCCTTCCTTCCCATGTGCACAAGTTAAAACATGCATCTAGTATGCACCACTTTTTCCTACTTTCCCCTCCTTCCATATACTTCACGTCCTAACACCCCACCATTCACCTATGTCCCTACACCCCACCCTAGATCTACCTCTCCAATCCCCATGAACCTCCCTCACACCAGCCCCAGTTAAGTGGTTGTTTTGGTGTCATGACAAAAAGCGTCCAGCTCACACTATAAAGTGATCATGTTGCTGATATGACCAAAAGGGTTCAGTCCACACTGTAAAGTGGTCGTGTAGGTGCCACGACAAAAAGCACCCAGTATACACTGTAAGTGGGGTTAGCATTAGGAAGGGCATCCAGCCGTAGATACCAAGCCAGAATCAGTTCTGTATGAGCAAGACAGTCATCTGATCTGGCTTGTCTCACAACAGGGTAATTTGTCTAATTTAGCCTAGCATGGAAAAATGGATGTTAAATGATGATGATGAGGATCATCATCATCATACGTCTATTTTTTTCCCCATTTCCCTTGCTGGCATTGGTTGGGCAGGTTGTCACAGACCATGTTCATCATCATCACCATCATCGTTTAACGTCTATCTTCCACGCTAGCATGGGTTAGACGGGAATTGTCCCACTTGAGGCAAGATTGGTCGGGTGACCGTGTCTCGCTCGTATAAGACTATCTGGCAGGTTTTCTACGGCTAGATGCCCTTCCTAACACCAACCACATTTACAGTGTGGACTGGGAGCTTTTTACCGTGTTACCTACACGGCCACATTACAGCATAGACTGTGTGTTTTTGTAGTAACACCTACACAACCTCATTATTTTGGACTGGATGTTGTGGTACCAACATAACTTTACAGAGAGAGGTTGGTGGGAGTGGGAGGATTGGGTAGGGTAGTGAATTGGGGTGTATATTTGGTTAAGAGGTGACTACTGACTGTAGGTTTCGCTATGTACACAGGCAAGGCGAGTCTTCTGTATTACTGTGTAGCGCCAAAGATCTTGGTCCAGTGATATTGTCTTAGAGAGGTGCAAGTGTGTAAGGTCGGAATTTATCAAATCGTCCCAGGTTTTTCTGGGTCTACCTACTCCGTAACTTCCATTAATTTAATTCGCCCTGTACTTTTTTATACAGCTGTCATCTTTCATGCGCATCACGTGACCATTCCAACGTAGTCTTCTCTTGAGTAAACAGCATCTGATCCCTCCTATTCCTAATTTCTCACTTAGTTCATTTATGTTTTGCCGTTCGTGTATATTACTATTACACATCCAACGGAGCAAGCATGCTTCGATCCTTTCCAGTCTGCACAGGTCCTCTGCACACAATGCCCATGTCTCACTCCCATGTAGCATTGCTGTTCGTATACATGCATCATACAATCTGCCTTTCATTTTTAGAGAGAAACCTTTTGTAGCCAACAGCGTATAAGCTCTCTCTCTATATATATTTATATGCCAGCATGGGAAAAAAATGGATAGTGAGACAAATGTAGAAGTAATTAGCTAGGCATACACCCTTATATCTAGCAGTCATTGACCACATTTCCATGCTTTATTTCCTGGTCACTATGGAAACTAGAGGTAGATGAATAGCTTGTGAGGGCTGTGCAATTCATGTACCCAGGTGTAGTTCAGTAATGTGAGAGTGAGCAAAGAATTCAGCAATTAATTTATTGTGCAGCTAGGAGGCTCATCATGACTCAGGCCTCAGTTCCTCCTGTTTGTCATTGTTCTCCAGGCCATAGCAGAGCAGTTTCAGATCTGCAGTCAAATTACTGAAATTAGTAAAAGAAAATAATGTATGTATGTGTGTGCATCTGTCTGTGTGTGTATGTATGTCTATCTTTGTGTGTGTATGTATGTCTATCTTTGTGTGTGTCTGTGTGTGTGTATATGTATGTCTGTGTGTGTATATATGTGTGTCTGTGTGTATACATAAACATAACTTTTAAGTTCTGTTTTTTAATAAGGAAAGGACATCACTCTTGAAAGACATGGATAGAAGACGTTACTTGAATTTTTCCAAGTCTGATGGGAAATCTGATGTTTCTGGTAAGTGGATTTACTTTATACTTTGTATATGACAATCAAGGCAGTAATTGGGCAGAGCTGTTAGAATGTTGGATAGAATACTTTGTGGTGTTCGTTTTGGCTCTCTGCTTTCTGAGTTTAAATCCTATTCTAGACAACTTTGCCTTTCATCCTTTCAAGGTCAATAAATAAAGTGCCAGTTCACTACCGGGATTGATTCTTCTACGTCTTTATCACTTCTGCTCTATCACTCTCACTCCTTCTTTGGAAGAAATCAGCTGGGTTCAAGCCTTGAGAGATGAGTTCAGTCAGGTTTAAAATGCCCAAGAAATGCTGTATGTCACTACGGCACCCTACAACTCCATCAGAAGTTATGGATCCATACATATGATTATCATTATTATTACCATCAAGGGGTGGTGGATTGGCAGTATCAGTAGAGGGTCGGACACCATGCTTTGCATTAAAGAGTTACGGCCCTTTATGGCCTAAGTTCAAATCCTGCTGAGGTTAACTTTGCCTTTCATCCTTACAGGGTCGATAAAATAAAGTACCAGTAATACACTGGGATAATTGCTGGCCTTGTGCCAAAAGTAGAAACAATTATTATTACCATCACCAACATCATCAAGGTCAATTTTGAATTTCATCCTTTTTGGGTTGATGAAATAAAGTATCAATAAAGTACAAGGGGTAGTGGATTGGTGGAATTGTTAGAGTGTTGGGCAAGATGCTTTGTGATATCTGTTTTGACACTTTGCCTTCTGAGTTCAAATTCCACCTAGGTTTTTAACTCTTTCCTGACTATATTTCTAATGTAATACACTCTATTTCAATTAATTAATGAAGAATTTTGAGGGATTTACTAAAATTATTAATTAATTCATTACCAAGATAGTAACTTAATGTAAGGTTCTTATATAAAATTAGAAACTTATATAAATTGGTAACTTTTAAAATGGGTGGTTTTATTTCATAGAACCAGAACTGGTTTTGGCCAGGTTGGTAACAAGGATTTAAATACCTGTTCTTTGCTTAACAACACAACATAAGTAGCTGTAACATGGTTTTGAACTTATAAATATATAGAAAATAATGAAACCAAACCTAGTTCTATGATATAAGCTTGTTTATTTTATGTAAGAACCTTTATTTTGTTACAAACACCAGATAAATTATGAGAAAGTTATTACTAAACTCCACCAAATTCTTGATTATTTTCAAAATGATTCGGAAATTACAGGCAGTGTTTTTCATTAGAAATATGATAATGAAAGAGTTAATCTTTCAACTGATTTGAATTTTAAAATATTAATATTTATTTGTTTTTCATTTTTTTCAGGTTCTAATTCACTTAAATTCAACAAAGGGGGTGATGGACGTCCTCGAGGATTTGGCTTTCAGGGATTTGCTATCAATAAAAAGCCTGCTGAACCTCCTAATGTTAAACCACCTGGTACTGACACTCTTGGTTTTACACCTGGTAGTACATTGTTTCCTGGCAGATCATACGGTTTTCATACAAACATTGGAAAGAAAAGAGTGAAAAGTGAAGAAGAGTAAGTCTTCTATTGAATATAATCATTAATCTTTGAATGAATCACATTAGTTTTAGTAGACACAGTATAACAGCATTGTTTCAAGACAAACAAACTTTCACACTTGTTATATTGATTGTATCTGTCACTTACCAACATTGACCTTGCATCTAATCAAAAGTAACTGGTTTTATGTTATTTGTCTGAAATAGTATATATATATGTGGACACAGCATTGTCAATTGGTTAAAAAGTTTTCTAACACTTCCATTACCGTATTTCTAATAAAATTTCACTGTAAAGTGATCGTGTTGGTGATATGACAAAAAGTGCCCAGTTCACACTGTAATGTGGTCGTGTAGGAGTCATGACAAAAAGCGCTCAGTTCACACTGTAAATGTGCTTGGTATTAGGAAGGGTATCCAGCCATAGAAATCAAGCCAAAATCAGTTCTGTATGAGCAAAACCGGTCCTCCGACCTGGCTGTCTTACGGGACAACTCGCCTAACCCATGCTAGCATGGAAAATGGACGTTAAAAGATGATGATGTCTATGATCTTCAAATAATTTGGAAAATATTAGAGAATTTGGAGGGATTTGTTAATATAACTAACCTTTTCATTATTAAAATGGTATTTGGGGTATTACTTAACAAAGGTTCTTACATAAAGTTATGAGAGAAGGTTTTTAGATAAATATAAACATTTTAAAATAAACAGTTATATATAGAACCAGGGGCAGTTTTAGATGGTTTGGTATCAAAAGGGTTAATTGAATACAGACTGATATAAAATTAGATTTGACTTAGCCATCAGTTGATTGGGTGACAGATTGACATGGAGGAAGCTTATTAAGTCTGGCTGATATAATTAAATACTATAAATAATTTATAAACAATCAACCAGTCTCTTTAAATTTTATCCACAAAATTTTCTGCTGCAGATATTTTGACGACGATGATGATGAAAACATTGATTTAGAATACCAGCCAGCCCCTGGCAGTCCCGGTGTGGACAAAGAAGGGGAAGAAAACAGTGATAGTGATGATCCTTTGGATGCTTTTATGGCTAATATTGAGGTAAGTTAACAGATTGACTGATGGCAAGCTGTATATATTCTATGTTATCTTTTTTGTCTATACTCACAGTCACTCTGGAACATACCTTGTTGCAGGTTTGATATTTATGTATAAACCATGGTAAGGGTTAATGCTTTTGTTGTTGTTGTTTGTTACTATTATTATTATTATTTGTAATTTATTTACAGAGACCCTGGAGAATCATTGAGCTTTTGAATTGTTTCCTTTTTATTCAATTATCTTGGTGAAAAAATGTTATCTATTGTGAATGGGTTATTGTGGTGTGGGATAAGTTATTTAATGTGGTGAGGGATAAGTTATTTATTGTGGTGTGGGATAGGTTATCTATTGTGGTGTGGGATAAGTTAGCTAATATAATAGGTTATTGTGACTTAGGGTAGGTTATCTAATGGAAAATGGGTTATTGTGTGGTGGGATAAGGTATCTAATGTGAAATATGTTATTTTGAAAGGACCAGTTTGGTATTTTTAATTATGCCTAATATGTTTTGCTGTGTGTATCTGATTTACAATAGCTACACTGTATCCCTATATATATCTTGTTTACAATAGATACACTGTATCCCTGTGTATATCTTGTTTACAATAGGTACACTGTATCCCTCTATGTATCTGGTTTACAATAGATACACTGTATCCTTGTATATATCTTGTTTACAATAGATACACTGTATCCCTGTGTATATCTGGTTTATAATAGGTACACTGTATCTCTCTATGTATCTGGTTTACAATAGGTATACTCTGTCCTTGTATTTTGTAAGAGGTGATTAAAAGGGTTAGCATCAGGAAGGTTATCTGGCTGTAAAACATTGTCACAAAAAAGATCATGTGATGAGTATTACTCTTGTCATAGGACCCACAAGGCTGACCCTGGTCTAGCAGGGAAAATAGTCTTAGATATTAGTTGTGTTCTTGCTACCCCACACACACATTCACTTGTACTCATGTATACAGTAAATAATTATCTGGATTTGTTCCTCTGAATTCTTATGAAAATTCGTCAAAATCAAACAGAGACAATATAGAAATTGAGAGGACTCTTCAGTCAGGCCTAGCATGTAACAACCACTCTAGTGCTAGTGCAATAATAAAATGCACTTAGTACATTCAATAGAGTGGAAGTGCTGGTGTTACAAATGTGCACCTGTGCTGATATCATGAAAAATGCACCCAGCACATTCTGTAAGATAGTTGGTGTTAAAGGTATCCAGCCATAGAAACCATGCCAAATATGGAATGTAACAAACTAGATCGGTCATTCTAATCCATCTGGTCTCAGACCATAACAACCTGTCAAACCCATGCCAATCTGAAATTGGGGCATTAAAAGTTGATGATATTGATATTTCATTGAAACACTGGTAAAAGAAAGTAATCTTGGTTCAGTGGAACTATGTCAATGACCAGTTCACAAACAGTGGAACTGTGTTGGTGACCAGGTTACAAACAGTGGAACTGTGTCAGTAAATAGGTCACAAACAGTGGAACTATGTTAGTGACCAGGTAACAAACAGTGGAACTATGTCAGTGACCAGGTCACAAACAGTGGAACTATGTTAGTGACCAGGACACAGGCAGTGGAACTATGTCAATGACCAGTTCACAAACAGTGGAACTATGTTAGTGACCAGGACACAGACAGTGGAACTGTGTCAGTAAATAGGTCACAAACAGTGGAACTATGTTAGTGACCAGGTAACAAACAGTGGAACTATGTCAGTGACCAGGTCACAAACAGTGGAACTATGTTAGTGACCAGGACACAGGCAGTGGAACTATGTCAATGACCAGTTCACAAACAGTGGAACTGTGTTGGTGACCAGGTTACAAACAGTGGAACTGTGTTGGTGACCAGGTTACAAACAGTGGAACTGTGTCAGTAAATAGGTCACAAACAGTGGAACTATGTTAGTGACCAGGTAACAAACAGTGGAACTGTGTCAGTGACCAGGTCACAAACAGTGGAACTATGTTAGTGACCAGGTCACAGACAGTGGAACTATGTTAGTGACCAGGACACAGGCAGTGGAACTATGTTAGTGACCAGGTCACAGACAGTGGAACTATGTCAGTGACCAGGTCACAAACAGTGGAACTATGTTAGTGACCAGGTCACAGACAGTGGAACTATGTTAGTGACCAGGACACAGGCAGTGGAACTATGTTAGTGACCAGGTCACAGACAGTGGAACTATGTCAGTGACCAGGTCACAAATTGGAACTGTGTCAGTAACCAGGTCACAGACAGTGGAACTATGTTAGTGACCAGGTCACAGATAGTGGAACTATGTTAGTGACCAGGTCACAGACAGTGGAACTATGTTAGTGACCAGGACATAGACAGTGGAACTGTGTTAGTGACCAGGTCACAGACAGTGGAACTATGTCAGTGACCAGGTCACAAATTGGAACTGTGTCAGTAACCAGGTTACAAACAATGGAACTAGGTCAGTAACCAGGCCAGGCTAGGCAGTGGAACAAGGTCAGTAACCAAGTCACAGACAGTGGAACTATGTCAGTGATCAGGTCACAAACAGTGGAACTATGTCAGTGACCAGGTCACAGACAGTGGAACTGTGTTGGTGACCAGTTCACAGACAGTGGAACTGTGTTGGTGACCAGGTTACAAAGAGTGGAACTGTGGTGGTGACCATGTCATAGACAGTGGAACTAGGTCAGTAACCAGGTCACCAACAGTGGAATTCAATCAGTGACCAGGTCATAGACAGTGGAACTATGTCAGTGAACGGGTCACAAACAGTGGAATTATGTTAGTGACCAGGTCACAAACAGTGGAACTAGGTCAGTAACCAGGTCACCAAAAGTGGAACTGTGTCAGTGACCAGGTTACAAACAGTGCAACAATAATTTTTGATATCAGGAAATAAATGATTAATGTAAAATGAAGTTAACAGTTTCTCTGTGTTTGACTAGCTAATATGACTGTTTCACAATATAAATTCTTTAACTTTAGCATAGGATCTCAAATCAGATTAAGTTACTTGCCAGATAATTACAAATTTGAAATATATATATGTATGGTCTGTTCATCTTCATTAATCAATAATTGTTACCCAATTGTACATGTCGATTAATTAACACTTGTGTATGCAAATTTTAGCATTCAAAGTAGTACAATTTCCAGATTGTGATATAGTCAGCAATGATATAAGATTCCAGAATACTGCCTTATGTGTGTGTCTATGTATATATATATATATATATATATATATATATATATATATATATATATAGTAATAATAATAAATTTGAAGACTAAAATCCAAAGAGGGCTCGATAAGGATAAATATATATCAAATATATAAGAACCGTAGAGCAAATATTTATTAAAATAACAGATTAAAGTTTAAGCAAAGAATCGCTGCTTTCACCCTTAACAGGATCTTCTGAAGATCCCGTTAAGGGTGAAAGCAGCGATTCTTTGCTTAAACTTTAATCTGTTATTTTTATATATATATATATATATATATATATATATATATATATATATATATACACACACACACATATATATATAGTGTAATGAACCTATTTGGGGATGTTTATTGAGAGATTTGTTTAAGAAATAGGCCTTTTTCTGGTTTTTATTAGTTCACCAGCACCAAGATCAGTTGAGAGTAGTATTTGTTGTCTTCATACAAATACACACACACACACAGACATACATACATATATGCATACATCCCACCCTTTCCTGAAGATTTCAAGTAAAACAGCAGCTACAGTGCCTCTGATACTATCAGTTTAGGTGCCGCTGTCATGATTAGAACTCGCTGTACTTCTATGTTTATTTTCAGAAAGAGGTGAAAGACCAGGATAAACCGAAGAAGGAAACTCCCAAGTCCGACAAGTAAGTAATTTTGCTGAGCATCCTCTCTTTCATTTCTGTACCATTTCCATGGTATCCTCTGTAGAGTGTAGGTACTGGACTAGGTAGGCATTTACTTCAATGATTCATAATACTGCTAATTTTTTTTTCTGTTTTGCCCTTGTATGTTTTGTTCAGCAGGTTCAAGAAGTTTTTATGATTACCTCGCTGTTACAAATTTTGTCTTGTTCGTTCAATACCATTCCTGCATTCTTTGCGCTGTTATGGCATAAAATCTCGATAAATTTATCATTTGCTGTTTTCCATTTGTTACAGAGGGGTTCGGGAAGATATTGAACAAGAAGATGATCAAGAATCGTACTTCCGATACATGGAGGAGAACCCAACTGCTGGTCTGTTGAAAGATGAGGAAGAGCTGGATGTGGAATATGATGCTGAAGGAAATGCCATTATTCCTGATAAAATGAAGGTGAATGGATGTGATGTTGCTGTAATCCCCACCCCTCCTCCTTCGACGAGGTGCTGAAATAGCCAGTAGGGATATGAAATAATAATTGCCAAGATGCAAAAATCCCAGTTGAAGTAGGGCTGAAGGTAGTGGTTGGTATAAGGGAGGAAATTCAACCTTTAACCCCTGTTTATTTCACATTGCTCTATATCAGGCATGTCAGCCCTTTACAAGCACACCTGCGGCCCACACAAAGGTTTTTACAGCGCAAGCATGTCTTATCTTTGTAATATAAAATAAAAAAATATGTTGTAATGTGCGCAATTAGTTGCCATGTGTGGCCCCCAGACAATACATATGTGACCCATGTCGCCCTCAGGGAATCGTTAGTTTGACATGCCTGCTCTAGACCACTCCACTGTCAAAAATGAGTTGTGCTTGTAATTCAAAGAGCCAACTCTATCACACACTGTCATACTGAATCATACTGAATCTACCTGAGACCTATGTTATGGGTACACATGTCTGTAGCATGCTCAGCCACTTTGGTGTTAATTTCCTAAGCAGGCTGTTTCATTGATCGACTAACTGGAACACCTGTTATCAAACTCAGCAGAGCTCCATTCCATATACATATATACGTACTATTATGTTACATTGTCTTTGTATTAAATTATATTTATTTTGCTTATAGAGTATTGATCCTTTACCACCAATGGATCACTCCGAAGTGACCTACATGGACTTTGAGAAGAACTTTTATGAAGAACATGAAGAAATCAACAAATTAAGTGATGAACAGATGGATGATCTTCGACAGAAACTTGGTATTAAAGTAAGTTGGAGCTTCACTGTTTTGTTTTACTGCTTCATATTTAGCTTACAGTCTGTAAAGTAGTTGGTGTTAGGAAGGGTATCCTGTTGTAGAACTCATGCCATAAAAGGGATTGAATGGACTCTTCAGTGATGTCAAGGAAAGAACACCCTCTAGTGCTTTCACTACAATTAAAGGTACCTAGTACACTCTGTAAAGTAGTTGGTGTTAGGAAGGGCATCAACTTGTAGAAACCAAACTGAAAAAGGGGTTGAATGAACTCTTCATTCGAGTCAAAGATATGACAACCTCTTTAGTGTTGGTGCTGTAATAAAATGCACCCAGAACACGCTGTAAATTGGTTGGTGTTAGGAAGGGCTTCCTAACAAAAATCAAACATTATCATCATCATCATCATCATCGTTTAACGTCCGTGTTCCACGCTTGCATGGGTTTGTATAGTTATAATGTATAGTTATAATGTGATCTTGTAAACCGTTTAAGGGGACAGCACTGGCTTGGTCTGTAATGACCCATCCAACTCATGCTAGCATAGAAAAGCAAGTGTAAATTAATAATTGTTTCTACATTTGGCACAAGGCCAGCAAATACCCAGTACGTTACTGGTACTTTATTTTATCGACCCCATAAGGATGAAAGGCAAAGTTAACCTCGGCAGGATTTGAACTCAGATCGTAAGGGGACGTAACTATGCTGGAAAGCATGTCCGACCCTCTACCGATACTGTCAATTCACCGCCAAGTGTAAATTAATAATTACAACTGGATGCTCTTCTTTCTGCTAACACCACCCCCTCATGAATGAAGTAGGAGTGTAACTTGTTTTGTTTGTTTAGCCACATAAAATGGAGTAGGTAAAGTTTAACAGTTGCTTGGCTCATTGTTAGAATGCAATGAAATGGAGGGATTTAGTAATATAACTAACAGCTGATTTTTGGAACATAACAAGGGGTTTTACCTAAAATTATGATGGAAGGTTTTTTAGGTGAATATAAACATCTTAAAATAAACAGCCTTATCTCATAGAAGCAGGAACAGTTTCAG
Source organism: Eledone cirrhosa (assembly GCA_964016885.1). NCBI lineage: Eukaryota > Metazoa > Mollusca > Cephalopoda > Octopoda > Eledonidae > Eledone > Eledone cirrhosa. The sequence goes on from OZ024740.1 coordinate 71,749,724, forward strand.
GCAGTTTTGTATCAAAAGAGTTTACCGAACTCTATCAATCTCTTTCTCCCCCTCTCTACCCCTGTTCACCCCCTATCTATCTATCTATTGAAGTTTGTTATTATATTTTCAGGTGACTGGGTTATGTCCTCCAAAGCCCGTTAGTAGTTTTGCTCATTTTGGTTTTGATGAAGGACTAATGAATATCATCAGAAAATCTGAATATACACAGCCTACCCCCATTCAAGCACAGGTAATTGTCTATAAGCTTACATCTCTTTATACTGAGTTCTCATTAAATCAAGATTTATTTTAGTCCCGTCTCCACTGTTTCATTCAAATCAGTCAATAGTATTGATGGAATCTGTCTATTTTAGGGAGTACCAGTAGCTTTGGCTGGTCGAGATATAATCGGAATTGCTAAAACTGGTAGTGGAAAAACAGCTGCCTTTATTTGGCCAATGCTTATACATTTAATGGATCAGGTAGGATAAAAGTTTATGATATTATTATTGATAATCCAACACAACTGCCCAGATATTGGTGTACCCCCCCCCCCCCTCCAAAGGACTCTAATTGATATGTGGCTGAAAAGGAAATGGAAAAGATCAATAAGTATGCAGATCTTGCAGGCACTATTAGAATTGATCACCATGTAGAGACAGAAGTTGTGCCAATTTTTATTGGGGCACTAGGCACAGTACCTAAATGTCTTATGTCTTTTATCAAAAGCCTTAGGATACCCGACTTCATAAGCAATGCCCAAATTCCTATCATTACTGGCACTGCAAGAATCCTACATGATATATTAAGCCTCCGAGATCCTGGACTGGTCGGAGGCCAATTAACATGCTTCACCTAGTAACGAATTGCTAGAGAAACCTTACAAAAGTGTGTGCGTGTATGGTTATTAATATTTTTAACTTCCTTTGAATTCTGATTTTTTCCTATATCTCACTGAGTGTCAACCTGACACCTGAGGCAAAATTTGGTAATGCACACATTTAACAATCAAATGTCATACAAATGATACAATAGACATAAACATGACAGCAAATGTCTTTCAAGGTATTTATATGGATAATTCCATTCTCAGGACATGGACAGTGTCAGTCAGCACTATTTTCTGTATTATTATTTATGATAGTGCTGGTATGACAATGGAATGCACCCAGTACACTCTGTAAAATAGTAGTGCTGGTGCCAAGATAAAATACATCCAGTACACCCTGTAACATGATGAAATGCACTCAGTACACTATGTAAAGTGGTAGTGTTGATGCCATGGTGAAATGCACTCAGTATATCCAGTAACGTGGTAGTGTTGATGCCATGATAAAATGCACCCAGTCCACCATGTAAGGTGGTAGTGCTAGTGGCAAAATAAAATACATCCAGTATGCTTTATAAAATGGTAATGCTGGTGCCATGATAAAATGGTTCCAGTACACTTTGTAAAATGGTAGTGCTGGTACCATGATAAAACAACCAGTACACTCTTTAACATGGTAGTTTTGGTGCCATAATGAAATGGTCCCAGTACATTCTTTGAAGTGTTAGTACTGGTGCCTTGATAAAATGGTCCCAGTTACACTCTGTAATGTGATAGTGCTGGTGTCATGATAAAATGCCCCCAATGCACACTGTAAAGTGGTTGACATTAGGAAAAGTATCCAGCCCCAGAAACCTTGCCAAAAATGGAACATTTGAGCAAGATGTGGTTCTCCAACCCTGTCTAGTTTCAGACCGTAACAACCTATCCCACTCATGCCAGCATCGAAAACAAACATAAAAGGATGATCACAGTATTCAAAATCTATTTTTAAACTCAACTGATAACCCAGTTTATAATATTATTTTGATTACAGAAAGAACTGGATGAAGGAGATGGTCCTATTGGATTAATCTTAGCTCCTACGAGAGAATTGTCCCAACAAGTGAGTCTGTATATATATATCAATCAAATATTCTATCTGTATATTATATGCTGTGTGTATCTGTATACAGGGTGACCACAAAAACACTCTTTGATTTCAAATACTTATAATATGAAAACTTAAATGAATATTCTTACAATATTGGTGGTTACAGTTGCATAAACTAACAAAGTTTCATGTGGTGTTGGTTGATATCATTGGTACTTGATGTGTGCCTCTTTTGTTGCTCGGCAAATATCATCATCATCATCATCACCGTTTTACGCCCGTTCTTCCACGCTAGCAATCAAGCTCGGGGTGTTTTTGTGGTCACCCTGTATTTATGCTGTGCATATCAGTATATTATATGTTGTGTGTATCCAGTTTAGAATATATACACTGTCGTACCCCTGGCTGTTGTAAGAAGTGACTAAAAGGGTTGACTCTTGACAGGGCATCCAACTGTAAAACATGGCTTCAAAAATAGCCTCAGGATGAGTATAATTAGGACCCTTGATTTAGCAGGGAGAATGGCTTTAAAATGTTATGTCTGTGATGGTGTCCTGCAAAGCTATTCCTTGATTTAACAAGGAAAATGACCTTGAAATATTTGGTGTTGTATCTGTAAATTAACCCAGTACACACTAAAGTGGCTGGCAACCGAAGACAATATAATGAAGAGAGGACTCTTTAGTCTTGTTGAAGACATGACAACCTCTCTAGTGTTGGTGCCATGATAAAATACAACCATTCCACTTGGTAAAGTGGACCTGCTAGTACCACGATAAAATATAACTAGTATACTTTGCCGAGTGGTTGGCATTAAGAAGAGCATCCAGTCATAGAAACAATGTTAATATATGGAATGTATAAGCAAGATAAGGTTTTCAAACCTATCTTGTTTTGAACCATGACCTGTTCATCTCATGCCAGCTTATAAAGCAGGCATAACAAGATGATGATGATGATGGCAATGATGCTAGTGGTGATAGTAATGATTACTTCTAATGGTTTAGTTTTCATCTACTCAAGTAAATTACTTATGTATTTGGGATCTTGATATAATTGTGGCCTTCTTTCATCAAGTTGTGATGATGAGGATTGTAGGAAAATTATAGATTTTTAAGGATTTTATGAATGTAAATGTATTATCATTTCTACAATAGTAACTTTCTATTTATCTATCTTTTAATATTGTTTATTTGCACTCTGTAGAGCATGGGACTGTATGTAAGCAAGATATAGACTCCCTGTTTGGGAGGTCAGTTGACACACTTTTGTACTGAACTCAGTCTGAGGACTGTCCAACTCTTATTAACAGAGAAAGCAGACGTTAAATGATGATGATTACGGTACTTGTCCTTCAGCATCATCATCGTTTAATGTCTGTTCTCCCTGCTAGCAAGGGTTGGACATGTTACGAATTAAACTAGATACACACAGCATCTTATCAAGTCCAGTACCACATAAAACCACAGCATAACAACAAGTATAGGCAACACTATGATTACATCACAGGAAAAATACTGCACATTTTTACAATTTGTCCACTGGTCACGATGCTATTAACAATTGAATTAACATACTTGTTTTTAGCTATTTTCTCTTAAGAGTTAAAAGAAACAGAAGTAAAATTTCAAATTATGATACATTTTTTTTTGTGTCTTTTTTTTACCATGTCAGATCTATCATGAAGCTAAGAAGTTTGGTAAAGTCTACAATATTCGTGTGGTTTGTGCATATGGTGGTGGAAGTCTATGGGAACAGTCAAAGGCATGCCAGGAAGGAGCTGAAGTTATTGTTGCAACCCCTGTGAGTATTACAAGACAAAAGTAAACACTTTACTTTCATGTTTTTTTTTCTTTAGTCCCAGGGATGTCCTGGTCAAGCAGATCTATCAATAGAGATGGTACAAAAACTTGTGTGTGTGTAATTTATTAAATTTAATTGTGTGTGTATGTAATTAAATTTAATTGTGTGTGTATGTAATTAAATTTAATTGTGTGTGTGTGTAATTTATTAAATTTAATTGTGTGTGTGTGTCATCAAATTTAATTGTGTGTGTGTCATTTATTAAAGTTAATTGTTATGGCACAATGATCATGTAAAGAATATTTTTCTTAACATCAATCCTTTCATTAACATATTTCTAACAAGAATATATTCTACCTTTGTATTTTAATTATCAAAATAATCAAGAATTATAAAAGATTTTGTAAAATAACTAACTTTCAACTTAATAATAATTTCTTTAAAAGAAATATTTAACTACTGAAATCTATTATTATCCGTCATTTAATCATGATAATTCAGTCCAAGTTTCGAATTTAAATTTTAACCCTTTAACCCCTTAGTAACATTACTCTATATATACTATTATATTTTCAAGGTAAAGGCTTTACCTCACATAATTATCTCACATAATATCAAATTTATCAGATTTTGATATTATTTATTTTGAGATCAATACCTTAACATCAGTATGAGTGGCCAGTTACAGCCTGTTTGAACAGAAAGAGGTGAGAGAATTGTGGCCGGATATGGTCGGTTTAAATGCTAAAGAGTTAAGAGAAGTGGTTTTATGTGGGCTGGTGTTTAAAGAGTTAAATAAGGAAATTTATGTTGGATGTGTTTTACTATGTCAGAGTTTGTCTTTTCTAGGGTCGTCTAATAGATCTTGTGAAAAAAAAGGCCACTAACTTACGGCGAGTAACCTACTTAGTATTTGATGAAGCAGACAGAATGTTTGATATGGGTTTTGGTAAATATATTTGATTATTATTTACAGAATGAAAGGATGATGGATTGGCAGAGTTGTTATAGCTTCGGACAAAATACTTTGTGGCATCTTTATATTCTGAGGGAAAATCCCACTAAGGTCAATTTTCCCTTTCATCTTTCTGGAGTTGATAAAATAAAGTACCAATAAAGTGATGGGATTGATATATTCAACTTTCCCCTCCCCACAAATTGCTAACCTTGTGCCTAAATTAGAAATTATTATTTACAGAGTGTTCTGAGTATATTTTAACATTGCACCAGCACTAAGGAGTTTGTCATGTTCTAGACATAACTAAAGTGTCCTCTTAACTCTTCTTGACATGGTTTCTATAGCTGGATAGGAAGGGTGTTAGTTTGGCAGAATCGGTTGAGCGTCAGACAAAATATTTTCTGGTATTTAGTTACAACTTAGTTCAAATCACGCCAATGTCAGCTTTGCCTTTCATCCCTCTGGAGTTGATAAAATAAATTACCAGTTAAGTATTGGGGTCAATATAATCAACCTTACCCTCCCTTTCCTCAAATTGCTGCCCTTGTGCCAATGTTAGAATTATTATTATAATTTTGGTATACAATCTGGCACCTGGTTTATACCCTCCCTCTCATAAAATTGCTGGCCTTGTGCCAATGTTAGAATGATTATTATTATTGGTAGTATCGGTACAGCGTTGAAAAACATGCTTTGTGGCATAGAGTCACATCCCTTTACGTTCTGAGTTCAAATCCCGCTGTGGTTAGTTTCATCTTTCGTGGGTCAATAAAATAAAATACCATTAATACATTGGGGTTGATTTAATCAACTTTACCCTCTCCACAAGTTGCCGGCCTTGTGCCTATAGCAGAAGTCATTATTATTATTATTTTGGTTGATATACAATCTATCACCTGGTTTAATACCCCCATCTGGCCCCACAGGTGCTTTTGGTAGAGTTCACTCTGTTGCAAGCATTCTGGCCAGGTGTCCAGTTTGAGGGTACCTTTCCTCCCTTCTGATACCCTAAGATACCCTGAAAAATGTCACGGTCACAAACTTTCTCTCCCTAATTAAGTGGTAAAAGCATATGATGGATTAAATGCTGTGTCGAGGTTGACTTAGTCTTTCATCCTTCTATGGTAGAAAAATGAATATGAGTCAAGTACTGGTGGTGTGGTGGGGGTTGTTAACACAGATATACCCCTCTCCCAGTTTTGTCACCTTGTATCTCTGTTAAAAATCAAGAATCATTATTAGAGTATCAGAAAAACCTCTTTGTTGTATTTCTTCCTGAGTTCAAATCCCACCGAAGTCAACTTTGTTGGTCATTTATCTGGCGTTAATTAAATAAAGTACCAGACAAATAAAGAGGTTAATTGTTTCCCTCAAATTTATGGATTTGTGATGATGTTAGAAATGCTTATTATTATCGGTAGAGGATCGGACGCCATGCTTTGCAGCATAGAGTTACGGCTCTTTACGGTCTGAGTTCAAGCCCTGTCGAGATTAACTTTGCTTTTTATCCTAACAGGGTTGATAAAATAAAGTACCAGTAATGCACTGGTTCAATTTAATTGACTTTCCCCTCCCCAAAAATTGTTGGCCTTGTGCCAATAGTATAAATTATTGTCATTGTTGTTGTTAGGGTGGTGGATTGGCAGTATCAGTAGAGCGTCGGACACCCTGCTTCATGGCATAGAGTTACAGCCCTTTACGTTCTGAGTTCAAATCTCACCAAGGTTAGCTTTGCCTTTCATCCTTATAAGGTCGATAAAATAAAGTACCAGTCACGCACTGAGGTCGATTTAATCAACTTCCCCTCCCCCAAAATTGCTGGCCCTGTATCTAAATCAGAAACCATTAGTATTGTTGTTATTGTTGTTGTTAATTTCTAATTAAAACATGCTTTTTTCTTCTTCAAAATTTCAGAATCCCAAGTGCGATCAATTGCAAATCATGTTCGACCTGATCGTCAAAGTAAGTTTAACACTCTTGATTCTGATCTACCCATGACCATCCCTGGTTCTAATGCAAAACCACACATTTTAAAATGTTCATTTATAAATTTAATTTCATGTAAGAATATTTTATTTTGTTCAGACACCAGTGTTAATACTACGATAAAATGCACCTAGTAAACTCTGTAAAGTGTTTGGTGTTAAGAAGAGCATTCAGCTGTAGAAACCATTCCAAAAAGGATTTAGGGGACTTTTAAGTCATCAAAAACATGACGATCTCTCTAGTGCTGGTGCCATGATAAAATACACCTAGTACAATTTGTAAAGTGGTTGGTGTTTGGGAGGATATCCAGCTATAGAAATCATGTGAAGAAGAGTTGAAGGAACTCTTCAATCACAGTAAGGTTTTCTCCAGTGTTGGTGCTATGATAAAATGCAACCAGTACACTATGTAAAGTGGAAATCCGGCATAAATGATGTTGACGATTAACAATATCAGTTCTCTCTTGTGTGGATATATAACATAGGATAATATTTGGTGTTGAACTATCTGAGACACCGTACTGTATATAAAATAACTCGGATAATATACTGTGGTATATCTTGTGTAGTAAAACAATGATAACATACTGTGGTATACTTGGTTTAGTAAAACAATGTATCTTATATAATTTCACAACACCTTGAAAACATTTTATAGTATATCTGGTGTACTGTAACATCTTGATAACACACTGTGGTATATCTGGTGTAGTATCACATACTGTATCATGTATATAACTTCACAACATCCTGATAACACACTGTGGTATATCTGGTGTAGTATCACATACTGTATCATGTACACCCTGACAACATACTGTTGTATATCTGGTTTAGTATCACATACTGTATCATATATATAGCTTCACAACACCCTGATAACATACTTTGGTATATCTGGAGCAGTATCACATACTGTATCATATATATGATTCCACAACATTCTGATAACACACTGTGGTATATCTGGAGTAGTATCACATACTATATCATATATATGGCTTCACATCATCCTGAAATATTACTCCACATCTTCTGCATTCACTGCTCATCTTTCACTACCATGCAATATCGAACTTCACACAGAGGACGTCATAAAAGAAGAAAGAATATACAGCTCACATTATGCTGGTTTAGTTGGCCTCCTATGATGTAACATTCCATTGGAGGTTTCTCATATTTTAATGATAGGAGTCCCAGTACTTTCATGAAAAGCAATGTGAAGTTAAATGCCTTGCTCAAGAACACAACACGTCGTCTAGTTCAGGAATCGAACCCACGTCTTTATGATCGTGAGTTCAACACTAACCACTTACTGACTAACCCGAAATCTATGCTTTATTATATTTTTATATGTTACATATTTATATGTTTCTTTTCAGCTATGTTGTTCAGTGCAACATTTCGGAAAAAAGTTGAACGTCTTGCAAGAGATATTCTGACTGATCCTATACGTGTGATTCAAGGAGAATTAGGAGAAGTAAGTTATCGCCCTTGAATTAATTTTTTTTTAATGTGTTCACGAAGATGTATCTAATGGAATACACTATTTGAATCAACTACTGAAGAATTATTAGGGATTTATTAAAATTATGAAATCTTTCATTATTAAGATGGTATTTGTAACATAACTTAATAAATAGTCCTTATATCAAAATTATGTTTGAAGATATTAATTTAAATAGGAACCCTTTAAAATGGTTGGTTTTGTTTCATAGAACCAGAGCCAGATTTGGATGTGTTGGTATCAGAAGTGTTAATATTTCCAACAAATTGAAACTCTTAAATCTAAGGTACCAACAAGGGGTTCTCTACATGGTCAATCGATCTGCTAGAAACAGTTGCCAAATCAACCTCTACTATGTTCAAAGATCAGTTTTCCTAAAAGTAAATATCTGTAGTGTTATGGGAAGTAATGTGAAACAGTCCCACTGTATATTATAGGTTGTTAGTGTCATAGGAACATGTGAAACTGTCCCACTATATGTTATAGTTTGTAGTGTTATGGGAAGTAATGTGAAGCTGTCCCACTATGATATTGTAGTGTTATGGCAAGTAATGTGAAGCTGTTCCATTGTATGTTATAGTTTGTAGTATTATTGGAAAATGTGAAACTGTCCCACTGTATGTTATAATTTATGATGTTATGGGAACATGTGAAACTGTCTCACTGCATGTTATAGTTTGTAGTGTTATGGGAAAATGTGAAACTATCCCACTGTATAGGTCTCCATGTGTATTTAGATTTCATTGTTTTCCTTATATTGATACAAATGTCTCAATACTCTTTCCATTGTAGGCCAATCAAGATGTCACCCAGCTTGTGGATGTGTTACCAACAGCTCCAATTAAATGGCGGTGGTTATTGAAGAGACTTGTGGAATTTACTTCTTGTGAGTAGCAGCCACTAAAGTTGGATATAATTACAATACTATGTTGTATGTATATTGATCATCATCACCAGCATCATTTGATGTCCATTTTCCCACATTAAACGGTGATGATGATGATGACGAATATACTACATTGTGTTAATGTATGTTCTTGTGTATAGCTACCTCTTATAGTGTTCTAGACCATATGCTAGTGAATATAGCAACCTCTGATAGTGTATAGTATACTGGACTTGTACTTTATTTATCAGCCCTGAAGTAATGACAGGTAAAATTAACCTTGGTGAGATTAGAACTCAGATCCCAGTGAGCTGGAACTAATACCACAAAATTTTCTATCCTATGTTCTAATAACTCTGACAATTAACTGCTCTAACCACAAGACCGTACCACTACTCATTCTAACAGTTTTGTTTTGGTTTGTCTGGCTGGATGATCTTCCTACAACCAACCACTTTAAAATGTATTGGGAGAATTTTATCATGACTCTGGCATTATCACCTTACAGGGTGGACTGGGTGCTTTATATTGTGGAACCAGCACAACCACTTTACAGGTTGGACTTGATGTTTTTGTCATGGCACCAGTACTATGTTTGTTTTAATGTTTACTTCAGATATGCTAGCGTGGAAGATGGACGTTAAACGATGATGATGATGATGATTGTGGTCACTTTGAGAGTTGTTAGAGTGTTGAACATTTCTTTCAGTTTCTCTGTGCTCTGAGTTCAAATGTTGCTGACATCTATTTCTTTTTAACCTTTTGGTTGCTGACGTCCATTTTTCTTTTTAACCTTTTTGTGTCGATAAAGGAGGTACCAGTCCAGTGCTGGTGCAGTCCTCTTTCTTTCCTGCTCTCATATCATGGATGTTCCACTGGATCAAGGGAAGGAGGTTTGAGGGAGTGTTTGTGTCTGTTCACAACAACATGGGCACCTAAAATGCATAGTGAAAGTATGTTATGTACTTCCAAATCATACTTAATTGCAATTTTTTTTTATTTTTAATTATTACAAAAGTACAGAAATATATATATGTAGAAAACTTTTTTTGTAAAAGGCTATAGCTATGCAAGTAGAACATTAAATATAAAAAGAAGGATAACAAAGGTGTCAAAAGGACCAATGAAATATGCAATCGGTTCTCTTTTTATCATGGTACCAGCACTGCCACTACATGATAAAATGCAGTTGGTAGAGCATAGGACTGTATGTAAGCGAGATGTGGGCCCCTGGCCTGTCTAGGAGGTCAGTATACCCAGTTCAGTACTGACTTGGTCTGTGAAGATCCATCCAACAGTTGCTAGTAGGGAAAGCAGACGTTAAATGACCATGATGATGATGAATTATGGTAGCATGCTGAATTATGGGAAGTTAGGGTTGGTGTGGTGTGGAGAATATATGGGACTGGTACATGTGTTCCATGGGCCACATGTGTGAAGGAATTGGTTAAATGTTATGATGTGATACATGATGACTGTACAGAGTTAAGAGAATAGGATATATATCCCCCCCCCCCCCCCCCCACACACACAGCCAGATAGTGAGAGTATCTTTGTTATTGTTATTTGTTATATTTAATGTTATATTTGCATTGTTACAGCCTTAAAACATTTTTTACATATTCTGCAATGCTTCAAACAGAAAATGGATATTAAACAATGACGAGAATGATGATGATGTTTCAAGCCAGCTACAACACTCCTCTATGTTTACATATCCAGCTACAACACTCCTCTATGTTTACATATCCATTACAGAATGTTTACTTAAACCACATTTTTATTTTTTAAAAATACTTTTATATCAAAACTGTTCCCAAAAATTATTTTACCTTTTCTCTATAGTGGGCAGCATATTAATTTTTGTGACAAGAAAAAGCAATGCTGAAGAACTGGTCTCCAATTTGAAAAGCAAAGATTTTGAAGGTAAAAATAGCAATAATATATTTATGTACCATTCTTATTTCTTGTAACGAATAAAATGAACATTCAAAGAGATTAAATGACATTAACATGAAGACAGTAATAATTGTTTCTACTTTTGGTACAAGGTCAGCAATTGTCTCAGTGTATTACTAGTACTTTATTTTATCGACCCCGTAAGGATGAAAGGCAAAGTTAACCTCAGTTTGATTTGAACTCAGACCATAAAGGGCCGTAACTCTTTGCTGCACAGCATGGCGTCAGACCCTCTACCGATACTCCCAATCCACTGCCCATGAAGACAATAATAACGGTTTCTGATTAGATAAAAGGCCAATAATTTTCAGGAAAAGGGAAAATCGATGATTAAGATATTGTCTTTTATACTTCAGCAAATGATGGTTAAATAAGTGAGTGCTGACTAAGTGTAACAATAGTGAAATGCATGCATTCACCACTCTAACCCCAATGCTGCAATAACTATGACATGATCACTGCTTAAAATACAGCAAAACTAAATGTATGTTTAATATGCATATGTATATGGATTTGTATCTGCCTTAATTGTGAATTATGCTGTGTCAGTGCTATCTATAATCTATACTTGCTGGTCAAGCTTGCACTCTATGTAACCAAACCTTCCCTACAAATAAGCTGTTTACAGAAACTATGAGAAGATATTACCTTCTTTATCTTAGTATCTGAGTGTGAGTAAATGATTGCTGATGATTTGTAATGACTGTGAAATACATGATCCACCACTCATACTTTGATACTGAGGAAACTGTGACATGATCGCAACTTAAAATACTCAGTGTAATTATATGTGTTTATTATATGTAAACATATTGTATATAGAGCTGTGATATGATCACAGTTTAAAATATAGTGAGACTATATATATATGTTTATTATACATAAATATATTTTATATGAGTTCATACATATCTTTATAATGTTATTTATTCAAACTGTCTATACTCGGCTTTGTTGTTATATTATCACCAAATTACCCAAGAAGTTATATATACACAACAGAAATATATGTATTCACTCGTGTTGTTGTTTGGTATTGAGCCTCTGTCAATTTTGATAATGAGTATTCCAGTTGTTTGAACAGTGGAACAGCCTGCTGGAGAAATTAATGTGCAAGTGGCTGAGCATTCCACAGATATGTGTACCCTTAACGTAGTTCTCAGGCCAATTGATTCAGTTTGACACACACACACACACACTATTAACGTTTTTAAAGAAAATGACTTGTATGATAAATATTTTTAATGTGAAAGTGACTGAGCATTCTACAGATATGTGTTCCCTTAACATAGTTCTCATGATGGTTGATTCAGTTTCACAGTGTGTGACAAGGCTGGTCCTTTGAAATACTGATAGAACTCATTCTTGCCAGCTGAACAGACTGGAGTAACATGAAATAAAGTGTCTTGCTCAAGAACACAATGTGCTGCTGGAAATCGAACTTAGAACCTTCTAATAACTCACACACACACTCAAAGACATACACATTATTAACGTTTTTTTTTTAAATGACTTACAATATTTTTAATCCTCTACTCATATTTGCAGTTGGACTTCTCCATGGTGATATGGAACAAGCTGAACGAAATAAAGTTATAACAATGTTTAAAAAGAAAGAAATTCCTATCTTAGTGGCTACTGATGTTGCTTGTAAGTATCAGTTTGTCTCTGTGTTTATTGTCTATCTGTCTGTCAACTACTGAAGTATCTTGTATCACTATTTGTCTGTGGTTGTGTTTATTATCTGCCTGTCTTTATTTATTCTAACTCTCTGTATTGTGTGTATGTATATATATATGGAGGCACATGGCTTAGTGGTTAGAGCATTGGCCTTGCAATCGAAAGGTTGTGAGTTCAATTCTCAGACCTGGTGATGTGTTGTTTCCTTGAGCAAGACACCTTATTTCACATTGCTCCAGTTTACTCAGCTGTAGAAATGAGATGATAGGGACTGGGGTCCATATCATTCCACTGCAAAGTGGTCATGGAGGGGCCACGACAAAAACACCCAGCACTCACTGTAAATGAGGTTGGTGTTAGGAAGGGCATCCAGCTGTAGAAATCAAGCTAGAATCAGTTCCCGTCCCACCCTTGCAAGCAGGGAAAAGCGGATGTAAAATGATGATATATATATATATATATATATAAAAACTACACCTGATGTACCCCTTCCATACACATGCACTGTTCATTTTCCTGACGTTTGTACATTACCCTATGTACTATACATACACTTTTTGATGAGTTGTAGTGCACCTGAGCACTGTACACAATATTTCATTATTATTAATATACATATATATATACATATATATGCATGTGGTGATAGAGAAGGTATCCAGCCATAGAAAACCTACCAATCAAATGGTTGGGACGACCTTCAGTTATGTCAAAGACATGACAACCTCTCTTGTGCTGGTGTCATGATAAAATGCACTCAAGATGCAGCCTGCCCTCCATCTGAGAGGTCAGTAGCACCACTTGAATACTGATTCAGATATGAAGACCTGTCCAACCCCTACTAACAGAGAAAATGGATGTTAAATGATAATGATGAAATATATTTTGAAGACATATACCAGATGTAGTGGGATCACAGGTAGGCTGACAGAGAAGGTAGACTTCGTATTTGACAGGTGTTCAGGTATAGTCAACAGTGAAATAAACTCCCTCCTTCAGAAAGTCTTTTGCTATCTAAGTGACCTCATTAACAGTGGAGTTGGATATACTGAAAATATTGCAGCCTGTGTGAGAATGGAAGGGTGTGGGGAAAAGTTCAGAGAGATGTTAACCTCTACTGGCAAGATAGAGTTTTCTCTCAGAGTGAAGGGCAGATTGTATGATGTTTGTGTTCGAACTGCCACGCTACATGGTAGTGAGGTGTTGGGATATGAATGCAGAAGATTTGCAGTGATTGGAAAGGAATTAAGTATACAAGCTCTGCTGGATATATAATGTTAGTATGCATGAATGATAGAGCACAACTGATCTGATGTGAACACTATTTTCTTGTGGATAATTCAAAAGCACAAAATGGTATATACACAGGTACGTGTTTTCAGAAATTCTTACTGAGCTTAAAAATAATAATTTTAAATGGCAAGACTGCAAATACATTCAGTGGCTACTTTTACACAAAATACTAAACATCTGTTTGTGTTACATTCTTTAATGTCATAAGAAGCTGAATATTGTAGTGATATATATTTGTGAGATCAAGATTTTGATGGATAACATAGTAGAAGTTGACAAAAAATGTACATAATCATGGCCATACATTATTTACATAGTCTTCCTGCCATAGAAAACTTTACCAAACAAAGGGTTTGGATGACCCTTCAATTGTGTCAAGGACATGACAACCTCCCTAGTGTTCGTGATTTACATAATAAATGCTTCTAATACTCACTATAAAGTGGTTGGGATAGGAAAGGCATCCAGCTGTAGAAAGCTTGTTAAACAAAGGGTGTGAAGACCCTTCAGTTGTGTCAAGGGCATGATAACCTTCTTAGTGTTGGTGATCTACATGATAAATGTACGTAGTATACATTGTAAAGTGGATGGTGATAGGAAGAGCATCCAGTCGTATAAAGCATCTCAAACAAAGGCTTGGGAGGACTCTTGAGTTATGTCAAAGACATGACAACTTGGTAAAACATGGAACCGTATGTTAGTGAGATGTGAACCCCCAGCTTGTCTGGGAAGTCAGTAGCCCCACTTGAGTATTGACTTGGTCTATGAAGACCCATTGAAACCTTGCTAGCAGGGAAAGTGGATGTTAAATGGTGATGATTGCTATACTCTGGGGTTGTATTACACACAAGTTAATTTATACAGAAAGAAATACTCTATTTTTATTTTTTGACAGCTCGAGGTTTGGATATTCCATCAATTAAGACAGTGGTCAACTATGATGTGGCCAGAGATATTGATACTCACACCCATCGTATTGGGCGTACTGGTCGAGCAGGTATGTAAGAGAAACATTGATATCACATAATATTTTTATTAAAATATACATGACAGAGGTGTATATACTTTCATATAGACCTTTATTATGTACTATGTTGTGTTAGTTAACTGGTTACAGTCATTAGACTGTAGCACAGCTTTTTCTATCATTAGACTATGGCCATGATTGGGCATTGCCTTCTTTTACTGGTTACAGTCATTAGACTGTGGCACAGCTTTTTCTATCATTAGACTATGGCCATGATTGGGCATTGCCTTCTTTTACTGGTTACAGTCATTTGACTGAGGCCATGCTGGGGAACAGCCTTTTCTGTTATTAGATTATGACCATGCTAGGGTGTCGCCTTTATTTTTACTGGTTTCAGTAATTAGACTGGCCATGCTGGAGCTTTGCCTTTTATTGGTTTGAGTCATAAAACTGTGGCCATGCTGGGGCACTGCCTTTGTTTACTGATTTCAGTCATTAGACTATGGCCATGCTGGAGCACAGCCTTTTTAGTTATTAGACTTCAGCCATGCTGGGGCACTGCATTTGTTTACTTGTTTCTGTTATTAGAGTGTAGCCATGCTGGAGCACTGCCTTTTTTTAGTTTCAGTCATTAGACTTGGCCATGCTGTTGGTACTTATTTTATCAATCTTTATTTGTTGAACTGCTAAATTATGACATAATTAAGCAGTCAACATAAACACATATGTGTGGTGACTGTAGTTGTGGTGTCAGTTGTTATTATTATTATTAGTGCAGTAGATTAGCAGTATCATTAGTGTTGGACAAATGCTTAGCAATATTTATTCTGACTCTTTACAATCTCACCAAGTTCAATTTTGCCTTTCATCCTTCCGGGGTTAATAAAATAAAGTGCCAGTCAAGTACTTATGGCAGTATCGGTAGAGCGTCAGACAACATGCTTTGCAACACAGAGTTATGGCCCTTTATGTTCTGAGTTCAAATCACGCGAAGGTTAACATTGCCTTTCATCCTTATGGGGTCGATAAAATAAAGCACCAATAATGTGCTGGGATAATTGCTGGCCTTGTGCCAAAAGTAGAAACAATTATTATTATTATTAAAATGGAACTTGGATATGGATGGATGTAGGCTGGTTGATTGGCAGAATTGACCGAGCCTCAGTCAAAATGTTTTATGTTATTTTTAGTACTTTCTCTTTTGAGTTCAAATCTCACCGAAGTCAACTTTGCCTTTCAATCTTCCAAGTTTGATAAAATAGAGTACCATTTAAGTACTGGGGTTGATATAATTGACTCAATCTTCCCTACAAATTTGCTGGTCTTGTGTCTGAATTAGAAATTATTATTATTAAAACATGTATATTTATGTGGTAAATATTAGTGCAGCAAGGAGAAGTCATTAGAACGTCGGATAGAATGCTTTGCAGTATTCATTCCAGCTTTCTGCTCTCTGAGTTCAACTTTGCCTTTCATCCTATCGAGGTCGATAAAAAAAAGTACCAGTATACTACTGGGGTTGATTCTTCCTCCATATCTTTTTTTTTTACTTCTTCTCTTTCCCTTTTATCCTTCTCCGGAAGAAATCTGCTGTATTCAGACCTGGAGAGGAGATCAGCTCTGCGAGGCTTAAAATGCCCAAGAAATGCTGTATCTCATTACGCCACCCCTATGACTCCATCAGGAGTTACGGGACAATACTATGTGGATAACAGGAATTCTATTTTGAACTCACTGATAAGATAGAAAGAGGAAGTGTTCTTGTATATTGAAGCTGTTGTGTATGGAGTCAGTGGTAACATTTATGATTTATTTGCAGGAGAGAAGGGTTATGCATACACCTTAGTAAATGAGAAGGATAAAGATTTTGCTGGCCATTTAGTACGGAATCTTGAAAGTTCTAATCAACATGTGCCCCAGAGTTTACTGGATTTAGCAATGCAGGTAACATAAATAAATTACTTTAATCATTTTTTCATCATTTTCTGGTTTGGGGTTTAATTCTTAACATCCTGACCATATGGAATCACAAAAGTAAAACATTCTTGAAAAGTACAAAACTGCACCATTACTGCATGACATTAAGAATCTTTGCTCTAATACAGAACATTTTCTCAATGATCTGTCCACTAGTAAAGATACTATCAATATTTGAATTAATGAAGTAGTTTTTAGATATTTTCAACAAAATCATTACAGGATGTTAAGAGTTAAATTACATTTACATCTAACCCCTATGTAAGTTTAGCTGGCCTTCTATGAGGTTGCATCTCTTGGAAGGTTTCTTAGCTGTTTTAATAATAGAAGTCTCAGTTATATGTTGTAGTTGTTGTTAAAGCTCACACCTATTTAGGTTCAGCTGGCCTTCTACAAGGTTGTATCTCATTGGAGGTTTCTTGGGTGTTTTGATGATAGGGACCCCAGTCATATCATGTTGTATTTCTTTGGAGGTCTATTGCATGTATTAATGATGGACACCAGTTGTATCATGAAAGCAATATGAAATAAAGCACCTTGCTCAAGAATGCAATGTGCTTCTTTGTCTGAGAATTGAACCCACAACCTTATGATCAGGAATGCAACACCCAAGGGAGACATTACAATATGATTTGGGACAAGGGAGACACTACAATGAGATTGGAGACAGGAAAGACATTGTAATGGGATTTTAGACATGGGAGATATTACAATGTGATTTGGGGACATGGGAGATATTGCAGTTTGATTTGGCACATGGGAGACATTGTAATGGGATTTGGGACTTGTAAAGTTGATATTATATAAGGTTTGGGACAAAGAACACATTAATAAAGATGGGTGAAGAGGTGTCAAAAATCCCAATGGATTGGAGCTGTAGCTTTATAAGGTGGTAGTGCTGGTGCCACGATAAAAGCATCCAGTCCACTTTATATGGTGGTAGTGCTGGTGCCACGATAAAAGCACCCAGTTCACTTTATAAGGTGGTAGTGCTGGTGCCTCGATAAAAGCACCCAGTTCATTTTGTAATGTGGTAGTGCTGGTGCCATGGTAAAAGCATCCAGCTCACTCTGTAATGTGGTAGTGCTGGTGCCACGATAAAAGCACCCAGTTAACTCTGTAATGTGGTAGTGCTGGTGCCACGATAAAAGCACCCAGTTCACTCTGTAATGTGGTAGTGCTGGTGCCACGATAAAAGCATCCAGTTCACTCTATGCGGCAGTAGTGCTGGTGCCATGGTAAAAGCACCTAGTTCACTCTGTAAGGTGGCATTGCTGGTACCATGGTAAAACTCCCAGTACATGCCATAATGTGTTTGGCGTTAGGATTGGCATCGAGTCTTAGAAACCAATTCAAAACGGAGAATATGAGCAGGGTGTGGTCACCTGATTAGTCAAGTCTCACAACATGACAACTTGTCTATCCCAGATAAGCATGGATCATAGGCATTAAATAGTTGATGATGATATATTTCAAATATACTTATTGATTTGTTTTCATTTTTCCTCATTACAGAACGCTTGGTTTCGAAAAACTCGCTTTAAGCAAGGCAAAGGTAAAAGAGTGAATACCATGGGTAAAGTATTTGGGTATCGAGAACGACCTGGATTAGGAGCAGAACATGTAAGTTAAGGGCTTCATCACCTTTTTACCTGTAGTTTTGTAGCTTTCTACCTTTATTTCTCTACTTTTTTTACCTGCTGTTTTGTATCTTTCTACCTGGTCTACCTGTATTTTTTGTGTTACTTTGTAAAAATGTCCTTCCATTGTCACCACCACCACTACCATTACAACCATCATCACCATCATTACAACCACCACCACAACCACCATCGTCACTGCCACAACCACTATCATCATCATCATCATTATCATCATCATTATGGGAAAGAGAACTAAAAGAGGAATTAATTTTTAAAACTTTGGCCTTGCTGTAGACAGGGGATGGTAAATGTGTGTGTAAGAGAGAGAGTTGTTTATATATACTCTGATTGAAGAATGGTAAGACTGTGTCTGTGTGTCAGAGAGAGAGAGTACTGTATATATATGATCCAATGGATGTGCAAGAAGTGTGAACAATTAAGCATGGATAAGCTGTGAGAAAAGCTGGGTATAAGAGGAATCAAATATGGACATGTGATGCATATGGATGATGATCATTAGGTGAAAAAGTGCCAAGAAATCCCTGTAGAAGAGAACAATAATAGATGAAGGCCAAGGAAGACCTAGGGAGAGGTGGTGAGATTTGACCTCAAATCACTGAATCTCACAGCCGGGTTGATGAAAGACCTGCAACCAGTAGAACAATGCAAAAGACCTGTCCAACCCATGAAATCATGGAAAAAGGGACATAAACGAAAATGAATGAATGAACTTATAAATAAAACATTAAAAATTTCATATTAATCTTTAATATTTAGTGGTTGTTTCTAATTTCCACAGGGTCAGCTAGTTTTTAATGAATATTGTCAACCTAGGCATGTTTTATTTTGTTTTTCAGAGTTCTTCAGTGCAAGAGTCTAGTTTTAATAGTTTTAGACCTGCTGCATCTACTGCCGCCACGTTAGCTCTGTCTTCTGGACCACAGAGTGATCGCTTAGCTGCCATCAAGTCAGCATTTGCTGTAAGTATCTTTCAAATCTGCACTTCCTTTGACCTTTAGCTGTCATCATACATTCAAAGATTGGAGGGGCCAAACCTCATCAAATTTAAAAAAAAGGGGTGTCCAGGTATTGAAATGACTAAAACTCATTACATTTTTTTAAAAAAGGGGTATCCAGGCATTGAAATAAACTGAGACCCATGCCTTAAATAGGAAATGAAAGAAATTATCTTTTTTTTTTATTTTACCTATTAATTTTTAACCTTTTCCTTGTATATCCAATTTAGAATAGATACACCATATCCCTGCATGTTGTAAGAGGTGACTGAAAGGGTTTGTTATCAGGGAGAGTATCTGGTTGTAAAGCATTGCTTCAAAAATGACTCAATATGAAGTCTATTGTGGCACCTGCAAGGTTAACCCCTGCTTTAGCCAGGAAAATGACCTTAAAATACTGCTACTGCTTCTTGTTGCTGTTGCTGTTGTTAGCCCTTTTGATACTAAACCAACCAAAACCACTCCTGGATCTATGATACAAAACTGTTTAGTTTAAAGTGTTTATATTTAACCTAAAACTTTGTTATATTCCAAACACCAGTTTAATAATGAGAAAATTAGTTATTTTACTAAATTTTTTATTATTTTCAAAGTTAGTTTACGATCAAAGACAATGTCTTTTATTATAACTATACTTACAATGAGGTTAAATATCTATTAAAAAAATGTCTGAATTTGAAGAACCAACTCTTCTGTGTTAATGTAAAGAAATGGTTTTCAAAATGACAAAATATATATTTCACCCAGTGTTTTGTGTACAAATTATGTGTATTTTTTTATGTGCACAATGGCTTAACGCTTTTATAAGGTTCTTATTTAAAATAAAACCTTCCAACCTAATTTTATATGAGAACAATATGTTAAGTTACCATTTTAGTAATTACATGATTAATTATTTTAGTAAATCCCTCAAAATTTTTCATTAATTAATTAAAATAGAGCATTTTTTATTAGAAACATGGCCATGAAAAAGTTAAGCATTTATAGAAATGTCTGAATTTTGAAGACTTAACCCTCCTCTTAGTATGAAGACATAGTTCTTCAGGATGACAAAATATATTATATTTTTCAATAAATGTTTTTTGTACAAATTTGTATTTTTTCCTATAAATATGGATCACTTGAGTACTGATCAGTCTGTGATGATACGCCCAACCCTTGCTGGATGGGAAAATAGACCGTAAATAATGATGATAATGATGAAATAATGGCTTAATTCTTTAAATAGTTATCATTTGAAAATTTTTCATTGAGACACATGTGTATTTCTTTTAATTTAGGCTCAATTCAAGTCCAACTTTGTGGCTGCATCAGAGGAAAACAACACAACATTAGTGTACCAACCTAAACTAGGTGACAATACAGAATTACAGCCAGATGGTAAACGTCGTAAAAAAAGTCGGTGGGACTAGATTCATGTATTTTCTGTCTTTTTTTTTCTCAATTGAAAGCAAAATGCTTCTGATACTATCAAACATGATACATTTTGTTGCCCAGTTACTCACAATGAACTAAAATGGGACACTAGTACAAAACCTGCCTTTATTACAGTGTCTGTTTTCTTTCTTAGTCAATAAATCCATCAATCTTTGCTTTTCTATTAACATCTCTGGTTTTAACCTGAATATTTCTTGCAGAAATTCATAAAATTTTACTTTTTTTATCACCTTTTCTGTTCTCACTCTGTATATTTCTTACAAAAAGTTCATAAATCTTTGTAGTTTATATGAAGCATTGTGAAATATAAGGTTATAATTGTTTTGGGAAAGGTAGTATAATTCAAGTTAGAAATACCAGAGTGAAAACTAGAATAGAGCCCTGCTTTACTTTTCCATGGTATATTTCTACCACTAGATGCCCATCCTGATGCCAACCCTACTGAAAAGTATTGTAGAGATTCACTGTCTTAATGGTGTGTTGGAGGCAAAGTCATCATCATCATCATTTCATTTTACGTCCGCTTTTTCCCTGCTTGCACACATACAAATGACAGGCTTTCACAGAGAATCTATCTACCAAATTCACTCACAAGTCATTGGTCAACCCGAGGTTATAGTAGAAGACACTTGCCCAAGGTGCTATGAGGCAAGATTGAGCCCAAAATGATATACTTTATAAGTGAACGTCTAAAATACTATGATAAACAAGTTTACACTTTTACGTTATATTTTGAGGTTAGGACCTCTTTTTCAAAAGAAAAGAACTAGAGTGGTGATGTTGATGAGGAGCAGTGCATTATTGCATAGAAATTGGGTCGGAGGATTGAAAGATTGGTGACATGGGCAGTAGTGCACTGCTCATTTTCAACACCACACTATTTTGTTGCTTATGAAAAAGAATTCCTAACCTTGAAGTGTCATGAAATATAATCTAAAACTATAAACTGTTTTGTTTAACTTACTTTACTAGAGTTTTCACTCTTGTATTTCTAACTTACATTGTACTGGCTTTCCCTAAACAGTCTTAACTTCCTAAATCTTTACTTTCGTCTATCACCTTCTCTGTTCTAAACCTGTATATTTTTTACAGACCCATCTCTTTCATTCACTCCCACAAAATTTCCCTCTCCTCCTGGCTTCATTCCTTAAAATGTTTATCTTCCAAATCACCCTTCTCCTCCTTCCTATTAATTCACCACAATATTGTAAATACAATTGAATTGAATGCATTTATATTTTCTGAAAAATATGAAATTGTAAATAGATTATCCATTTAGGATCACCTGCATGTTTTAGAAGGCATATGGCCTAGTGGTTAGGATGTTGGGCATACAATTGTTATTTTGTGGGCTTGATTCCTGAAATGTGGGAGCAAAACACTTAATTTGACTGTGCTCCAGTCAACTCAACTAAAAATGAGTACCAACAGTATTAGCTGAGAGTTAACCCTGTTATGGACTGGCATCCTATCCAGAGAAGGGTCATCTACCCTGTCACTTAATCAGCAGTACTAGCTGGTGGTTAACCCTGCAATGGGTTGGTGTCTTGTCCAGGGAAGAGTCATCCACTCTCAGTCACTTAACTAACAGTATGAGCTGGTGGTTAACCCTCAATGGACTGGCATCCTGTCCAAGAGAGAGTCATCTACTCTATCACTTAATGCCAAGGAAACCAGGATAAGCTCTGGCCTGAATTTGGGACAGATTTTAAACTAACCTTTAACATATTTTAGAATTACATGTAGATATTATGAAGGACATAACAGTAGGTATTACATATACACATCCTTGGTGCTCAGATTTTTCTTTTTACCCATCACCTGCTTCCATGTTAATTTAATTATCATACCATGTTTTGTAATTACTACCATGTATTTGTGATAATTAGTAGTATTTCAGGTATATATGATTTTTGAATTTGAAATATTTATTTCAGGTGTTTCTTGTTCTGTGTGAAGGCACATAGCTTAGTGATTAGGGTACTCAGCTCATGATCATAAGGTTGTGAGTTCCATTTCTGACAGCACATTGTGTCCTTGAGCAAGTTACTTTATATCATGTTGCTCCAGTCCATTCAATTGTGAAAAATGGACTGTACCTGTAATTCAAAGGGTCAACTGTATCACATACTGTGCTACAGTGATTCTCCTTGAGAACTGTGTTAAGGGTACACATGTTTGTGGACTGCTCAGCCATTTGTACATACATTTCATGAGCAGGCTGTTTTGTTGTTTGAATGAACTGGTACATTGATTGTCAAAAACCAACACTCCAACACTCACAAAATGAACTTAGCCATGATGCAGTTACACCACAGTTCTTCCCATGGTGGTTGATAAGGTAAGGCAGGCAGTTTAAAATGCAAGATCAAGTTGGATCTTGAACTAATATCTGGTCTTCTAATATCATAACTGCTTGACAATATCCACAAAGGACATCTATGATGGATGCACTGGTTGGAGCCAGGCATATTTGGTGTTCACCATTGGAATCATGACTGGCTGACAATATCCACTCGAGATGTCTGTGATTGCTGTACATGGGTGACTTCTGTTGGAGTCACCATGTATGGTGTCAACTGTTGGAATCATGACAGGCTTATAATATCCACATTGGACATCTGTGATTGCTATGTGTGGTCAGTCTCTGTTTGTGATGTTGTGAATGTGCTGGTTGGAGCCAGTTCAACTCATCCTGTGTGAATATTGACATAAGTACAAGTCAGTGAAGGTTGAAGGTATTGTAGTCTGATGCTATTGTTTCCAGAAGGATCTCTTTGGGAAGGCTATTCTTGTGTGATGAGGTGTCCTACTATAACATCACATCATTACACAATGCTCCTGGATGAATATAAACATTTTAACAGCTTCTCTTAAATCAATAGAAACCTTCAAATCAATTGTGATTGATGAAACTAAAATATATTATCAAGTTTTTTCTTCAACTACCTTGTCTTGAAATCTAATTGTTAGTAATCATTTTAGAGGTGAGCTCCCTGTAAACTGAATCTCCAGTTCAGCCCAGTTTTATTTCATAATTGTAACCACTTCACTTCCATTGCTAATATGCTCAACAAAACAAAAGCATGAATGTCAAATAACATGCTACCCTCTTACATCACCATCTTCCATATAAATCTCAATTGTTGTATATGTAATGGGCACTTGTATGTCTCTCTAAGGAACAATATCCAATAAATCTTTGTGTTTTGTTTGTTTGTCATTTTAAAAGTATTTTATGGTACATTGTATAAACACACTAGTGGCTCAATGTTTAGTCTTTCGGACACATATAATGCTGAAATTTCTCTATGATTTTTACTTTATAGAAAATAAAATACTTTCAACATTTCTCAAATGTCCCCAAATTTATTACCATATTTTCTTGTGTATAATAAGAGAAATTTTGAACAAAATATTAAAGGCAAAAAAAGTGGGTGGTCCTAAAAATAAACACGAGTATCTATTTTCAAGAATTTTTACTGGGCTGAAAAAGACTCATTTCAAATAAGAATTAGTAACAATTGTTTACAAATGGCATTTGATATACCAACAATATTTGTTATTTGGGAATCAGTATAATTGAGTGGCACTTGTTTCAAACTTGTTTTGAAACAGGAAGTATAAGCCTGCTTCTACACAAAGTGCCAAATATCTGGTTGTTTTATATTCTTTAACATCATAAGAAAATAAGTATTGAAATATGTGAGATCAGGATTTTGATGTGGATAACATGAAACAAGTTTACAAAACATTTACTGACATAGCTGTACTCCAGGGTAATTTATTCACATTTTTTAAGCTTCAGAAATAGGGGCTGTATTATACTCAAAGAAATATGGTAATAACAAATTGTAGTTTGTATTTGTTTTTATGATAATAAAGATCAATTCTAAATGGCTATCACTCCCTTCCCAGTAATTTGATGTCATTTTCTGAATAAAACTAAAAGAAAACATTACACTTATAAAGCATGTTGTGCATGAAAATAAATACTTCAGCCACAACAATTTTTTGTAGAGCTGAGGAAGAATTTTAGAGTAATGTAATCTCGTGACTTTTTAAAAATAACCTTTGCCTTACCATATTTCTAATGAAAAACAGTCTCTTATTTTCAACTCATTTGAAAAATAATCAAAGAGGGTTTAATTAATATAACTAACATTCCCAATATTAAGCTGGTGTTTGGAGCATAACTTAAAGGTTCTTGCATAAAATTATGGTGGAAGGATTTTCGGCATCATTATTTAACCAAGGGCGGTGGATTGGCAGTATCGGTAGGGGGTCGGATGCCATGCTTTCCAGCATAGAGTTACGGCCCTTGCCATTCTGAGTTCAAATCCCGCCGAGGTTAACTTTGCCTTTCATCCTTACGGGGTCGATAAAATAAAGTACCAGTAATACACTGGGTAATTGCTGGCCTTGTGCCTAATGTAGAAATAATTATTTAACCATTTCATTACCATATTTCTAATAAAAGACACTGGTTATTTGTAACTTATTTTGAAAATAATACAAAAAAAATTTTGAGAGATTTAGTATTATAAGTTGGTGCTTGGAACATAAAGGTTCTTCCATAAAATTATGAAGTAATGTTTCTAGATAAATATAAAAACACTGGACTGTATGTAAAAGAGATTCAGGCCCCCAGCCCATCTGAGAGGTCAGAAGTCCTGTTTGATTACTGACTTGGTCGGAACACCCATCTTACACTTATTAAATGATGATGATAAACCATTTAAAATATACAGTTTAAAAA
The DNA here is from genome assembly GCA_964016885.1 of Eledone cirrhosa. Classification (NCBI taxonomy): domain Eukaryota; kingdom Metazoa; phylum Mollusca; class Cephalopoda; order Octopoda; family Eledonidae; genus Eledone; species Eledone cirrhosa. Next base: position 71,775,498 of record OZ024740.1, read on the forward strand.
GTGGCTAATTGGCAGTCATTAGAACATTGGATAGAACACTAATATCAAGAAGTCTTCTTGTGAATGTGATCTGGGCATTACGGTCAGCAGCGATTTGCATTGGACGAAGCACATCTCTAAAATTGTCAAGAGGGCCGAGGGTGTCTTAGCATCACTCAGCAAGACCTTTGTCAGCTGCTCTCCAGCCATCTATTTAAAGCTGTATACAGCTATAGTGCGGCTACACTTAGAATTTGCATCACCAGTCTGGAACCCCTATCTTGCTCAGAACATTGACCGCCTAGAAACTGTTTAGAGACGTGCAACCAAGTGAATACCCTCCATCAGGCATCTACCATACTTTGAAAGCCTTGCTTCCCTGGGCATGGATACATTGAAGCTCTGACGTTTGGCAACTGGCTTGGTAAACATCCACAAAATTATTAACCATCTTGCCAACAACAACCCTGAGTACCTTTTTGATTTCCATGTGTCTAACACACGTGGACATGCCCACAAAGTCAGAAAACAGCACAGTTCCCATGACTTTCGGAAGCATTTTTTCATGCTCAGAGTTGCTGAAGCATGGAACAAACTATGTGCTTCAGTTATTAGCTTTTGAGACACTGCATACTTTAAAACCTCCAGGCTTCCTGAGATTCGCCAACGCTACACCTAATATTCCCCCTCCATACACATGCACACATGTATATCATGACTCATACACTATTCACTTCCCCAACATTTGTATATTATTCTATGTACTATACATGCACCTTTGATGAGTTGTAGTGCACTTGAGCACTTTACACAATTTCATTATTATTATAAAATAAAGTACCAGTAATGCACTGGGTAATTGCTGGCCTTGTGCCAAAAGTAGAAACAATTATTTTTTTTTTTTTTTCCTATTCAGAGTTGCTGAAGCATGGAACAAACTACCTGCATCAGTTGTTAGCTGTTGAGACACTGCATCCTTTAAAACCTCCATGCTTCCTGAGATTTGCCAACACTACACCTAATATTCCCCCTCCATACACATGCACATGTATCATACACTATTCACTTCCCTGACATTTGTATATTATTCTATGTACTATACATGCATCTTTGATGAGTTGTAGTGCACCTGAGTACTGTACACAATCATTTCATTATTATTATTATGTTCTGTTTCTCTGCTCAAATCGAGCCAAAATCAACTTTGCCTTTCATCCTTTTAACATTGATAAAAAAATCAAGTCTCACAACCTAGTACTGGAGTTGATTCTTCCTCTATATCCTTCTCTGGAAGAAATCTGCTGTGTTCAGACCTGGAGAGGAAAAGGTCTCCACCAGGTTTTAAAATGTCCAAGAAACACTATATGTTAATATGGCGTATCTATGACTCCATCAGGAGTTACTGGTCAATACATACACCAGAGAACCAATGGTAGTTACAGGCAGTTTGGTATCAAATAAGTTAAGCATTTGTAGATCATTGTTATTCATATAGTTGATAATCCTTTCTCCAAAATGCTTGAAACTGGAAATGTTTGGGATTTTGGTGTATAGTAGTGACCTGGGCGATGTGTGCAGAGGACCTGCGAAGATTGGAAAGAAATGAAACCTGCATACTCCGATGGATGTGTAATACATGAATAAACAGAGAGAAACTGGGCATAAGAGGGATCAGATGCAGTATGAGAAAGAGGAGATTGGGTTAGTATGGCCATGTGATGTGTATGAAGGATGACAGCTGCATAAAAAGGTGTAGGGCGATCAAAGTTGATGGAAGCCATGGAGTAGGAAGACCTGCACAATTGCATCTCTCAAAGGCAATGACACAGGATCGAGATCTTTGGTATTTTGCTGTAATACGGAAGACTTGCCTTCGCATGGGTTGAAGCATGCATTCTAGTATGCACCACTTAATCCCTTCCATACATTTCCCACGTCCTAACATTCCACCCTTCACACCACCCCGGTTCAGCCCCAGTCCACACTGTAAAGTGGTTGTTACAGTACCATGACAAAAAGCACCCAGCTCATACTGCAAATGTGGTTAGCATTAGTAAGGGCATCCAGCTGTAGAAACCAAGCCAGAAACAACTTGTCTAACCCATGCTAGCATGGAAAATAGATATTAAACAATGATGATAATGATTTCATAATACAGCTCTAGTAGTGAGACATGGGCGGTGAATGTGCAGGGTATGTAAAGGCTAGAGGGAAATGATGCAAGCATGCTTTGATGGACATGCAATGCTAATATGTATGAAAGACAAAGCATAGATGAGCTGTGAGAGAGGTTGGATATAAGAGGAATCCGATGTAGTGTGCAAGAGAGAAGATTGTGATGGTATGGTCATGTGATGCATATGGATGATGATTATTGGGTGATGAAGTGCCAAGAAATCCTAAGTAGAGGAAGGCCATGAAAGACCCAGGCAAAGGTTGTGAGAGCTAATCACAAATCTCTGCATATCACAGCTGGGCTGATACTGAGATGAGTGGACAGATGCTGTGCTGGAAAGGACCCATCTAACCCATGAAAGTATGGAAAAACAGATGTAAATAGTGATGATACATGCATATACCATGACTAGTTATATCTTTCATAATACATCCCATACATATACCATGACAGAAGTTTTATATATTTGATGCTAGTTCAGTTTTATGACAAGATTCATTCTTCACCTGAATAAATCCACCCATTACACTTTAGCTCCATAACAAACTTCAGTCGTTTGCTCTATAATTTGCATCCACTCTCACAAACTCTATGGCTTTCTTTTCCTACTTTATCTTTAACCATGCTTTTTTCGTCTCTATTTTCATCTGTTAATTATCAAAATAATAGGCAGTAGATTGGCAAATTTGTAAGAGCCTTGGACAAATTCTTTGTAGTATTTCTTGCTCTTCTCATTCTAATTTCAAATTCTGCTGAGGTCAATTTTGCATTTCATTCTTCTGGGGTCAATATAATCAACTTTATTCCACCCACCAAATTGTTGGCCTTGTGCCTAAATTAGAAACCATTATTTATTAATAGATTGCGAGGAATGACCTAAAAAAGTAAACCTTATAAAAGACCAAGTAGACTGGTGATATGCCATGATACAAAAGATCACCACTACCAGCACTGCAATACTAAAAGTGAATGTGGTGAAAGAACTCATCAATCTGGTAAAGCATGTAACAACCTCTAAAATACACTCTGTAAAGTGGTAGTGCTGGTGCCACAGTAAAACATACCCAGTACACTATTAAGTGGTAATGCCACAATAAGATGTACTCAGTACACTTTGTAAAGTGCTTGTTTTGGTACCACAATAAAATGCACTCAGTACACTTTGTAAAGTGCATGTTTTGGTACCAGAATAAAATGCACCCAGTACACCCTGTAAAATGTTAGTGCTGTGACAAAATGCACCCTGTACACTCTGTAAAGTGTTAGTGCTGGTTCCACAATAAAATGCATCCAGTGCATTTTGTAAGGCAGGTGGTTTTATGAAATACATCCAGCTGTAGAAACCATGCCAAATATGTAATGTATGAAAGAACTGAGATTGATTTAATGACTCGCCTGATCTTGTACTTTCACAACCCATCCAAACCATGCCAGCATGGAAATTGGACATAAACACTGATGATGATGATGATGATGAAAATAGGTATGAAACTGAAAATATTACCCGAATAAAGGAGTGTTTTCTCAAATATATATAATGGTAACTTTTGAAAAGAAACAAAGGAAAATAACAAACAGGTGAAGATTATTATTTTTTTATGTGGAAAATGATACATGTTTATTTGCATATTTGGTGAAGCCTTTTCAAGCTAAGAGATAGAAACGAGACCAGTTGATTTGTTGTGTATAATTGTATATAAAAATGTTGCACCATGGGTTTTTTATATACAACCTGCAAAAGCTGCATCAGGACACCAATATACAATCTGCAACAGCTGCATTGACACCAATATGCAATCTGCATCATGACTAATATATAATCTGCAATAGCTGCATCATGGCACCAATAAAATATAGCTTTACTTAGTCTCTATTATCGCAACATAAATTTAACCCTTTTGTTACCACATTTCTAATGAAATACACAGTCCATGTATTTCAATTAATTTTGAAAATAATGAAGAATTTGGAAGAATTTAGTAAAATAGCTTAACTTCATTATGAAGGAACTTAACTTTAAAATTTCTTACATAAACCTATGGAATGTTTTAATTTATAACGAGCAGTTTTGTATTGTATATAAAACCAGGGACAGTTTTAAACAGGTTGGTATCAAAACATCAACCCTTTTCTGACCATATTGCTAATGAAATATAATGTATTTTAATTAATTAATGAAGAATTTTGAGGTATTTACAAAAATTATTAATTATTTCATTACTGAGATGGTATTCTTAACATAACTTAACAAAAGTTTCTTATATAAAATTATGTTGGAACATTTTTATTCTAATAGGAGCCCTTTAAAATGGTTGGTTTTATTTCATAACCAGAGGCAGGCTGGTATCAAAAGGGTTAAGATATATTGTCAACAATTTCAAGTAGTTGGTATAATTTATTTCACAGTAAGAATTTTAAATTGTATCTTTTATAAATCAATATTTTAACCATTGGTAATGTTTCTGCTGAATTTTATATTTAAATGGTGTTTATTTTCAATATAATACTCAACTCTGAGATGTCTGTTGTAAACAACGTGTAGCATCTCGCAGTTTGTTCACTAATGACTGCAACTGTTCAATTTTACAAAAGAAATTTATGGATTTTGGATTTGGATTTCCAGGAATCTTTCAAAGAAAAAGAAAAGAAAAATATGTGGTTAGGATTGTTTGGGAAAAGCTGATACAATGTAAGTTAGAAATACTGGAGTGAAAACTAGAATAAAAAAAACAACAGCAATTTAGGTTTTTACCTTATATTTCATGTTATTTCAAAGTTAGGACACCTTTTTCAAAAGAAAGAAAATAGAGTGCGATGGTGATGAAGAGCAGAGCTCTTCTGCCTCACTCCATGTACAATCCCATTAAGTACCACCTTGAAAAGTGTCATTTACCATAACCTTAAAGTTACCCAAGCCATGTAAGGGAAATTGGGTAGATAGAAAATTATTTGCAAGCTTGGTGGATGGACTGTGTATGTATAGACCCGTAACTCTTTGTAGCAGCACTGTAAAGACACAGCATTTCGTTTAAATATGACAGAGTCTATCTCCTATCCAGATCTGGCCAATTTCTTCCGGAGTAAGGAAAGAGTGTGATAAATTTTTATCGATGACAGAAGGATGAAAGGCAAAGTTGACCGTGGCAGGATTTGAAAGAGAGCAGAAAACCAGAACGAATACTGCAAAACATTCTATCCAACATTCTAACAACTTTGCCAATTTCAGATGTATCATTCTTAAATACCTGAGAATTACAGTAAGGGTACATATGTCTGTTAAATGCTCAGTCACTTCTACATTAAAGTGATCGAGGCCCATTCCATATGAAAAACATACTCGCCTTTTGATACCAAACTGTCTGAAACTGCCCCTGGTTTTACAATACAAAACTGTTTTAGAGTCATCATCATCATCATATTAATTCGCTATTCCATGCTAGCATGTGTTGGATGGTTTTTTTCAGCACAGCATTTCTCCACTGATTGCGTTCCTTCACCATCTCCTCTGTGAGCTTCAGCAATTAGAGATCAGTTTTCACCACCTCTGCCCAGGTATTCCTTGGTCTTCCACTACTGTGGCTTCTCTCCACTGGGATGTCTTGGCACTTCTTAACCCAGTGATAATCATCCATGCATATCACATGTCCACACTAGTCTTGCACACTACATCTGATTGCTATTATACCTAGTTTGTTCCAGCACATCCATGCTTTGGCATTCACACACAATCATGTTTGCTTCATTTCTCTCCAGACATTGCATACCCTCTGTGTTTACTGTCTACATTTCACTGCCATGTGGCATCACACTTTGCACACAGGTGTCATGCATCTGACCTTTTATTCATAGGGAGAGACCTTTTATTGTCAACAAAAGTGGTAGCTCTCTAAACTTCGTCCATCCTATCCTTATTCTTGCTACCATGCTCTCAGGGCACCCTCCACCACTGCTAATTATATCAGTTAAGTAGCAGAAGCTATTAACCACTTCTGTGGACCCTATCTTGGATTGGGAAAAGTTTATATCACTGGCATTCTTACAATCAATAGTCCCTGAACATCTTCATACAAAATCTTCCTTTCCTGTTAATTTGCTGGCTATCTCTTTACACCTCTTGTGTACCCACTATTTGCATTGTGTTCATTGTATAGAGTTTATGCCAACCTTACAGAAATGATGAAGGGGAACTGTGCTGGAGAAGATCCATCCACCTCACACAAACATGGAAAAGCAGATATAAATCAGGTCATTATATTTATGATGATAATGATTTCTATAGTGAAAGATGAAATTATTAGCACTTACCTCTGCAAATACAGTCAAAAGATATACACGTTCATTAAGACTTTGAATTTGATTATTCTGTAAAGGCAAGAGAGAGAATTAATTGGCTTTGCCCCAGTATGGCCACAGCCCAATGGACTGGAACCAATAGAAAAGTAACTGAAGAATGGCCCTTAGACTAAGCTCACCTAAACTAATGTATACTTTTGGAGTAATGTTTAACATATCTATACTACCTTTTTCTTTTTTTCCCCACTCTCAAGTAATTACCATCATCATTTAATGTATGTTTTCCCTACAAGCAAGATATAACAGGTATCACAAACTAAATCAATACTTAATTGATCTCTCAGGCTGACACATCTCACTTACATAGATTCCAACACTCTGCATAGTGCAGTGTGCATTTTATCATGGCACCAACACTAGAGAGGTTGTCACATCTTTGACACAACTAAAGAGAATTCTACCCTTTATTTGGCAAGTTTTCTACATTTTTATTGAGTCACCCACACTAGAGAGGTCATGCCCTTGATATAACTGAAGAATCTTCTCAACCCTTTTTGGCATAGTTTATACAACTGGATGCCCTTCCTATCACCAACCCCTTTACAAAGTGTACTGGGTGTGTTTTATTGTAGAACCAACACTAAAGAGGTTGCTGGTTATTGACCCAACTGCAGAGTTCTCTTTAATCTCAGAGGAGGAAGGTAGTAGCAGGGGAGGTGATAGTATAATGGCATGAGAACATTTTTTTGTGGCATCAGTACTACAACTTTAGAAGGTGCACTGGGTGCTTTTTGATGTGGTACCAGTACTAGAGATGTTGTCACATATTTATCCAGACTGAAACCTTATATTGTCTCCAATTGATTACCAGACACAGCAGCTTTTGATCTCTCATCATGTTACTCTCTGTTGCAATGCTTGTACTGGTGGATGGGTCTTTTGTATTATGGCATCACGAGTCAGCTCTGTCCTGTGTCATATTCTTTATGAAGTTCAGTTTCTTGCTTTACAACTTCAGCCCATGTCTTCTTTCGTCCCTCTTTTCAACAGGTTCCGTCCACTTCAAGCATTTGGCATAACTCTCACTCTCCTTACATATCACATGATCATTCCAGCGTAATTGTCTCACTAAATTCATTTCCTCCTCTGTACATAGCTTGCCCTGCTCCCACAAGCCATTCTCGTATGCCTAGTTTCCATAGGGACCATCAGATGACAGATCATGGTTCTTTGTCAAAGGGCCTCTCTAGAGCAATAAAAGCTAGATATAGTGGCTTACACTTACCTAGGAATTTCTCTTGTTGCTGTCTCACTAAGAAGAGAGCTTCTGTAGTACTTCTTTCTGGTATAAAACTTAACAGCATCTCATTTAATTTGATTCTTTCCCTAATTAGTTGTGATTGAACTCTTTCCATCACTTTCATAACTTGGTTCATTAGTTTTATGCTTCTGTAGTTGCTCCTTTCTAGCACATCACCTTTTTTCCCCTTGTAGCAATAATTGAGTTTAATACTACGCCAGTCATTGGGTGTGACCCTGTACTGTATTACCTGACTGACTACATGGGTGACTAGTTCCACTCCTATTCCCCCAGATTTCAGCATCTCTATCACTATCTATAATAGTCCAGCAGCTTTACATCTCCTCCATTGCTTCTTTGACTCTATAACTGTCAATAACAATAACAAGAGTTTTAAGGCCATTTTCCTAGCTAAAGTAGGGGTTAACCTTACAGGCCCCATGACAGCTTTCATACTCAACATGGGGTCCTTTTTGAGGCAATGTTTTACCAGCACCAACGCTTTTAGTCACCTCTTATGAAGAGGGAAAATGATGTACTTGTTCTAAAACCGATACACTCAGTATCATAAAATACATAAGCGAGCATTTTAAGGCCATTTTCCCAGCTAAAGCAGATCTAATACTTGTTCATTGAGTACCCTTTTAGTTGTCTCTTACAAAATGCAAGGATATGATGTACCTATTCTAAGCTAGATACACACAGCACTAAAGCAAACACATACACCACCGCCATCATTGTTTTTACATTGACTTTTCTATGCTGGCATGGATTGGACTTTCTGAGGCAGTTTTACAACTGGATGCCCTTCCTGATATCAACCCTTTTACAACACACAAGAGATATTGTGTATTTCTTCTAAACTAGACACACGAATAAAAAAAGGGAAGAAAGATGATAGTGATATAAATCACCTACCTTAAAATTATAATCTAGTCTCCATTCAATTTCAATGATGTGTGGAAGATTTTTAGAGTTTCTAAAATATAAACAAAAGCTCAACATAAGAGTTAAGAAAGAATTATTCACAGTGTAACCCCTTTGATACCAATCTGCCCATCGCTGCATTTGAGTCTATGAAACAAAACCACCCAATTAAATGGATTATTATTTAAATTAAAACCTTCCAGCATAATTTTACATAAGAAACTTTTGTTAAGTTGACACAAATATTAGCTAATAATGGAATAATTAATAATTACAATAGATCTCTCCAAATTTTTCATTAATTAATTAAAACATAGGCGGTGGATTGGCAGTATCGGTAGAGGGTCGGACGCCATGCTTTCCAGCATAGTTACGTCCCTTTACGATCTGAGTTCAAATCCCGCCGAGGATGACTTTGCCTTTCATCCTTACGGGGTCGATAAAATAAAGTACCAGTAATGCACTGGGTGATTGCTGGCCTTGTGCCTAAAGTAGAAACAATTAATTAATTAAAACATTTTTTTTTTTAAATGGTGAGAAAACAGTTAAATTATGATCTAAAATGTTTCAATTCTTTTGTTTGTTTGGAGATGTTTGCGTATATGTGGGTATTGGTGACTTGACAAAAAGCACCCAGTCCACTCTGTAAGATGGTAGTGCTGGTGCCATGACAAAAAGCATCCAATTCACTCTCTCAAATGTTATTGGTGCCTTGATAAAATGCTCCCAGTACACACTATAAAGTGGTTAGCATTAAAGCATTAAGAAGGGTATCCAGCTGTAAAACACTAAAGTAAAAATGGAGCATGAGCAAGACATGGTTACCTGACCAGTCAAGCCTCCAAACATGACAACATGGCTAACCCATGCAAGCATGGAATATAGATGTTAAATGATGATGTTGATATGGAGTCCCTCCGTCATTCGTAACGACGGAGGGACATCAGTTGATTCAATCAACGAAACTGCCTGTTAATGAAATTAACATTTAAGTAGCTGAGCATTCCACAGAAACATGCACCCTTAATGTCATTCTCAGCGAGATTCAGCATGACACTGTGTAAGACAAGACTAGTCCTCTTGAATCACAGGTACAACTCATTTTTGCCAGCTGAGTGGACTGGAGCAATGTGAAATAAAGTGTCTTACTCAAGGACACAACATGCCACCTGGTCTGAGAATCAAAATCACGACCTTATGATTGTGAGCTGAATACCCTAACCACTAAGCCTTCACTGAGAAAAAAAAAATACTGAAAGATTAGAATTACAACAGTTTACTTACTCAGCTAAGAAGGCTTGAAGGTATGGTTTATTTTCCTGAAAATTATGAAATGAAGTAAAAAGAATCTCAAATTAAATATCTGAAGACAAGTCATATTTTACACTAAAAATAGAATTCAACTAAAAATTTGATATCAAACCACTTGAAACTGTCACTGGTTCTATGATACAAGACCACCCTAAACTGCCACTGGTTCTATGATACAATACCACCCTAAACTGCCACTGGTTCTATGATACAAGATCACCCTAAACTGTCACTGGTTCTATGATACAAAACCACCCTAAACGGTTGCTGGTTCTATGATACAAGACCACCCAAAACTGTCACTGGTTCTATGATACAAGACCACCCTAAACTGTCATTGGTTCTATGATACAAGACCACCCTAAAATGTCACTGGTTCTATGATACAAGACCACCCTAAACCGTTACTGGTTCTATGATACAAGACCACCCTAAACTGTTACTGGTTCTATGATACAAGACCACCCTAAACTGTCATTGGTTCTATGATACAAGACCACCCTAAACTGTCACTGGTTCTATGATACAAGACCACCCTAAACTGTTGCTGGTTCTATGATTCAAGACCACCCTAAACCGTTACTGGTTCTATGATACAAGACCACCCTAAACTGTTACTGGTTCTATGATACAAGACCACCCTAAACTGTTGCTGGTTCTATGATACAAAACCACCCTAAACTGTTGCTGGTTCTATGATACAAAACCACCCTAAACTGTTGCTGGTTCTATGATACAAAACCACCCTAAACTGTTGCTGGTTCTATGATACAAGACCACCCTAAACTGTTGCTGGTTCTATGATACAAAACCACCCTAAACTGTTGCTGGTTCTATGATACAAGACCACCCTAAACTGTCATTGGTTCTATGATACAAGACCACCCTAAACTGTTGCTGGTTCTATGATACAAGACCACCCTAAACTGTTGCTGGTTCTATGATACAAGACCACCCTAAACTGTTGCTGGTTCTATGATACAAGACCACCCTAAACTGTTGCTGGTTCTATGATACAAGACCACCCTAAACTGTTGCTGGTTCTATGATACAAGACCACCCTAAACTGTTGCTGGTTCTATGATACAAGACCACCCTAAACTGTTGCTGGTTCTATGATACAAGACCACCCTAAACTGTTGCTGGTTCTATGATACAAGACCACCCTAAACTGTTGCTGGTTCTATGATACAAAACCACCCTAAACTGTTGCTGGTTCTATGATACAAAACCACCCTAAACTGTTGCTGGTTCTATGATACAAAACCACCCTAAACTGTTGCTGGTTCTATGATACAAAACCACCCTAAACTGTTGCTGGTTCTATGATACAAGACCACCCTAAACTGTCATTGGTTCTATGATACAAAACCACCCTAAACTGTTGCTGGTTCTATGATACAAGACCACCCTAAACTGTCATTGGTTCTATGATACAAGACCACCCTAAACTGTTGCTGGTTCTATGATACAAGACCACCCTAAACTGTTGCTGGTTCTATGATACAAAACCACCCTAAACTGTTGCTGGTTCTATGATACAAAACCACCCTAAACTGTTGCTGGTTCTATGATACAAGACCACCCTAAACTGTTGCTGGTTCTATGATACAAAACCACCCTAAACTGTTGCTGGTTCTATGATACAAGACCACCCTAAACTGTCATTGGTTCTATGATACAAGACCACCCTAAACTGTTGCTGGTTCTATGATACAAGACCACCCTAAACTGTTGCTGGTTCTATGATTCAAGACCACCCTAAACTGTTGCTGGTTCTATGATACAAGACCACCCTAAACTGTTGCTGGTTCTATGATACAAGACCACCCTAAACTGTTGCTGGTTCTATGATACAAGACCACCCTAAACTGTTGCTGGTTCTATGATTCAAGACCACCCTAAACTGTTGCTGGTTCTATGATACAAGACCACCCTAAACTGTTGCTGGTTCTATGATACAAGACCACCCTAAACTGTTGCTGGTTCTATGATACAAGACCACCCTAAACTGTTGCTGGTTCTATGATACAAGACCACCCTAAACTGTTGCTGGTTCTATGATTCAAGACCACCCTAAACTGTTGCTGGTTCTATGATACAAGACCACCCTAAACTGTTGCTGGTTCTATGATACAAGACCACCCTAAACTGTTGCTGGTTCTATGATTCAAGACCACCCTAAACTGCCAGTGGTTCTATGATATAAAACCACCCCAAAATACCAAATCGTGTATTATTAATTTATCTAAAAATGTTTCATCATAATTATATATATGAACCTTTGTGAAGTTATGTTACAAACAACAGCTTAACACTTTAGCATTTAAACTTTCTATTCAAACTGGCTGTAACCAGACTCTCATACTGATGTTAAAGTATTGTTCTCAACATAAATAATATCAAAATCT
>OZ024740.1:71792894-71795394 GCA_964016885.1 Eledone cirrhosa
TCCCAAATAACCGACAGTGACTATATAATTATTGCTGGCGACCTAAATGGCCACGTTGGACAACATTGTGACGGCTATGACGGAATCCACGGAGGCTATGGGTTTGGTACTAGAAATGAGGAAGGCTCCAGAATCCTGGAATTCTGTGATGCAAATAACCTAACTATCTGTAACACTAACTTAAAAAAACGAGACAATCACTTGATCACCTACAGATCAGGGGAACATACCAGCCAGGTAGATTATATCCTTACCAGAAGACGTGACAGAGTGTCTGTTGTAAACACTAAATCCCTCCCCCATGAAGAATGCACCTCCCAACATAGACTCATAATTAGCGACCTCATAGTCAGGACGAGACGTACTAGACAGCAGAAGAGGACTATCCTCAGGAGAAAAATATGGAAGCTAAAGGATCCCACAGCCAGAAATAAATTTCAAAGCATATTACTTGATGCTTTCGACAGTAAGGAAGAGCAATTAGAGTCGTACAAGGTAGAGGAACAGTGGGAATTCCTGAAAGCAAACCTGCTGATGGCGGCAGACGAAGTCTGTGGCTGGGGCAGGCCTGTAGGCAGGAGGAGAGTAACATGGTGGTGGAACAGTAAGGTGGAGGGGTCAATCAAGGCCTAAAAGCAGGCTTGGAAAGCATGGCGGGATGGGGGAAGTAGTGAAGACTATCAAGTGGCCAGGAGGGAAACTAGGAGACAAGTGTACTTCGCAAGAAGGGAAGCAGAGGAAAGAAAGTTCAAGCATGTTCTACAACGCGAGGACCAAAAACGTGAGGTGTTCAGAATTGCTAGGCAATGTGTCAAGGAAAACCGTGATATTGTCGGGGAGAAGTGTGTACTTAACGATGATGGCGTACTTGCCATCACTGACGCTGATAAGAAGGTAGCTTGGAAGTGTCACTACGAAAGGCTACTAAATGAGGAGAATAAATGGGAGAAAGACAGTCTCCCCCACATCGACCCAATAGAGGGACCAGCAGTGTTAGTCGAAGGTAGTATAATAAGTAAGGCAATCAAACATATGAAGACGGGTAAGGCGGCTGGGCCTTCGGAAATAGTTGCTGAGATGCTGAAAGCCTCTGGAATGGTGGGACACACCATGGTCACCCGGATAGTAAACCAAGTCATACAGAATGGGGTTGTTCCGAAGGACTGGCGTAGCAGCATCATCATTAACTGTTACAAGAGTAAAGGAGACGCCCTAGATAGGAGTAACTATAGAGGCATTAAACTAATCGACCAGGTCATGAAGGTCACGGAAAAAGTAATAGCGCAACTAATCAGAGAGAGAATTGATCTAAATGAAATGCAGTTCGGGTTTGTGTCAGGCAAAAGTACCACAGACGCTCTTTTCATTGTACGACAACTACAGGAGAAGTACCTAGCTAAAAGTAAACCCCTATACTTAGCTTTTGTCGACTTGGAGAAAGCCTTCGACAGAGTCCCCCGTTCCATTATCTGGTGGGCTCTTAGAAAACTAGGTGTTGATGAATGGCTTGTGAGAGCTATACAAGCCATGTATAAAGAAACAGTCAGCAAGGTTAGAATTAACAACGAATATAGTGAAGAGTTTAGCGTAAAAGTTGGTGTCCATCAGGGCTCTGTTCTTAGCCCCCTACTATTTATTATTGCCCTTCAGGCTATAACAGAGGAGTTCAAGACCGGCTGCCCATGGGAACTCCTATACGCAGATGATCTAACGCTCATAGCTGAATCAATGGCCGAGCTAGAGAAGAAATTCAAAACATGGAAGCATGGCCTAGAATCAAAAGGCCTTAAAATTAACCTAGCTAAGACTAAAGTTCTAGTTTGTAGGAAAGAAAATAAGGCGCCGGTCCCTTCCAGGAAATGGCCATGCTCAGTGTGTAGGAAAGGCGTAGGTAGAAACTCCATTTTATGTCCCAAATGCAAAGTATGGGTGCATAAAAGATGTAGTGGGATCACAGGTAAGTTAACTAAGAACATAGATTTTACATGTGGCCGGTGCTCTGGTGCAATAAGTAGCAGCAAGTGCACACAAAATACTAGCTCTTTCAATTGCACAGAGGGTTCTATAGAAATAGTGGACAGCTTCCGTTACCTGGGTGACAAAATCAGCAGTGTTGGAGGGTGCTCTGAAAGTACAGTAGCTAGAGTCAGAACTGGATGGAAAAAGTTCAGAGAGCTTATACCACTATTAGCCGCTAAAGGGTTCTCCCTAAAAATGAAAGGCGGGTTGTACGATGCCTGCATACGAACAGCAATGTTGCATGGCAGTGAGACCTGAGCATTGTGTGCAGAGGATATACGCAGACTAGAGAGGAATGAAGCTTGCATGCTCTGCTGGATGTGTAATAGTAATATACGTGAACGGCAAAGCATAAACGAACTAAGGAAAAAATTAGAAATAAGAGGGATCAGATGTTGTTTACTCGAGAGAAGGCTACGTTGGTATGGTCACGTGATGCGCATGAAAGACGACAGCTGTATAACAAAGTGCAGGACAATAA
>OZ024740.1:71830394-71832894 GCA_964016885.1 Eledone cirrhosa
GAACAGAGCCCTGATGAACACCAACTTTTACGCTAAACTCTTCACTATATTCGTTGTTAATTCTAACCTTGCTGACTGTTTCTTTATACATGGCTTGTATAGCTCTCACAAGCCATTCATCAACACCTAGTTTTCTAAGAGCCCACCAGATAATGGAACGGGGGACTCTGTCGAAGGCTTTCTCCAAGTCAACAAAAGCTAAGTATAGGGGTTTACTTTTAGCTAGGTACTTCTGTATTTGTCGTACAATGAAAAGAGCGTCTGTGGTACTTTTGCCTGACACAAACCCGAACTGCATTTCATCTAGATCAATTCTCTCTCTGATTAGTTGCACTATTACTTTTTCCGTGACCTTCATGACCTGGTCGATTAATTTAATGCCTCTATAGTTACTCCTATCTAGGGCGTCTCCTCTACCCTTGTAACAGTTAATGATGATGCTCCTATGCCAGACCTTTGGAACAAGCACATTCTGTATGACTTCGTTTACTATCCGGGTGACCATGGTGTGTCCCATCATTCCAGAGGCTTTCAGCATCTCAGCAACTATTTCCGAAGGCCCAGCCGCCTTACCCGTCTTCATATCTTTGATAGCCTTACTTATTATACTACCTTCAACTAACACTGCTGGTCCCTCTATTGGATCGATCTGGGAGAGACTATCCTTTTCCCATTTATTCTCCTCATTTAGTAGCCTTTCGTAGTGACACTTCCAAGCTATATATATATATATATATATATATATATATATATATATATATATACACATATATATATACATATATATATATACACACACATATATATATACATATATACACACATATATATATACATATATACACACATATATATATATATATATACACACATATATATATACACACATATATATATACATATATATATTTATACACACATATATATATACATATATATATATATACACACATATATATATACACACATATATATATACATATATATATATATGCACACATATATATATACATATATATATATATACACACATATATATATACATGGGGAGACCCAAGATGACTTGGGATGAGGTGATAAAAGCCGACCTTACCCAACTACACCTCTCAAAGTCAATGACACACGACCGTGACTTCTGGCGTCACGCAGTAATACAGGGTACCCGACCTCCCATGGGTACATGCTGAAGCATATAAACAATATGCCCCCCCCCCCCCACCGCAAGGTGGTCGTGGAGGTGCCACGGCAAAAAAGCACCCAGCCCACACTGTAAAGTGGACGTGTAGGCGCCACGAAAAAGCACCCAGCACTCACTGTAAATGAGGTTGGTGTTAGGAAGGGCATCCAGCTGTAGAAATCAAGCCAGATCAGTTCCTGTATGAGCAAGGCATGGTCAGCCGACCAGACACTGCCCACAACAGGACAACCCGTCTAACCCATGCTAGCGTGGAAGAACGGACGTAAAACGGTGATGATGATGATGATGATATATACACACATATATATATACATATATATATATATACACACATATATATATACATATATATATATATATATATACATATATATATATATATATACACACATATATATATACATATATATATATACACATATATATATACACACATATATATATATATATATACATATACATATACATATATATATATACATACATATATATATATATATATACATACATATACATATATATAGATATATATAAATCATCATCATCATCAACGTTTAACGTCCGTGTTCCACGCTTGCATGGGTTTGGACGGGGGTAGTCACACTTGAGGCAAGAGTGATTGTCTTGCTCGCATAGGACTGTCTGGCAGGTTTTCTACAGTTGGATGCCCTTCCTAACACCAACCACATTTACAGTGTGGGTCTGGGAGGTTTTTACCGTGTTGCCTACACGGCCACATTACAGTGTGGACTGTGTGTTTTTTTGTCGTGACACCTACACGATCTCATTTGTTTCGGCCTGGATGGCGCGGCACCAACATAACTTTACATAGAACGGGGTGGTGTGGATGGGGTGGGACGGGGTGTATTTTGTTAGAGATGCCTACTGGCTGGAGTAGGTTTTACTATATATTTAGGTAAGGCGGGTCTTCTCTGTTACTGAGTACCGCCAAAGGTCTCGGTCCAGTGACATTGTCTTGGAGAGGTGTAAGTGTGTGATGTCGGAGTTTATCAGCTCGTCCCAGGTTTTTCTAGGTCTGCCTATTCTGTGACTACCGTCTATCTTTATTGCCCTGCACTTTGTTATACAGCTATCGACTTTCATGCGCATCACGTGTCCATACCAACGTAGCCTTCTCTCGAGTAAACAACATCTGATCCCTCTTATCTCTAATTTTTTCCTTAGTTCGTTTATGCTTTGCCGTTCACGTATATTACTGTTACACATCCAGCGGAGCATGCAAGCTTCGTTCCTCTCTAGTCTGCGTATATCCTCTGCACACAATGCCCAGGTCTCACTGCC
>OZ024740.1:71842894-71960394 GCA_964016885.1 Eledone cirrhosa
CAGCCAAAAGGGCACATAATGGGAAAATACTTGGAAGGGAAGTTTGCCCCTGAAATGGGAATACAAAGGGAATAAAACAAGTTTCGTGTAAATCGAAGCACGAGTTCCCGAGATATGGGGTTTTCTGGGTACCTTCATAGAGAGAGAGAGAGAGAGAGAGAGAGAGAGAGAGAGAGAGAGAGAGAGAGAGAGAGAGAGAGAGAGAGAGAGAAAGAGAGAGAGAATGATAGAGAGAAAGAGATAATTGTTGTGAGAGAGTAGATTGAAAGAGAGAGAGAGAGCTGGTGGTGTTGTGTATATATATGTGTATGTGTCTATGACCAGTGTATATAGATCAGACATCCACATATATATATATATATATATATATATATACACACATATATATATATATATATATATATATATATATATACACACATTTATATATATATATATATATATATATATACACACATTTATATATATATATACATATATATATATACACACATTTATATATATATATATACATATATATATATACACACATTTATATATATATATATATACACACATTTATATATATACATACACACATGTATATATATATGGGCCTTCCAGTTTCATTTCACATTATATACACATCTGTGTATATTTTAATTATTTAAAAATTATTTTTATGTGAACGTGACCCAACGGGTCACGGGTGGTCTAGTACATACTAAATTTAAAGGTTGTGCACAGACCATGGGTCATCAGTGTTGTCCTTTCCTTTTGTGTCTCAACCATAAAAAAATAATTAAATGATAATTAAATTTAAATAACAATTGTTTCTACTTTTGGCACAAGGCCAGCAATTACTCAGTACATTACTGGTACTTTATTTTATCGACCGCGTAAGGATGAAAGGCAAAGTTAACCCTGGCGGGATTTGAACACAGTCCGTAAAGGGACGTAACTATGCTGCAAAGCATGGCGTCCGGCCCTCTACCGATACTGCCAATCCACCACCTAAATTTAAATAATAAATGTATAATATGGTTGGTTGATCTCGCTGCATCAATTGAAGACAGTTGCTTCTGATAGGACCTGCTGGAAGATGTGTCTGAGGACTCTGCCTCCAAGACACTCTCAGGAATAAGTGGAAGAAGAAGAGAAAGAGAAGAAAAAAATAATAATTACGTTAGTGCGCTTTCATCAGCATTTTCTTTGGTAGCTTTAGTAACAAACGAAGACAGGCAGGAATATGTTTGTTTGCACAGAGCCGTATCAAGTCTCCTCAGACGACTATCTGTAAAAAGAACATACACACACACATATTATCATCATTTTATATCTACTTTTCCATGCTGGCATGGGTTGGACAGATCTAATCAGATCTAATATCCTATGAGATGGCTCATGAGACCATGGTGATGTCTGTTCTTCCTAAGAAGCCATGACAACCTCTCTAGTGATGGTATCATGATAAAATGCACCAAGTACAGTCTGTAAAGTGGATGCCATTAGAAACCGTATCAAAAATGGTTGAGAGAACTCTTTAATCACATCAAGGGTATGACAACCTCTCTAACGCTGATATCACAATAAAATGCACCCAGTACACTGTAAAATGGATGCTGCTAGAAAGCTGTAGAAACCATGCCAGAATTGAAATTTATTTAGCAAGTAATTACTTTGTCTACACTGACCTGACCAAATAATTCCATTTTAGTGGGGCAGTACTACTACTTTATGTCAAACAATAAAACAATAAAACAATTCCTTCTACAACTTACAATTTGACAGAAGTTATCATATATATGATATTTACAGTTTGACAGAGGTTATCATATATATGATATTTACAGTTTGACAGAGGTTATCATATATATGATATTTACAGTTTGACAGAGGTTATCATATATATGATATTTACAGTTTGACAGAGGTCATCATATATATGAATATTTACAGCTTGACAGAAGTTATCATATATATGATATTTACAGTTTGACAGAGGTTATCTGTTAGACACGAAGTGACTAACAACAGAATGTTTTAGTCACTTAGTGTTCTAACATATATGTGTAGATCGTCAATTTTCTTTTTCAAGGTCTGGCCGTTGTGATTACATGCAATTGGCTAATTTTCAACCAATCAGAGTAAGTGTTGCCCAAAAGCATCCGCCATGTTTTTTTGTTTGTTTTCCTAGTTCATTTATTTTTGTTATTTCGTCGTTATATGAATTTTTAAAATTTATATTAACTATTTTTAAAACAAATGTAATATATTGACGTTAGGGTTAGGGGGTCAATAGATAAGATGAAAGTCTACCGTAAAAGTTTGTACAAATATTTTTTAATTTATCGTTTGTACAAAACGATTCTAAATTTTTGTTTGTAAACATTTTTTAAACACTTCAACATAGCGTATATTCATGTTCTGTAATGTCCCATTTTTGTGCGCCCTTGTGATATAAAGAAATATATCTTTGTATCTCGTTCCTCTTTATATATTGCAATCGAGTATAGGCAGAGTTCCGATTATAATACAAACTGCACTTTGTAAATATTTGTAAAAATAATTTTTCTAAAAACATTGTAAAAATTTGTGTCAAGATCGGTCAAAAAAAATTTCAAATCGAATGTGTAATATTGATGTTTCAGTTAAAATGTATAAATACAGTTGAGAGACGAGTTATTTCCCTTTAATGCAACGTGAGCAGACGATAAATTATTGAAAAGGCTCAAATTTTCACTATTACACATTTGCATTATTGTCAGTATTAACTTTGCCTTTCATCTTTCGGGGTCGATAAAATAAAGTACCAGTAATACACTGTCACTATAAGTAGATGCTATTCAAATTGAATTCCAATTGTTGGTTCTATTTCTTTAGTAGTTTCATTTGCACTGTACTACATTTGTATACTTACAAAGCGTTAAAAAGTTAGCGACATCATTGGTAAGTTATACCTTCCTATTAAATAAACCTTTGCATTATTTCGCGTGCAATAGTACAAAAATTAAATGTTCTTTACAAGAAACAGGAATATATGTTTATTTAAAACAAAACTGATGCATCCGCTTTTCTCTCTCTCTCTCTCTCTCTCTCTCTCTCTCTCTCTCTCTCTCTCTCTCTCTCTATATATATATATATATATATATATAAGTACTGAGTGAGAGGGGGGAGGATAAATAGAAAAATATATGAATATATGTATATGCAAAGTTTTATTTAAATTGTTGGGTTAACAACGAGTAAATATTTATAACTGATATAAAAGCACTCAACAAGTATTTGGAGTATATTTACGATATTAAATAAATGGAAACTATATTTATAAAACCATATTTATTTCATTATATATATTTCAGGGATATCATATTAAAAATATGTTATGCCTTCTTCAGACAAAATACAATATAAACAGTCTTATAAATAGTGTATATATATAGTGTATATATATATATATATATATATATATATATATATATATATATATATATATATATATATATATATATATATATATATGTATACATACACTCAAACACACATATATATATATATATATATATATATATCCTAGCTGGCCTGTCGGGCTTGCGCCCGGCTAGGTATATTTATTAATATATATCATGTTTAACTAGAGTTATTACAAGGCAGTATCGGTAGAGGATCGGACGCCATGCTTTCCAGCATAGTTACGTCCCTTTACGATCCGAGTTCAAATCCCGCCGAGGTTGACTTTGCCTTTCATCCTTACGATGTCGATAAAATAAAGTACCAGTAATGCACTGGGTATTTGCTGGCCTTGTGCCTAAAGTAGAAACAGTTATTACAAGCGTTGCCTTAAAAAAAATTAAACTAGACATGAAAAATGAACAAGCTCAAAAGAGCCACAGAATGTTATAATAAACCTTCAAAAATATTGTAATCATTATCTATCCCACCGAGGTTGACTTTGCCTTTCATCCTTACGGGGTCGATAAAATAAAGTACCAGTAATACACTGGTGCCAAAAGTAGAAACAATTATCTATCTGTGGAATCCTTTATAAAAATATCACAATAAATACAGCTATAAATAATTACGTAATATTATTATCATATACTCAGTCTCTTTTTTTATAAAATCTGTGGCAGATGAAAAAGGAACTCAAGACGACACGATAATTAATTAAGTGAATTTATAATATAGAATTCGGTTTAAGTGCATTTCGTATTAATCATTACTAAACATCTAATATGAGATATTGGACATTAGCTTAAACCAACCATGCCTTTCTTTTTACACTATTTCACTTAGTTCATATAAAAATATGATTTACAACTATAAAATAAATAAATAAATATAATAACAGGGCTGCGGAGCCGAAATTTAGGAAATAATGGAGTATCGGATCCGGAGTTGGAGCCAGTCAATTTTTGGCCGACTCCGCAGCGCTGTATAATACATTTCATATTAAAGTTATTAATAAACCTATTTTACACTGCATGCAAATTACCATGAGATCATGATATTAGATATAAGATACAGCCGAATATCTACATCTGTAAAAGTACGAAAGCGAAGTAATGATAAATGGCTTAAGTTTGCAGTGATAAAAATTTGATGATACAATACGATTGTTAATGTTATAGTTCGATGAAAATGTAACAATATATAACTAAATTATTTTAATATTAGTATATTTATAAAATTATCATTATAGATTTGATCGTTCATATAAGCATCATATTAATTTTCAACACAATTATTTTGTTACTATGAGTATATGATAATAATTGTTTCTACTTTAGGCACAAGGCCAGCAATTAACCAGTGCATTACTGGTACTTTATTTTATCGACCCCGTAAGGATGAAAGGCAAAGTCAACCTCGGCGGGATTTGAACTCAGAACGTTAAGGGACGTAACTATGCTATGTATATGATAATAATTGTTTCTACGTTAGGCACAAGGCCAGCAATTAATCAGTGTATTACTGGTACTTTATTTTATCGACCCCGTAAGGATGAAAGGCAAAGTTAACCTCGGCTATGTATATGATAATAATTGTTTCTACGTTTGGCACAAGGCCAGCAATGACCCAGTGCATTACTGGTACTTTATTTTATCGACCCCGTAAGGATGAAAGGCAAAGTTAACCTCAGCGGGATTTGAACTCAGAATGGCAAGGGCTGTAACTCTTTGCGTCTAAGCATGGCGTCCGACCCTCTACTGATACTGCCACGTAATTATTTATAGCTGTTATTACATTAAACATAGTTGTATTTATTGATATTTTTATAAAGGATGCCACAGGTTGTACGATAGATAATGATTACAATATTTTTGAGTAACAACTCTAGTCCCCACACTTTTGAAGGTTTATTATAACATTCTGTGGCTCTTTTGAGCTTGTGCATTTTTCATGTCTAGTCATCATCATCATTTCATTTTACGTCCGCTTTTTCCCTGCTTGCAAGGGTGGGACGGGAACTGATGCTGGCTTGATTTCTACAGCTGGATGCCCTTCCTAACACCAACCTCATTTACAGTGAGTGCTGGGTGCTTTTTTGCCGTGGCACCTCCACGACCACTTTGCAGTGGAATGTTAAGGACCTCAGTCCCTATTATCTCATTTCTACAGCTGAGTAAACTGGAGCAATGTGAAATAAAGTGTCTTGCTCAAGGAAACAACACATCACCCGGTCTGAGAATTGAACTCACAACCTTTCGATTGCAAGGCCAATATTCTAACCACTAACCCATGTGCCTCTCATATATATGATATTTACAGTTTGACAGAGGTCATCATATATATGATATTTACAGTTTCACAGAGGTTATCGTATATATGACACTTCAAAATGAGGTATAGGTTGGAACGAGGAAGGGCATGCAGCCATTGTGTGAACTGCCTCAAAAACGTCTAGTCCAACCTATGTCAGCATTAAAAGTGGATGTAAAAACCACAATGATGATGATATATTCAAACACATCAGTGGAGCTGTTGTAAGTCTATACTGGTTACAAGTTAGAAACATTATCTGATGATATACAATAGTAAGATAATTTATTTTATATATATATATTGATAAGAGGCAGTTACTTGCAATATAAGTTTCACCAAGTGACCAATCTCAACTGTGATTGTGATCATCCACTTAGTGAAACTTGTGAATGAGGTTTGCCAAGCATGAAATCTATACAAGACAAGTGTACTCATCATTTTATGTCCACTTTTCCCTGCTTGCAAGGGTGGGACGGGAACTGATTCTGGCTTGATTTCTACAGCTGGATGCCCTTCCTAACACCAACCTCATTTACAGTGAGTGCTGGGTGCTTTTTTTTCCGTGGCACCTACACGCCCACTTTACAGTGTGGGCTGGGTGCTTTTTTTGCCGTGGCACCTCCACGACCACTTTGTAGTGGAATGATAGGGACCCCAGTCCCCATTATCTCATTTCTACAGCTGAGTAAAATGGAGCAATGTGAAATAAAGTGTCTTGCTCAAGGAAAGAACACATCACCCGGTCTGAGAATTGAACTCACAACCTTTCGATTGCAAGGCCAATGCTCTAACCACTAAGCCATGTGCCTCCATGTACTGTTTGTGTATTCTTGTAAATTCTCAATGCACCCACCTTCTGCTTTATATCATATATTTTATGTTACTAATTCTTTAATAAATTAAAATGTTAAGTCAGCAGCTTTCTGATAGGTTTGTCATTGAACCCATATAACAGAGGAGACTTCTGGCACTCTTGGTCCCTGAACCACTTCCTTGCTGATTGCTATCAGTGCAGAGTTGATCACCTGCAAGAGTGAGTCCTGTGAGTTGGAATGGCTATTTCAATGCGTATTCCTCGCTTTCTTCTAGGGTAACGCTTTCTCCATTCCGAACACTGGGACCATAAAGTGGCTTGTGCCTGGGCTGTGCACACCAGAGTGCATTTCCCCACACTGTCTGGAATTGTATCATTGTAGTAGTGATGGTGTAGGGTGCAAATATGTATGATATCTTGACACTAGGCAATAATTGTAGGAGCTGGTACAGAATGTGTCAGCTTCAGCATTTGGTCATCAGAAGAAGGGAGGTAGGTGTAAAAACCAAATTCACTACCTTCAATTCGGTATTTGTACCAACCCTTACATATGGTCATGAATCTTGGGTAATGACCGAAAGAATACGTTCATGAATACAAGCAGCCAAAATAGGGTTCCTCCAAAGAGTCTTTGGAGTAACATTACTCGATTGAGTGCATAGCTTGGAAATCAGGGAGTCACTCTAGGTAAAGCTGCTACACCAAAGCTCCGATATTACAGTCATATGGTCAGAATGTCTAAGGAGAGAAACCCCGGACTAATTTTATGAGTAAAACAGCAGGCAAGAAAGCCAAGGGTAGAATCTGAGCAAGCTGGTTGGATAACATCCATGAACTCAGTTGGTTTCACTTGGGGATCAAGCCAGATCAAGTGGAGACAGTTGCTTCTGAAAGGACTTTCTGGAAGGTGTGTTTGAAGACTCTAATCCCATGACCCTCTCAGGGATAAGTGGGCAAAGAAGAAGAGATCTGTTGATACACTTAACAGAGTTTCTTACATTAAAGTATGCAAGTTTTTTTTTAGATAAATTCTGAAATAATTGTTTCTACTTTTGGCACAAGGCCAGCAATTATCCAGTGCATTACTGGTACTTTATTTTATTGACCCCGTAAGGATGAAAGGCAAAGTTAACCTCGGCGGGATTTGAACTCAAACCATAAAGGGGCGTAACTCTTTGCTGCAAAGCATAGCGTCAGACCCTCTACCGATACTGCCAATCCACCTCTGAAATAATACAATGTCACGTGATTGTAAAGTGAAGAAGAGCAACAAAAAGCATTTGAAATGAAGGAAGAGAGAAGGTTAATTTTTTTTCTTCTGGAATGTACCATTTAGTCTAAAGACTGATTGTTTCTTCAGTTGTATGTTTCAAATGTTAAATAGTTGGTGGTATACACACACACACATATGCATACATATAAACAGGCACATGCACCTGTATGTTTGGAGTGGATAAAGCTTGTAGAATATACAGGGCTGTGATTAAATATAGTGAAACATTTAATTTGTTGCTTCATGTGGGTTTGCTATTCATTACTGATAGATATATATCTCTCTCTGGATACTAAGTTAAACAGGAAATATATTAAATGACCCAGTATGCATGAAAAATTACCACATATACCCAAATATAGCCTAATCGCCTATTTTATGTCTGAGAAATGGGCAAAAATACAAACCCCATTTATAAGCTGAGGTAGCTAATCAACACATTATGTTTAGATGGCACAGTTTTGAAATTCTCATGAGTATATCTATGAAGTTTTAATATTTTGATATTTAAGATGTTTTAAATGTTGTTTAGAGTAAAGTTTTTGTTTCACAATTCCATTATGTAATGCTTCTTTTACCAATTTCCAACCGTTTTGAAGGCCATGTTCATTTTCAAAACATTTCAAAACCGTTGTAAAATTCATTTCCAAAGCAAAAATACTTTAGCACCTCATTTACATAGAATTTGAAGTTGGTGAAAATCATCAAAATATTGACCTCAAATATAAGCTAACCCAACCCCCATTTTACCATCAAATTTTTGTCACATATTTCTCAGTTTATATACAAGTAGATATTGTAAATATTAAAACAATTTAGAGAATGTGAGAGGTTATAAATAGTTCAAACCAATAAAAATATCTCATCCAATTCAACAGATTTATTTCATATTCTCTGCAGGATGTGATCTCATCAGGGAAGTGGCCTTGCTGGATATGTAGAAAAGGAGTTGGCAGAAACTTTATACAATGTACACAATGCAAATTTTGGGTACACAAGAGGTCTAGTGCGATATTAAGCAGATTAACAGGAAAGGTAGATTTCATATGTGGCAGATAATCAGTTATAGTTAGTAGTAAGAAGATGAGTGAAATAACTTTCCCTAATCACAGGAAGGGTCCTTAGAAGTAATTGATAGCTTCTGCCTACTAGATGTTCTAATTAGCATTGGAGGTGGGTGTTCTGAGAGCATAGTAGCTAGAAGAAGAACAAGATATACGAGTAATTATATGTAGTGTGCAAGAGAGAAGACTGCACTGGTATAGACATTGTTGAGGGAAGAAGTGTCAAGAAATTCCAGTGAAAGAAAGCTGCAATAGCAGAAGTGGGGAGAACTGACTCCAGCTTGCTGAAGCTCACAGAGATGATAAAGAAGCATGACCAGTGGAGGGATGCTGTGCTGAAAAAGACCTATAAAAGCATAGAAAAGCAAACGTAGAATAGTGATGATAATGATTATACACACACACACATGTATATATACACAAAATAACTGAGACTGCGTAAATGTATATAAATGTATACATATTTTTGTATAGACATGTAAACACCACAAAAATGGCACTACAACGGAATTGGATGTCATAAATTTATTCACGCAGTCTCGATTACTTTTATTCTGCATGTATACAGATACAACTTTATTGTACACAAACTAATATATTTCTTCCTTGTACTGTGTTGTTTGCTTTGTTTACACACACCCATACATAAATACATATATATATATATATATATATATATATAACAAAGGTGTGGTAAGATACCAGGTGGACCATAAAGCACCAGAGTACTCGATACTTAAGGCCAGAGCTCAGCAGTCGAGGTCCTGACTCTTTTCTTATATATATATATGGATCAATAAGACAATAGAGGTAGTTCGAGTTAGTAATCGAATAATTAAGCTTAGATTAGTTGTAGGTAGGAGACTACTGACAATCATCTCGGTCTATGCTCCCCAAGCAGGCCTAGGCAAAGATGAGAAAGACTGCTTTTATGAGCAACTTTTGCAAACAACCACAATGACAGAGGACGGAGACATCGTTATGCTAGCAGGAGACTTCAATGGTCATGTTGGACAGCTCCAGGATGGTTACACTGGGGTACATGGTGGGTACGGTTACGGTTCAAGAAATGAAGAAGGAGTGAGACTTCTTGAATTTTGTGATGCAAGTACATTGACTATTTGCAACACAAACTTCCAGAAACCTGCCAATCACCTAATAACCTACAAATCTGGTGAGCACATAAGCCAGATTGACTTCCTGCTAGTTAGGCAGCGGGACAGGCAGATAGTGTCTAATACCAAGGCATACCCTGGGGAAGAATGTACCCCACAGCATAGGTTAGTTGTTAGTGATATCTCAGTAAGCAAGAGATGGAATGAGACATATAGGAAGGTGTGGAGAAGAAAGGTCTGGAAGCTAAAAGACCTTTCACTAAAATTCAAATTTAGGAAAGCCCTTCAAGATGTATATGACGAAAAAGAAGACAATTTAGAGACGTATGACATAGATAATAACTGGAAGTTCTTACGTGACAACTTGCTGCAGACTACTGATGAAACCTGTGGCTGGAGCAGAGCTCCAACCAGACAGAGAGTGACCTGGTGGTGGAACAGCACAGTAGATAAGGCTATTAGAGACAAAAGACTAGCATGGAAGGCTTGGAAAAAGGGTGGGAGTAGGGAAGAATATACAGCCACTAAGAGAGAAGCTAGACGTCAGGTGTACTTAGCACGCAGGGAGGCAGGGAGTAGGAGGTTTGCCAATGTTCTGCGACGGGAAGATCAGAGGCGTGCGGTGTTCCACATTGCAAGGCAGTGTGTCAATGCAAATCAGGATGTTGTTGGTGATAAATGTGTCCGGGATGATGCCGGTGTACTTAGTGTCACGAATGACCAGAAAAAGGAGGCCTGGAAATGTCATTATGAGAGACTGATGAATGTGGAGAACGAATGGGAGAGAGAGAAATTACCCTTGGTAGATCCGACAGAGGGACCAGCTATTGAGATTGACGAATATAGGGTCCAAGAGGCGATTAGGGAAATGAAAAATGGTAAGGCGGCCGGACCATCGGGAATAGTTGCTGAGATGCTGAAGGCATCAGGGGACGTAGGCACTAAACTGGTTGCACGCATCATCAATCAGGCTATATATGGTGGTGTCATACCCAAAGACTGGTGCAGCAGTATTCTCATAAATTGCTACAAAGGTAAAGGGGATGCTTTGGAGAGGAGCAATTATAGGGGTATAAAACTGATAGATCAGGTTATGAAAGTGGCAGAAAGGATTTTAGCACAACTAATTAGAGAAAGGGTCAAACTAGATGAGATGCAGTTTGGTTTTGTGCCTGGGAAGAGTACAACAGATGCCCTCTTCTTGGTGAGACAATTGCAAGAGAGGTTCTTAGAGAAGAATAAGCCACTATACTTAGCCTTTGTTGACCTAGAGAAGGCCTTTGATAGGGTACCCCGATCTGTCATCTGGTGGTCCCTAAGGAAGCTGGGTGTTGAGGAATGGCTTGTGAGGACAGTGCAAACTTTGTACAGAGGTACTCTCAGTAAAGTCAGGGTAGGAATGGAGTTTAGTGAGGAATTCCAGATACAAGTAGGAGTACATCAGGGTTCGGTCCTCAGCCCGCTCTTGTTCATTATAGTCCTCCAAGCCATAACAGAGGAGTTTAAGACTGGCTGTCCATGGGAACTTCTCTATGCTGACGATCTGGCTCTTATGGCAGAATCAGTAGAGGAGCTAGAGAATAAATTCCGGCTATGGAAACAGCAGTTGGAAGCAAGAGGACTGAGAGTAAATCTAGCTAAGACAAAAGTGTTGATGAGTAGAAAAGAGGACAAAACCCTGATTCCGTCAGGGAAATGGCCATGTTCGATATGCAGAAAAGGAACTGGCATAAATTCTATAAAATGCACACAATGCAGGTCCTGGGTACACAAGAGATGTAGCGGGATAGCAGGCAAACTAACAGGTAGGGAGAAATATGTATGCAGTAGATGTACAGGGAAATTAGACAGTAGAAGTCGCACTGATAGACACATTTTTCAAATGCGAGAGGGCGCTATAGAAGTGGTGGATAGCTTCCGGTACCTAGGAGATCAGATTAGCATGGGAGGAGGGTGTTCCGAGGCCATAGTATCTAGAATAAGGACGGGTTGGAAGAAGTTTAGGGAGCTGCTTCCTCTGTTGACGAAGAAGGGTTTCTCCCTGCGTACGAAAGGCCGGTTGTATGATGCCTGTGTGAGGAGCGCGATACTGCATGGTAGTGAGACATGGGCAGCAACCGCAGAGGATATGCAACGGCTGGAGAGAAATGAGGCAAGCATGCTCCGTTGGATGTGCAGTGTAAATGTGCGTGAACGACCCAGCATAAATGTGTTGAGAGAGAAACTGTGTCCGAGAGGGATAGAATGTAGTGTACGGGAGAGGAGACTGAGGTGGTATGGACATGTGATGCGCATGGAGGATGACCGATGGGTGAAGAAGTGCCAGAAAATGCCAGTTGAAGGAAGACGTGGTAGAGGTAGACCACGAAAAACATGGGCAGAGGTGGTGAGAACAGACCTCAGATCATTGAAGCTCACGGTGGAGATGACGAGGGACCGTGACGAGTGGAGAGATGCTGTGCTGAATAAGACCCGTCCCACCCTTGCAAGCAGGGAAAAGCGGACGTAAAATGATGATGATGATGATGATATATACACAGGGTGTCTCAAAAAATGTATACACACTTTGATTAGAATGCTTTTAAAGTGGTAATTTACTATTTTATGTTCGTAAACTAAACTATTCCCGAATGTCAATAAAAAAAACAAAAAAACTTTATTAAAATTAATACAAATTACTGATAACAATTGAAAATGCTGCCTGCAATAGTAAATTACCGGTTTGGTTGAAAATATGTGGATGAGGGCAAAACGTAAAATCCGTCGACAATTTGGTACTTCAGACGCCCTGTTCCCAAGTTATTTGCATGAATTTATTTGGCGAAATACTGTTCGTGCTGATAATACTTTTGCAGCATTTTCAATTGTTATCAGTAATTTGTATTAATTTTAATAAAGTTTATTTTTTTTATTGACATTCGGGAATCGTTTAATTTACGAACGTAAAATAGTAAATTACCCATTTTTTAAGTTTAACAGCATTCTAATCAAAGTGTGTATACAATTTTTTGGGGACACACACACACACCCTGTATATGTATATATGTATTTATTCATACGCGCGAGCCGACACAGGCACCCTAACAATAACGTGTGGGTGTGTACAGTGAATCCGGCAAATCAGATAAGATATTTTCATTTTTTTCTGCTTCTGTCGAGATATATTAAGAATTCACCCAAATATACTATGTTCCACGTTCCACATTTTTTTCTTGCGGCGGGGAAAAAGAAACAGCTTTATTTCCGGGTAGGCGTGATTCATTGAACTAAAAATCAACACCACCTCACTTAGCTTCGTTTTAATACCCCGGTATACTATAGATATATACTTAAAGAGTGCTTTGTGGCAAAACGAATCATAGATTACCTACAATAAATTAATTAAGATATATTATTAAATAAAACGTCATTTATGGTTAAGTTCTTAACTGTGGAGAGGCGTAAAGGATAATCGTTGTACTGTCAACACTAAAATAAGAAGAAATAAATACCAATTTCAGGATGGAAAATGATTCCTTTAAACACTGATTCAACTAATGGCCGAAAACATTCGTCAGGTACGCTATGAGCGTCACCAGATGAACGAATTCCCTGATAGATGTCCTCAGATAAATCCATGTTTTTCTGTTTGTTTCTACCGTAAGTGGTTTCTAGTTTAGAAGAGTTCCAGTCAAAAGTGACAGTGACTGTTAAATGATTAGGCATACGTTAAGACGGGCGTTCCGGAAAGTGAAAGTAAATTTTTTGACAACAGTGAATTTGTTTTTTTGTTTTTTTTTAACAATGAAAGTTACGATACACACGCAATTGTATGGATTTCTTAATATATATATATGTGTGGGTGTGTATATGTGTGTATATATGTGTGTACACTGTGAATTTGTTTGTTTATTTACAACAGGTCTCTATAGTGATATGGCGTTAATTAGTATTGCGTGTGTGATTATTTTTTCTTTAGATAGACGTTAAACGATGATGATGACACAAACACATATATATATATACAAACACACACATATATATACATACAGACACACATATATATACACACATATACACACCCACACATATATATATATTAAGAAATCCATACAATTGCGTGTGTATCGTAACTTTCATTGTAAAAACAAACAAACAAATTCACTGTTGTCAAAAAATTTACTTTCACTTTCCCGAACGCCCGTCTTAACGTATGCCTATATATATATAATGAAATATATATATATATTAAAATACAAATATTAATAAAATAGATTTTCTTTTGATCAATTAAATTTTATTATACATATTTCGGAGGTACAACAGTACGTCCTCACCAGACAAAATATAATGATACATGACATACCCTGAGATGTTAAATGGTTAAGATTTAATTTGATTAAATCTTAACCATTTAACATCTCAGGGTATGTCATGTATCATTATATTTTGTCTGATGAGGACGTACTGTTGTACCTCCGAAATATGTATAATAAAATTTAAATGATCAAAAGAACATCTATTTTATTAATATTTGTATTTTAATATATATATATATATATATATATACTGAAAATATCGAATAATGTACACCATTTCACCAGTATCACACACACACACACACGTGTATGCGCACATACGCACATATATACACACACACATACACACGCGTACATTAACATACAAAGAGACACACACACACACACACACACACACACACACACACACACACACACTTCTCCGTATAAGACAAGAGCTGAAAAATATCTTTTAACATGTTAAAATATCCCCCACACACTTACAGACACATTCCTACTGACCATCCCTCTACCACGAATTACTCTGCTACACACACACACACACACACACTTGTCTTAATAGGCATTTGAACTGTCAACAGGCTGCGGTTCGCACACACATCCCTGCTGACCATTATCACAACAACGAACCTCTTTACTACTACTACACACACACACACACATATTTGTTTTGAAAGACTTATTTTTCAGTGGCTTCTCAATCAGCCGACACAAACCTACATTTGGCGCAAAATCAATTTTTAACATTCACATGACCTCTACCGACCAATCAAAATTGTTTTGACCACAAGAATTTTTGCAACACGAATTGGCGCAAAACTTATTTTAATACCGCTGGAACCACTTTTTTAACATAAAAACAGGTAGAATTTCCAAAACTAATCAGATCAGAGCAAACATCACGGACGCTCTATCTCAAAATTATTTTTGAAAAGCATTAGAAATGCGCAACCGGTAAAACTTAAAACCAAAGCTGAATACTAACCAATACTATTACTGATTCTCACTTATTCCTAATTAAACTATTTTTCACTGTGAACAATTTGTCAGCATTTTCTTTTCCGTTTACCAATATATATATATATATATATATATATATATATATTTGATTATATATATATATATATATATTTGATTATATATATATATATTTGATTATATATATATATATATATATATGTATGTGTATAGCGAAGGAGTTGTGGTAAGGAACCAGATGAACCATAACGCACCAGAGTACTCAATACTTAGGGTAGTAGAGTGGGTAATAGGAGAAAGTATGACCCCGACGGCAGAGCTCAAGCCGTTTCAACGGCTATTTCTGGACTATGTGTATATATATATATATATCATCATCATCATCATCATCATTTTACGTCCGCTTTTCCCTGCTTGCAAGGGTGGGACGGGTCTTATTCAGCACAGCATCTCTCCACTCGTCACGGTCCCTCGTCATCTCCACCGTGAGCTTCAATGATCTGAGGTCTGTTCTCACCACCTCCGCCCATGTTTTTTGTGGTCTACCTCTACCACGTCTTCCTTCAACTGGCAATTCCTGGCACTTCTTCACCCATCGGTCATCCTCCATGCACATCACATGTCCATACCACCTCAGTCTCCTCTCCCGTACACTACATTCTATCCCTCTCAGACATAGTTTCTCTCTCAACACATTTATGCTGGGTCGTTCACGCACATTTACACTGCACATCCAACGGAGCATGCTTGCCTCATTTCTCTCCAGCCGTCGCATATCCTCTGCAGTTGCTGCCCATGTCTCACTACCATGCAGCATCGCGCTCCTCACACAGGCATCATACAACCAGCCTTTCGTACGCAGGGAGAAACCCTTCTTCGTCAACAGAGGAAGCAGCTCCCTAAACTTCTTCCAACCCGTCCTTATTCTAGATACTATGGCCTTGGAACACCCTCCTCCCTTGCTAATCTGATCTCCTAGGTACCGGAAGCTATCCACCACTTCTATAGCGCCCTCCTGCATTTGATAAATGTGTCTATCAATGCGACTTCTACTGTCTAATTTCCCTGTACATCTACTGCATACATATTTCTCCCTACCTGTTAGTTTGCCTGCTATCCCGCTACATCTCTTGTGTACCCAGGATCTGCATTGTGTGCATTTTATAGAATTTATGCCAGTTCCTTTTCTGCATATCGAACATGGCCATTTCCCTGATGGAATCAGGGTTTTGTCCTCTTTTCTACTCATCAACACTTTTGTCTTAGCTAGATTCACTCTCAGTCCTCTTGCTTCCAACTGCTGTTTCCATAGCCAGAATTTATTCTCCAGCTCCTCTACTGATTCTGCTATAAGAACCAGATCGTCAGCATAGAGAAGTTCCCATGGACAGTCAGTCTTAAACTCCTCTGTTATGGCTTGGAGGACTATAATGAACAAGAGCGGGCTGAGGACCGAACCCTGATGTACTCCTACTTGTATCTGGAATTCCTCACTAAACTCCATTCCTACCCTGACTTTACTGAGAGTACCTCTGTACAAAGTTTGCACTGTCCTCACAAGCCATTCCTCAACACCTAGCTTCCTTAGAGACCACCAGATGACAGATCGGGGTACCATATCAAAGGCCTTCTCTAGGTCAACAAAGGCTAAGTATAGTGGCTTATTCTTCTCTAAGAACCTCTCTTGCAATTGTCTCACCAAGAAGAGGGCATCTGTTTTACTCTTCCCAGGCACAAAACCCAACTGCATCTCCTCTAGTTTGACCCTTTCTCTAATTAGTTGTGCTAAAATCCTTTCTGCCACTTTCATAACCTGATCTATCAGTTTTATACCCCTATAATTGCTCCTCTCCAAAGCATCCCCTTTACCTTTGTAGCAATTTATAAGTATACTGCTGCACCAGTCTTTGGGTATGACACCACCAAATATAGCCTGATTGATGATGCGTGCAACCAGTTTAGTGCCTACGGCCCCTGATGCCTTCAGCATCTCAGCAACTATTCCCGATGGACCGGCAGCCTTACCATTTTTCATTTCCCTAATCGCCTCTTGGACCCTATATTCGTCAATCTCAATAGCTGGTCCCTCTATCGGATCTACCAAGGGTAATTTCTCTCTCTCCCATTCGTTCTCCACATTCATCAGTCTCTCATAATGACATTTCCAGGCCTCCTTTTTCTGATCATTTGTGACACTAAGTACACCGGCATCATCCCGGACACATTTATCTCCAACAACATCCAGATTTGCATTGACACACTGCCTTGCAATGTGGAACACCGCACGCCTCTGATCTTCCCGTCTCAGAATATTGGCAAACCTCCTACTCTCTGCCTCCCTGCATGCTAAGTACACCTGACGTCTAGCTTCTCTCTTAGTGGCTGTATATTCTTCCCTACTCCCACCCTTTTTCCAAGCGTTCCATGCTAGTCTTTTGTCTCTAATAGCCTTATCTACTGTGCTGTTCCACCACCAGGTCACTCTCTGTCTGGTTGGAGCTCTGCTCCAGCCACAAGTTTCATCAGTAGCCTGCAGCAAGTTGTCACGTAAGAAATTCCAGTTATTATCTATGTCATACGTCTCTAAATCGTCTTCTTTTTCGTCATATACATCTTGAAGGGCTTTCCTAAATTTGTATTTTAGTGAAAGGTCTTTTAGCTTCCAGACCTTTCTTCTCCACACCTTCCTATATGTCTCATTCCATCTCTTGCTTACTGAGATATCACTAACAACTAACCTATGCTGTGGGGGTACATTCTTCCCCAGGGTATGCCTTGGTATTAGACACTATCTGCCTGTCCCGCTGCCTAACTAGCAAGAAGTCAATCTGGCTTATGTGCTCACCAGATTTGTAGGTTATTAGGTGATTGGCAGGTTTCTGGAAGTTTGTGTTGCAAATAGTCAATGTACTTGCATCACAAAATTCAAGAAGTCTCACTCCTTCTTCATTTCTTGAACCGTAACCGTGCCCACCATGTACCCCAGTGTAACCATCCTGGAGCTGTCCAACATGACCATTGAAGTCTCCTGCTAGCATAACGATGTCTCCGTCCTCTGTCATTGTGGTTGTTTGCAAAAGTTGCTCATAAAAGCAGTCTTTCACATCTTTGCCTAGGCCTGCTTGGGGAGCATAGGCCGAGATGATTGTCAGTAGTCTCCTACCTACAACTAATCTAAGCTTAATTATTCGATTACTAACTCGAACTACCTCTATTGTCTTATTGATCCATTTCTCAGCCAGGAAAATGCCTACTCCCCCTAACCCATCATCCTTACCTACCCAGAATAGCTTATAGCTAAGACGTTTGCCTACAACTAGTCTCGCAGAGGCACCTCTCCATCTCACCTCTTGCACACAGCACACATCCACCTGCCTTCTCTCCAGCATCTCCGCTATTTCAGCAGATCTACCTCTGAGAGTGCCAACATTAAGTGTTGCAGCTCTGAGATGCGACGTCTTCATATTTTGTTGTTGTTCCTATTTGTTGCTGTGCTGATAAGCGTTTTGGCATTGATACACTGGTTGGATGCCCTTCCTAACACCAGCGCCACTTTACAACATGGATTGGGTGCTTTTATTTGTGCCACCAGCACTAGAGAGGATGTCTTACTAGACTCAAGGGCCCTCTCTACCCCTCCATTTTACAGCATGGTCATTAAAAAAACAAAACAAAAAAAACACAACTTATTGACACGACGTACACACACACACTCACACACCAACACTCATGCATACAATCACACACACCACTCACAAACGCACACATATATATATATTACCGACAGTACTGATACAAATACAAAATCAAAATCAAAATCAAAATATATATATATATATGTATATGTATAAGTTATATTTAATTTGTTGGAATTCTGACAAACATAAATGTTTATAACTGATATAGAGCACTCAACAAATTACTGGAGTAAATATTCCAAGATATTAATAAATGGAAACTATATTTATAAAACCATATTTATTTTATTATATATATTTCAAGGGCGACCAAGCCAATTCTTGGTGCACTTTCATCAGATAAAATACAAAATTTGTTTTATAAATAATGACATACCCATGGAAATCAACCTTAACGGTCGGAAATTCGCTATATGGTTTTATAAATATAGTTTCCATTTATTAATATCTTGATATATATATATATATATATATATATATATATATATACTCTTTTACTCTTTTACCTGTTTCAGCCATCCGGCTGAGGCCATGCTGGGGCACCGCCCTTGATATATATATATATTTTTTTTTTTAATCTTTAAATGGCAATGCTCCAACACGAGTTTGCAGCCATCATATATGTATATAAATGTGTGTGTATATATATATATAAATGTGTGTATATATATATATATATATATATATATATATATATATATATAACGTCCATTTTCCACATTAACATGATTTAGAGGCAAGCCGGATCAGGTAACCATGTCTTGCTCATACAGAACTGCTTCTGGCCTGGTTTCTACAGCTGGATGCCCTTCCTAGCACCAACCACTGAGTGTGCTGTGTGCTTTTTGTCATGAAACATACACAACCAATTTACAGTGTAGGTTGGGTGCTTTTTGTCATCCCAACATGACCACTTTACAGTGGGAACTTTAGTGGGGGAAGTGTGAGGATTGGGGAGGCAGGTATAGGGGCTGTGTGAGGAGTGTAGTGTTAAGACATGGGAGGTGTGTGGGGGGGAAGGTAGTGCATACTAGAGGTATGCTTCGGCCTGTGCTTATGGGAAGGCAGGTCTTTTATATTACTGCATAATGCCAATGATTTTGGTCCTGTCATCGCTTTGAGAGGTGCAATTGTGCATGGTCAGCTTTTATCACTTCATTCCAAGTCTTTGTATTCCATGGCTTCCATCAACTTTGAGCGCTCTGCACCTTTTTATACAACTGTCATCCTTCATATCTATCACATGTATATACCAATGCAATCTCCTCTCCTGCACACTGAATCTGATCCCTCTTATGCCTAATTTCTCTGTCAGTTCATTTATGCTTTGTTGTTTGTATATATGACTATTACACATCCATCGGAGCATGCAAGCTTCATTTCTTTCCAATCTTCACAGTTCCTCTACACACAGTACCCAGGTATCACTACCATGCAACATTGTTGTTTGTCTACATGCATCCTACAATTTGTCCTTCCTTTTGAGGAAAACACCTTTTGTAGCTAGCAGTGGTAGTAGCTCCCTGAATTTTCTTCATCCTATTCTTATGTTGGCTACTGTACTTTCAGAACACCCTCCTCCACTGCTAATTTGATCACCTAGGTAACAGAAACTGTCGACTATTTCTACAGAGCTTTCTGGGCATTTGAGAGAGCTAGTATCCTCTGGGCTCTTGCTACTTACTGCACTTGTGCATTCGCCACATATAAAACCTTCATTCTTTGATAGCCTGCCTGTGATCTCACTACATATTTTATGTACCTATAGCTTGCATTTGGGACATAGGATGGAATTTCTACCTACTCATTTTCTGCACACTGAACAAGGCTATTTCCCTGAGGGAATCTGGGCCCTGTTTTCTATTCTATTTACTAGGACCTTAGTCTTTGCCAAGTTGACTTTAAGACCTTTTGATTCTAGGCCATGCTTCCAGGCTTGGAATTTCTTTTTAATTCTACTATAGATTCAGCTATAAGTGTTAGATCATCTCCATACAGAAGTTCCCATAGGGTAGCCAGTCTTAAACTCTTCTGTTATAGCCTGTAGGACGATAATGAACTGGAGAGGGCTAAGGATGGAGCCCTGATGGACACCTACCTGCACACTAAATTTTTCACTATAGTTATTATTAATTCTAACCTTGCTGACTGTTCATCTATATATGGCTTGTATAGCTCTCACAAGCCACTCATCTACTCCTAGGTTCTAAGATTCTGTCAAAGTCTTTCTCCAGGTCAACAAAAGCTAAGTAGAAGGGTTTACTTTTAGCTAGGTACTTTTTCTGCATTTGCTTCACATGGAAGAGGGCATCCATAGTACTTTTACCTGGCACAAATTCAAACTGCATTTCATTTAGGTTAACTCAGTCCCTAATCAGCTGTGCAATAACTCTGTGTGACCTTTATGACCTGGTCAACCAGCTTAATGCCTCTATAGTTTCTCTGTTGTTGGGTATGACACCGTTTTGTATTACTTGATTTACAATATGTGTGGCCATGCAGTGATCCGTCATCCCAGATGCTTTCAGCATCTCAGGAACTATTCCCGAAGGTGCATCTGCCTTGTCTGTCTTCATATCCTTGATTGCCTTACTATACTGCTACTCACTTGTACAGCCAGTCCCTTTGTTGGATCTATTAGAGGCAGACTATCTTCTTCCCATTCATTCTCCTCATTTAGTAGTCTTTCATAGTGGCACTTCCATGCTACCTTCTTTTCAGCATCTGTGAGGGCAAGTATTCCATTATCATCACAGGCATACTTCTCCCCAATGAGATCATAATTTTCCCTGACACACTGCCTCACAATCCTAAATACCTCACGACTTTGGTCCTTATGCTGCGAAACATGTTTAAATTTTTTATTTTCTGCTTCCTTTCTTGCAAGGTATACTTATTGCCTAGCTTCTCTGATAGTGTTCGCTAATCCCCCCCCCCCCCCCATCCTGCCATTTTTCCATGCCTGTCTTTTGGCTTTAATTGTCTCATCCACCATACTGTTCCTCCTCCAAGTCACTCTCCTCACTAGAGATCTGCTCCAATAACAGATTTTGTTTGTCTCCTTCAGTAGGTTATCTTTCAGGAATCCCACTGCTCATCTATATTGTATGTCTCTATTTGATCTTCCTTACTGTCAAAAGCATCAAACAACATGCCTCTAAATTTGTTACTGGCTATGGGATCCTTTAATTTCTATATTCTTTTCCTCGAGGTCATGCTCTGTCGTTGAATTTGTTTAGCCCTAACTATAAGGTTGCTAACTACTAGGTAATGTTGGGATGTGCATTCTTCACAAGGGAGGGACTTAGTATTTACAACTGTGTCCCTCTGTCTTGTCTTCTGGTAAGGATAAAATATATCTGGTTGGTATGCTCTCTCGATCTATAGGTGATCAAGTGATTATCACGTTTTTTTTAAGTTAAAAAAATGGGTCAGATAAATAGGCCATTGGCATCACAGAATTCCAGAAGCCTAAAACCTCCCTCACTTCAAGCAACAAACCCATAACTCCCATGGATATCATAGAAGCCATCACAGTGTTGCCCAACATGCCCATTAAAGTCACCTGCAATGATTATGAAGTCTCCATCACTTATCTGGGAAGTAGTATGCATCAGGGACTCATAAAATCTGTCTTTTAGTACATCCGGTAGACCAGATTAGGGTGCATAAGTAGATATAATTGACATGGTTGTTCTATTTAGTACTAATATAATTTTAATGATTCTGCTGTTCACTCTATTTACAGAAATTACCTTATCTACCATTTTTCTGCTAACATGATCCCTATTCCACCCAACCCATTGTTATTTCCCACCCAGGAAAATTTGTAGCATCGTTTTTTGCCCACAAACAGTCTAGCTGACCTTCCCTCCATCTAGTCTCTTTCGTTCAAGCAACTCTACAATCTCTCCTGATCATCCTTTCATTGTGCCTATATTGTGATACCAGCTCTGAATTTACGGAATTCACCAGAATTGGATGCTTTCATTGTGATTACTGAGCTTTGGTTTCTGGGTCACACCCATACACCCATGTTTAATTCCCAGTTATCACAGCATTTGGGAACTCACATTGTCTCCCTAATGTCATTACTTCCCACAGAAAAAAAAAGCTGGATATTTTTTTAACAGAACTCATATACTTTACATCTTAATCAGCACTACTAACAACAACAAAGGCCATTTTCACTGTTAAAACAAGGGTTATCCTTGCAGGCCTCATGACAGTCTTCATGTCCATCATGGGGTCTATTGGGGGCAATGTTTTATGGCTGGATTCCTTTCTTGGCATTAATCCTTTTAGTTGCCTTTTACAACATGCAGGAATATGGTGTACCTATTATAAACCAGACACACACAACTTGAAATCTTAACCATTGCTCAAAATATTTCCCACATTCTAATTACAGACACTATTTAATGGTGCATTCTTTTTTTTACTCATGTCTCATGTTAATACATAATAAGCAGCTGTCTTTTCTATATATAATCTGTCTCTTTCTCTCTATATAATGACAATACTATTATCCTATATGCATAATTTTTTTCTTTGAGATGAGAAAATAATCAATTTGGTCTGTATAACTTCCAGTAGGCTCTTTCAAAATATTGAGTTATATTCTTTTCTGTTCTCATTATATCATAACCAGGTGGAAAACTTTTGGAGTCATTAGTACATTAGATAGAATGCTTTGCAGTATTATTATTATTCCTGCTCTTTGCAATCTGAGTTGGAATTCTATTAGGTCTGGAGGAATGGCTTTAATATCTTTGCAGGCCAATTGACCTGTTAGATTTGGAGGAAGGGGCTGCAATCTTTGTAGGCTCATTGACCTGTTAGATCTGGAGGAAGAGGTTGCAATCTTTGTAGGCCCTTTGATTTGTTAGATCTGGAGAAAGGGGTTGGTTGTGATCTTTGTAGGCCCATTGACCTGTTAGATCTGGAGGAAGGGGTTGCAATCTTTGTAGGCCCTTTGATTTGTTAGACTTGGAGGAAGGGGTTGTGATCTTTGTAGACCTTCTGATCTGTTAGATCTGGAGGAAGGGGTTGTGATCTTTGTAGGCCCTTTGATCAGTTAGATCTGGAGGAAGGGGCTGTGATCTTTGCAGGCCCTCTGATCTGTTAGATCTGGAGGAAGAGGCTGTGATCTTTGTAGATCTTCTGATCTGTTAGGTATGAAAGATGGTCTTTTGTTCTGTTAGGTCTGAAGGAAGTGATTGTGCTCCTGACCCTTGCAGGATCTCTGAGACCGAATATAGCAACAACAGATGAAAAACAGATTCAAGAGAAACTGAGGGTAGTCTACATCGTCATCATCATTACCACCGCCACCGCCACCACCACCACCATAGTTCTCAGGGAGATTTAGCATGACACAGGTTACATATACAAATCACTTTTGTCAGCTGGGTGAACTGGAGCAACGTGAAATGAAATATCTTGCTCAAGAAGACAATGACCATACAACCGTAGTCCAAACACCTTAATCACTGAGCCACACGCCTTCACATCTCAGTACTGAAATAATATATATTTTTTAAATCCTTAAAATTCTTTTTATTAATTAATTAAAATAGAATGCATTTCGTTAGGAATATGGCTAGGAGAAGATGAAAGGTCCGCCCCAAGCCTAGAAGCTCATTAAAATGAATCTTATTTCGACCATTTCCAGAAGGAATAAAAGTAAAAGCTGTCGTTTGGTGGAAATTAACCAATATTCATGTTAAATTGATTATACAGCAAACATTACGTCATGAGTTCACTCCCCTGAGTGCCATACATTCCCGCCGAGGTTGACTTTGCCTTTCATCCTTACGGGGTCGATAAAATAAAGTACCAGTAATGCACTGGATAATTGCTGGCCTTGTGCCTAAAGTAGAAACAATTATTATAGTATATCACGGACGGTGGATTGGCAGTATCGGTAGAGGGTCTGACGCCATGCTTTGCAGTAAAGAGTTACGGCCCTTTATGGTCTGAGTTCAAATCCCGCCGAGGTTAACTTTGCCTTTCATCCTTACGGGGTCGATAAAACAAAGTACCAGTAATGTACTGAGCAATTGCTGGCCTTGTTCCAAAAGTAGAAACAATTATTATAGTATATCACTAGGGTTCTTATATATTTGATATATATTTATCCTTATCGAGCCTCGTGAAATAAATACGTTTGTTTATATTATGTTATTGTGTATGTAAAAATATCTGTACACGAATATATAATTATATATATATATATATAACAGTACAGAGAAGTACAGAATACTTTGGCCTCGGGATGGTGTCTACATTTTGCGCTTATAATTACAATTTCAATTAATTTACACTATTGATTTAACACATATTACCTCCCCTGAAAATATTTAGACTCCATTTGGCTTATCACGTGATAGTCATGCATGGTTGGGACAATGTCTCGGAATCATACACACATAAACCACACCTATACCACACAAACATACACACACGTACATATATATATATATATATATATATATATATATATACATACATTTTCATACACAAACACAAACTGAAATATACATAGACAAACACACAAACATAAAGACACACTAACACACAGATACACAGAAACATCTATACACAAGCACCCTAATATACATACTCACGCATACACATATACATACACTAATAAATGCATTTATACATACTCTTTCATGCGCACACATATACACACATACATTTATACAAAAACATTTATACATACATACCATACAAACACACACTGAAATATACATAATACACTCACACAAATATCCCCTCCCTTTACATTCACACATAGACACACACACATGCACATGCAAATACTCACACATGTACATGTACACCCACACACATCCACACAAATACACATACACATGCATTCATGCACACACACACACATTGTTGTCGGCACCCACTTGTGTCAGAGCACTGGGATCATCATGGTGGCAGTGGCAAACATGGTCGTGCAGGCCCAGTCTACTCCTAAAGAGTCGTGAGCAGGAGTCACAGGGGAGTTTTGGTGGTGGATGTGGTTGGGCAAGTGGGCCTTCCTTGCAGCATATCGCAGATCTTCTTCATGTTGACAGTTGGATTCAAAAATCTTGGCCTCTCCCGGATGATCCTACACCAGGAAGGCTGATTTGCAGCAATGGTTTCCCTTATTTTAGGGTTGATGTTGGCTTGTGTCAGGGATGACTTTAACTGATCCTCGAAGCATCATTTTAGATGATGTTGAAGGATGGTAGCCTTGATGCTGGGGCAAGATGCCTGGGAGAGGACCTCCATTTTGGTAATGCTGTCCTCCCAACTGATGTGGAGGTTTCTTCAGAGCTTCGTTTGCTGGAACCGATCTAGATGTTTGATATCCCAATGATGCAAGGTTCACATCTTGTAGGTGTACAGAAGGGTGGAGAGGACTACTGCTCAAAACACCATGATTTTGGTTCTTATGGTGAGGCTGTGATTGCCGAAGAACCAGTGCAAGAGTTTTCCATACGCAGCATGAGCCACTTTTTTCCTGTTATCAAGGTCCACCTCACAGGTGATGCTGTTTGAGAAGATGCTGCCAAGGTGAGGAAATTTGCTGATGATTTCTACTGACTGTCTGTCGATATTGATGTTGATGTCTGGTGTTGCTTGTCTAGGGGCTGGTTTGATGAGGATCTTCGTTTTTTTTACATTGACCTGCATCCTGAACCATTTGTATGCTTCATTGTACAGGTTTTCTGATCTCTGGAGGTTGATGGTAGTCAGGTCCGTAGTTGCATTGTTGTCAGTATACTGAAGTTTTTGTAGGCGGGTGATGGTACTCTTTGAATGAGAGCGAAGTTGGGTGAAATGCATAGTCTGCCATCAAGTCTATATCAGATGTCAATGCCATGGAGGATCTCGTTAATCATGATAGCAAGATATAGGGAGAAGAGTATTGGAGCCAACACACAGCCCTGCTTGAAGCCACTGGTGAGTGGAAAAGGGTCTGAGAGGGCACCCTGATGGTTCACCTGACCATCCATTCCATCATGGAACATATGGATCAGAGACACAAAGTAGTCCGGGCAGCCAAAGTGGGTAAGAATGGCCCACATTGCTGGTCTTGGGACTTTGTTGAAGGCCTTCTGCAGATCCCAAAACATGAATATCAGTGGTTTCTGTTGCTCATGGCTTTTCTCCTAGAGCTGTCTCACATAAAAGACCATAATAGTACCTCTTGAAAGTCAGAACCCACATTGGGATTCTGGGAGGCACTCTTCTATTATGAGGAGGAGTTGATTCAGGGTTATTCATGAGAAGATCTTGCCAGCAATGCTTGGGAGGGAGACTGTGCGATAGTTTCTGCAGAGTGATCAGAGTGGTTTCCTTTCTTGAAAATTGTCACAATGTTGGCATTTTTGAAATCCTCAAGGATGGTTTTAACTTCCCAGAGGTTAACTCGCCTCTGGGACCCCCCATTATTGGAAGGTTCCCACCATTCTCCTGTCAAGTCAACGATGATAAACGTACA
This sequence comes from Eledone cirrhosa, assembly GCA_964016885.1. Classification (NCBI taxonomy): domain Eukaryota; kingdom Metazoa; phylum Mollusca; class Cephalopoda; order Octopoda; family Eledonidae; genus Eledone; species Eledone cirrhosa. The sequence goes on from OZ024740.1 coordinate 71,870,386, forward strand.
TGCCACTTGACCTGTGACCCCAGCTTCCTTGGAGACGATATCCACATGGCTGATCATAAATCAACCTCATATACACATCCTTCTAACTATAGCATTATCATAAATACAAGGACTTAAGGAGTCCAGCAGCCAGAGAGACCGAAGCAAGCAGTCCGTGTTAAGGTTAATGATGTAGCAGACCTTTTAATTTTCTCTCTCCTGGTCTTACTGGCTCTCACCTTCTCAGCCACAGACACAGCCAGACATGAGGCAGCAGTGCTTGAAGGGAATAACGAATAATGTATACTAAGAATAGACACACACGCACACACCTAGTAAGTTCATCTATTCTTCTGTCTCCCTGTCATATTGTAACATCGAATTGATACATGCATTCACGCTAGCTCGAAGTAGCTAGCCAGCAAATTAATGTAGCAATAAATTCTGTCATATATTGTTATTGTAAAATAAACATTGTCAACATCACAATCATGGCATTATTCTTTTCATCAAACACCCATCAAATAATAACATTTATCTGCTACTCATATGATGTTCCCAATAGAAGCTGCTTGCCTTATATTTTCAGTCATAAATATATGATGTTCCTAATAGAAGCTACTTGCCTCATATTTTCAGTCATAAATATATGATGTTCCCAATAGAAGCTACTTGCCTCATATTTTCAGTCATAAATATATGATGTTCCCAATAGAAGCTACTTGCCTCATATTTTCAGTCATAAATATATGATGTTCCCAATAGAAGCTACTTGCCTCATATTTTCAGTCATAAATATATGATGTTCCCAATAGAAGCTGCTTGCCTTATATTTTCAGTCATAAATATATTCTTCTAAGCTAGTAACATATCCCATGCCAGCAATCTTCTGTTATTACATAAACTATCTTCAAAGCTAAACATACTCAGTGACATTAAAAGTTCTGATAATCTTTTTTTTTTTCATTTTAAATGTGTTTGAGTTGACTGATAAGGAAATTACCTCTGATAGCCTGGTTTAAATGTGTGTTTGGGTTCCAATGTTTGATAAAGAAATCTTCTCTGATAGCCTGGTTTAAATGTGTCGGGGAGGTCAGTAGCCCTGCTTCAGTACTGACTCAGTGTATGAAAACCCATCTAAACCTTGCTAGCAGGGAAAGTAGACATTAAGTGATGATGGTGATGATATATATATGTATGTATTTCAACTTACAGTTTGGTAAGTTGACAAACTTAGTTTTTGACACCTCTTTCTGTGCCCACACTAAGAAGATTATAAGGCTGTAGTTTCCACCAAAGGTGCATGGTTTAGTGGTTAGAGAGTCAAGCTTACAATCATGCGGTTATGAGTTCGATTTCCAGACTGGGCTTTGTGTTGTGTTCTTGAACAAGGCACTTCATTTCAAATTGTTCCAGTTCACTCAGCTGCAGAAAGGAGTTGTGATGTCACTGGTGCCAAGTTATATCGGCCTTTACCTTTCCCTTGGACAACATCTTATATAGTGTATATATTATGTGTGTATATAAACTTTATATAGTATATAAGTAAGTTGTGACATCACTGGTGCTAAGCTGTATTGGTTGCCTTTCTCTTGGACAACATGGATGATGTGGAGAGTTGAGAGCAGTATTCATGGGTGACTGCTGGTCTTCCACAAACAGCCTTGCAGGGGAAACTTTCTAGGTGCAAATCTCATGGTCATTTGTGACCTACGGGGGTTTTTACTCTTTAATTCTCACTACAAAGTCTACACTCGCTAATGCTAAATCATGTGACAGATCATACTACCATACAACGCTCTCCACCATTTGGGATATTTTCACAATGCTGCTAAGAAGCAATGATGTTTGGTAATTTATTTATTGATTGCAGGAAATTGTTACATATTTAATTTATACAATCATCATCACTTTTCAATGTCCATTTTTTCATGCTTGCATGGGTTGGACAGGTCTTTGCCAGCAGTTTCCCTCCATTTGTTGCATTTCTTTATCACCTTCTCTGTGAGCTTCAATGTTTCACCACCTCTGCCCATATTTTCCTTGATTTTCTTTTACTGCAGCTTCCTTCCACAGGGAACTCCTGGCACTTCTTCACTCAATGATCATCCTCTATGTGCATCACATGATCATACCAGAGTAGTCTTCTTTCTTACACACTACATTTGATTTCCCTTATACTTAGTTTCTCTCTCAGCTCATCCATGCTTCACCTTCCATTATATAAAACTCTGGATCTTTAATCCTTTTTAATGAAAATATTGCCTATGATTTTTAAGTAATTTTGAAAATAATCAAGAGTTTACAGGGATTCTGAAATGTAACTAACTTTTTCATGATAAAGTATCTGTCACTCTTAGGTAGGTTTGTGCTCAAACCTGAGCAGTGGAGACTTCCAGTGTTCTTGGTCCCAAGACCACCTCCCTACTCATTACTATTGGGGCAGAGTTGGCCACCTGCAGGAGCGAATGCTGTGAGTTGGAATGGCTATTTCAATGCCATCCTCTTGGGAAATGTTTTCTCCTATCTGTCCATTAGGACCTCGGGTTGGCCTGCACTTTGGCTCCCACACACAAGAGAACTCTCGCCTGTATAAGAAAGGCTGTTGTATAAAATTATATAAGTTTTTAGAAAAATATAAACATTTTAAACAAATAGCTTTGTATTGTAGAACCAAAGGTGATGTTAGGTGGTTTGGTATCAAAAGGGTTAAAACAGTTTTGTATTGTAGAACTAAGGGTGATATCAGGTGATTTGGTATCAAAAGGGTTAAGTGTCAGTAATGCATCTCTCTGTGGTGTGTGCCCTAGATGGCTGCCTAGTTGACTTTAATGGTAGCACCAAAAGCTGTGTGCAATATGCTGTAATAGTTACTGAGTTAGTTTAGCTGACTGAACAAGAATAATAACAGTTAAAAACAATAGCACTAGTTCTATGCTGACTACATAACTGCTGTGGTTAACAGGAGGAAGTGCACTCAACCGTGAAAACTATTGTTCCACAAAATTTAACCATCCTATCTATGGAGAACCATGTGCAAATACTGGTGTTGGTGTTGTTATTGTTGTTGTTGTTGGTGGTGGTGGTGGTGGCGTGGTAATACTTTAGACAATAATTATGATGATGATAATGGTGGTGATGATGATGACGATGATGATCATAGTATTGATGGGGATGAGGATGTTGCTGCTGATGATGATGAGGATGATGATGATAAGTAATTCACAGATGAATCATTTTAAGTCTTGTTATGATTCCTTTTAGAAGAACAATGTCTCCAACATTAGTCATTTAAATAGGAGTGTAACTTTCATTTCCTCCTCCTCTGCCTCATCATTATTATCATCATCATTACATGTCCACTTTCCTCTCCAGTATAGGTTCAATGGCCTTCTATGATCTGTGACCAAATGAATCAGAGCAACCCATCTTGCTCATTATATTTCTACAGTTGGATACCCTTCCTAATGCTAACCACCATACAGGGTGGGCTGGGTGCATTTTATCATGGCATCAACACTAACACTTAACAGGGTGTACTGGGTGTATTTTATCATGGCATCAACACTAACACTTAACAGGATATACTGAGTGCCGGCCAGCATGGTATAACCAGCCACATCAGACACTGGAATAGTCCCTTTATTTTCCTCAGAAGAAGAGATGTTAATCTCGAAATATCAGGACATATGAATAAATTAAAGAAAAATACAACCCCTGTTTCTTATATTATATATATATATATATATTAATATCAACTGTTGAAAATTGCAAACTTGACTGTCACCACATATTATGAACCTGAAGATTGCGAAAGCATGAAAGTACTTGTTCAATTAACACTTAGAATTTAATATTCTATCATACTATTTCATTATAATACCATTATAAATTTTAAAGGATTGTAAATAAAACGAGTAAATCAGACAAAGTTGGAATTCCTTTTATTAATATAATCTTCTATACACAATCATACACACCCGTGTATATTTACTTATCTATCTATATATATATATATATATATAAAGTGTAAAGTGTGTATATATATTTTTTAAATGTACAGTGCATATATATTTAAAAAGTGTAAAGTGTGTATATATTTAAAAAATGAGCCATGTTGATATGCCCCAACAGTCATTCTAGTGGATCCCTATAAATAAAGGAAGCAAGGAAATGCAACGTACTCTTGACAGTGAAATGAGATCAGTATGAAACTGAGGGACAACTGGAGAAAGTCCAGGATAGGAATAATTGGAAGATTGTCAATGGTCTATGTTCCAAGGGGTACCAAGGATCTGAGAAAGTGAGAAGCCTTGATATGATAACACATCAACATCTTGACAGTTTTGTTTATAAGGAATCCACTTAATTTAATGTTTTAACCTGATATTTGTGTACCATGTTTACTGAATATGACAACACAACACTAATGTTTTAAGGCCATTTTCCCTGTTAAAATAGGGTTTAGCCTGTAAGCCCCTAACCCTTTTAGTTACCTCTCATTAATACAGGAATATAGTGTACCTATTATAAACCAGATATATGCTGAATATATTTTAAAAAGGCTAAGCCTTGATATAATAATGCATCAACATCTTGTCTGTTTTGTACAAAAGGAATCCATACAAGTTACCTCAATGTTTTAACAAGTAGAGGCATATGGCCAAGTGGTTAGGATGTTGGACTTATGATCATAATGTCGTGGGTTCAATTCCTGGACTGTGTGGTGCATTGTGTTCTTGAGCAAAGCATTTTATATTTCACGTTGCTTTGGTACACTCAGCTGAACATGAGTACCTGCAGTTGCTGGGAGTTAAACTTGAGATGGACTGGTGTCCTGTCCAGAGGGGAGTCATGTATACACAGTCACTTAACATTAATGAAAACCAGAATAAGCATTGGACTGATGACCCTGTGCTTGGAACAGACTTTTGAATGTTTTAGTATGATACCTGTGTATCATGTTTACAGGAAAGGACAAACAAACAAAACACATTTTAAGACCCCTTTCCCCGTTAAAACAAGGGTTATCCCTATGGGTCCTATGACAGGCTTCCTACTCACTAAAGAATCTTAATTGAAGTAATGCTTTAAGGCTAGAGAGTCTTGTTAGAACTAATACATTTAGTAACCTCTTACTACAAGGTATCTATTCCAAACCAGATAAAAGTTAAGAAGGAGAATTGAATCTGAGACCAATCTACTACTACTACTACTACTACTACTACTACTACTACTACTACTATTACTACTGCTGCTACTACTACTAATACTAATACTGCTGCTGCTGCCGCCTCTACTGTTTAGACCAGCACTTTACCATTTGCATCACACTCTGTGAAGAATGCAACATCAGGGGAGTGAATGAACTTTGTATATTGGGGAGGTGATAATATTGAGCTAGAAGTGTGGGGAAGAGGAGGAGGAGGAAAAAGAGGATGATGATGATCATGAGGAGGAGGATGAGGATGATGAGGATGATGAGTTGTTCAAGGTTAATAAGAACACACCACAAGTTAGCTATAATTTGGTCATCTCACCTGTAACTAGTTATTGAACTCTGCTGCTACTGGTGCTGGTGCTGCTGCTGTGGAACAGGCCATACAATGTAATTATTTTCAGCTGATCATTTTCTAGGGATAAAATCTAACCCAGCTTCACCTTTGACTGATATATATTTATATATATATCACCACCATCATCATCGTCATCATCATTTTATGACGTCTGCTTTCCCCTGCTTACAAGGATAGGACAGGTCCTATTCAGCACAGCATCCCTCCATTCGTCACAGTCCTTCTTCATCTACTCCGTGAGCTTCAGCAATCTGAGGTCTGCTCTTACCGCCTCCGTCAATGATTTTCATGGTCTTCTTTTACTGTGTCTTCCTTCTACTGGGATTTCTTGGCACTTCTTTACCCAGCGATCATCCTTCATATGCATCACATGGCCATACCAAAGCAATCTTCTTTCCCGCACACTACAGTTTATCCTACTTATACACAGTTTCTCTCTCAACTCATCTATGCTTGGTCATTCACGCACATTGACATTGCACATCCAACAGAGCATGTTTGCTTCATTTCTCTCCAGCCATTGCATATCCTCCGCAGTTGCTGCCCATGTCTCACTACCATGCAGCAGCGCACATCTCATGCATGCATTATATAACCGGCCTTTCGTTCATAGAGAGAACCCCTTCTTTGTCAACAGAGGAAGCAGCTCCCTAAACTTCTTCCAACCCGTCCTTATTCTAGATACTATGGCCTCGGAGCACCCTCCTCCCTTGCTAATCTGATCACCTAGATATCAGAAGCTATCAACCACCTCTATAGATCCTACCTGCATTTGAAAAATCTGTCTATCACTGCGACTTCTACTGTCGAATTTCCCTGAACATCTACTGCATATATAGTTTTCCCTACCTCTTAGTTTGCCTGCTATCCCACTACATCTCTTGTGTACCCAAGATCTGCATTGTGTACATTCTATAGAATTTATGCCAACTCTTTTTCTACATATTGAACATTAATCTTAGCTAGGTTCACTCTCAGTCCTCTTGATTCCAACTTCTGTTTCCATAGCCAGAATTTATTCTCTAGCTCCTCTACTGATTCTATAAGTATCAGATCATCAGCATAGAGAAGTTCTCACAGGCAGCCAGTCTTAAACTCTTCTGTTATGGTTTGGAGAACTATAATGAACAAAAGCGGACTGAGGACTGAACCCTGATGTACTCCTACTTGTATCTGGAATTCCTCACTAAACTCCATTCCTACTCTCACTTTACTGACATCACCCCTGTACATAGCTTGCACTGTCCTCACAAGCCATTCCTCTACACCTAGTTTCCTTATGGACCACCAAATGACAGATTGGAGTACCCTATCAAAGGCCTTCTCTAGGTCAACAAAAGCTAAGTATAGTGGCTTATTCTTCTCTAAGAACCCCTCTTGTAGTTGTCTCACTAAGAAGAGGGCATATGTTGTACTTTTCCCAGGCACAAAACCAAACTGCATCTTATCTAATTTGATCCTTTCTCTAATTAGTTGCGCTAGTATTCTTTCTGCCACTTTCATAACCTGATCCATCAGTTTTATGCCCCTATAATTGCTCCTCTCCATAGCATCTCCTTTACCTTAGTAGCAATTTATAAGAATACTGCTGCACTAGTCTTTGGGTATGACTCTACCATATATAGCTTGATTGACTATATGTGCAACCAGTTTAGTTCCTTCAGCATCTCAGCAACTAACCCTTACGGTCCAGCAGCCTTACCACTTTTCATTTCCTTAATTACCTCTTTGACCCTATAGTCGTCAATCTCAATAGCTGGTCCCTCTGTTGGGTCTACTGGGGGTAGTTTATCTCTCTCCCATACGTTCTCAACATTCATCAGTCTCTCATAATGACATTTCCAGACCTCCTTTTTCTGAGCATCAACAACACTAAGTGCACCAGCATCATTTCGGACACACTTATCTCCAACAACATCTTGATTTACACTGACACACTGCCTTGCAATGCGGAATACTGCATGTCTCTGATCTCCTCGTTGCAGAATATTGGCAAACCTCCTACTCTCAGCTTCTCTGTGTGCTAAGTACACCTGACGTCTAGCCTCTCTTTTTAGCATCTGTGTATCAGTCTCTACTCCCACCATTTTTCCAAGCCTTCCATGCTAGTCTTTTGTCTTTAATGGCTCTATCTAGCATGCTGTTCCACCACCAGGTCAACCTCTGTCTGGTTGGAGCTCTGCTCCAGCCACAAGTTTCTTCAGTAGCCTGCAGTAAGTTGTCACGTAAGAAATTCCAGTTATCATCTATGTCATATGATTCTAACTCGTCTTCTTTTTCGTCATACACATCTTGAAGGGGTTTCCTAAATTTATATTTTAATGAAAGGTCTTTTAGCTTCCAGACTTTCCTTTTCCACACCTTCCTGTATGTCTCATTTTGTTTCTTGTTTATTGAGATGTCACTAAGACTAACCTATGTTGGGGGGGGGGGGGGGGGTACATTCTTCGCCGGGGTATACCTTAGTATTTGACACCATCTGTCCGTCTCATTGCCTAACTAGCAAGAAGTCAATCTGGCTTGTGTGTGTGTGTGCATGTGCGTGTATATATATATATACATATAGGTGTGTGTGCATATATATATATATATATGTATGCAAAAGGTGGTGTCCTCAAGTACGAAGATGCTATAATGTGTGTTCTGGGTGTGTTTATCACCCAAACACTAGGAAGACTGTCATGTCCTTGAGGTCATGGTGTTTGTGTGATGAGGGTGGTGTAGTGGTGTTGAGAATAGCTGTTAGTGAGTGGTAGTGAAAGAAGTGGGGGATGTAGGGCTAGGTCAGGCCATATTGTATGTTGCAAGTCAGGATTTTTTCAGCACTGCATAACACCAGCCCTTGTGGTCTTTAGTCATTTCTATTGTGAGGTTTAGTTTTTTAAAGTCGGTCTTCACAACCTCATCCCATCTCTTCCTGAGTCTGCCTCTTCTAAGGCTCCCAGCCACTAGGGCAGTGATTCTCAACCAGTGTGCCGCGAGATCTTCCTAAATGTGCCGCCAAATTTTATTTTCGCCATGTTTTTATTTTGTAAAATTCAAATATTTTTCGTATATATTTAGCCAGGTGTGCCGCTATTTTTTCATGCGTTCCAAGGTGTGCCGTTGGCAAAAAAGAGGTTGAGAACCACTGCACTAGGGTTTCTCCGCATTTGTTGATGCAGCTATCTTCCATGCACATCACATGTCCAAACCAACGCAGTCTTCTTTCTTGCACACTACTTTCAATACATACATACATACATACTTACAGATAGCCCTGACAATAAACATATTAAAAGTTACAGCAATGTGGAAGACATACACATACATAATATGAAAGAGTACTGGTGGAATGTTCCAGTCAAATCCCAAATAAAATGCAAGCATAACAGATCAGATATAATGATATGGGACAAGGAAAAGAAGGCATGCACAGTAGTGAAAGTTAGCTGCCCAGCAGATGCCAATATAATATTAAAGATTAGCGAAAAGGAGAATATCTTTGCAGAACTAATAAGAAATCTGCAGATATTCCTCCCTGATTATGCCTTCAGATTTATACCTGTGATTATTGGGGCATATCTACCTAGTTGATGTTGTTTAAATTCCAATAGTAGAGTCTTGTGTCTATGTTAAAAACCGACTCTCTCTCTCTATTAGTAAACATTTGTGAAATTATAAAACCTGAACATACATACATACGTACGTACATGATTGCTGTCTCTTGTTTTTTTATTGTCATTCCTTCTTTGTCCATGACTTTGTAGATGACATTTTAGACCAGCTGCAGATCTGCAAGGGTTATGGCACAAGTGACGGATGAAAGTTATGCTCTCAACAGGATTGATGGGATCACTTTGTACTGTACTATACTGTATTGTACTGTACCGTACTGTATTGTACTGCACTGTATTGTACTGTACTGTATTGTACTGTATTGTACTGTACTGTACTGTATTGTACTGCACTGTACTGTATTGTACTGTGTTGTATTGTACTGTACTGTATTGTATTGTACTGTACTGTACTGCACTGTATTGTACTGTACTGTATTATACTATACTATACTGTATTGTACTGTATTGTACTGTACTGTATTTTACTGCACTGTACTGTATTGTATTGTGCTGTACTGTATTGTACTGTACTGTATTGCACTGTACTGTGCTGTACTGTACTGTACTGCACTGTACTGTATTGTACTGTACTGCATTGTACTGTACTGTACTGTACTATACTGTATTGTACTGTATTGTATTGTACTGTACTGTAGTGTACTGTGTTGTACTGTATAGTACTGTACTGCACTATACTGTACTGTATTAACTGCACTGCACTGTACTGTACTGTATTGTATTGTGCTGTAGTGTATTTTACTGTACTGTATTGTACTGTACTGCATTGTACTGTACTGCACTGCACTGTACTGTACTGCATTGCACTGAACTGTATTGTACTGTACTGTATTGTATTGTATTGTACTGTACTGCATTGTATTGTACTGTACTATAGTGTATTGTATTGTACTGAATTGTACTGTACTGTAGTGTATTGTACTGTACTGAATTGTACTGTATTGTACTGTACTGTACTGTATTGTACTGTACTGTATTGTACTGTACTGTATTGTATTGTATTGTACTGTACTGTATTGTACTGTACTGTATTGTACTGTACTGTATTGTACTGTACTGAATTGTACTGTATTGTACTGTACTGTACTGTATTGTACTGTACTGTATTGTACTGTACTGAATTGTACTGTATTGTACTGTACTGTATTGTACTGTACTGTATTGTACTGTACTGTATTGTACTGTACTGTAGTGTACTGTGCTGTACTGTACTGTACTTAATTGTACTGTATTGTACTGTATTGTACTGTACTGTATTGTATTGTACTGTATTGTACTGTACTGTAGTGTACTGTGCTGTACTGTACTGTACTTAATTGTACTGTATTGTACTGTATTGTACTGTACTGTATTGTATTGTATTGTACTGTACTGTATTGTACTGTACTGTATTGTACTGTACTGTATTGTACTGTACTGTATTGTACTGTACTGAATTGTACTGTATTGTACTGTACTGTACTGTATTGTACTGTACTGAATTGTACTGTATTGTATTGTACTGTATTGTACTGTACTGTATTGAACTGTATTGTTCTGTATTGTACTGTACTGTATTATACTATACTGTACTGTATTGTACTGTATTGTGCTATACTGTATTGTACTGTACTGTATTGTACTATACTATACTGTATTGTTCTCAATTGTACTGTACTGTATTATACTATACTATACTGTATTGTATTGTACAGACCTGTACTATACTGTATTGTATTACATTATACTGTACTGCACTGTATTGTACTGCACTATATTGTACTGCACTATATTGGACTTTACTGTATATACTGTACTGTACTACATTATACTGTACTGCACTATATTGTACTGTACTATACTGTACTGTACTACATTATACTATACTGTACAGTACATTATACTGTTCTGTACTATACTGTACTGTATTGTACTGTACTGCACTATATTGTACTTTACTGTATATAGTGTACTGTACTACATTATACTATACTATACAGTACTGTACTATACTGTACTATACTGTACTGTACTATACTGTATATACTGTATTGTACTACATTATATGGTATTGTACTGTACTTTACTGTATATACTGTACTACACTGCACTGCATTCTACTCCATTCTGCTCTACTATAGTGGTAGTGTGTATATGTGTGCTGTACAACACAGCACCATCTCTTTACTGGTTTCTGTCCTAAGCTAATATAATCTATAGATTATATAACCACTAAAGTACACCTCCACATAAAATATTCAACAAAGCAGCACATTAACATAACATAACAGCATTGGCTTTTAAAGTTGAAAAAAATCATGAAAAATTTATCAAAAAATGATGAAAAAGCAGAGAAAATATTAAACTAACGAATATATTACTAGAAAATGTCAAAATCTTAAAAGAAAACAAATGATTCGTTTTTTTTTTAATATTTATATTTTAGTTCTTATTTTTTATTTAATTTTTTATACTTTGTTTTTAATTCTTTTTTTTTATTTTCATCTTGTTCTTTCATAATGATTTATATATTAAAAAATAAATCAAATATTTGTTTGGACTTAGATTGTTTTTTGGAACAGTGGCCAACAACTGTGCTATAAAGGTCACAGGTTATGCTTGAATATCATATCATAAATAAATCAATGATTTATTTTGCTGGAAATAAGGAATTTATTAACATTTTGTGCTGTTGCTGCTGTTATTCAAGGAATGATAGGCAAAACTGACTGGAAAAAACAAAATAAAACAATAAAAAAAAGCATTTGGACTGTGGCATGAAAATATATAAAGCATGTAGTTATTTATTTATTTATATAATAAATTTAAATGTCCATATAGTACTTGTAAGACGTAGCAGACTGGGGGAGGTATCTAGTAAGTCATCATTATTATCATCCGACGGCCTCAGCCGGAATGGTCTCAACAATTGATCTCCACGTGGGTCTGTCATTCATTGCGGTTGCCAAATCCTGGATTTCAATACCAGAATCTCTGGAGATGACATCGGGATAGGAGAGCTTGTACCCCCTGTTATTAGTGACTGCTTGTGGTTTCCAATTCAGCCAATCTTGCTATATGGAAGTGAAATATGGACGCTTTCATCCAAACAACAAAAGCACCTTGATGGCACTGACACTTGCCTGCATCAACACATTCAGAACATAAGCTGGCAACATCTGACTTTGAGAGAGATATATGCTGGCCTCCCATGCATATTTGTTGTTGTACGTAAAAGGAGAGTAAGATTTGCTGGCCTCTGCCATTGTGCCACCTATGAGGCTGTGTCCCCATCTAGTAAATACCCTTACAGTTCGACACTTTCTGCAGCCACAACCTGGTGCAGTCTGTGACTGACCCAGGTTCTGCTGCACGTTGGACTGAGGGGGCCAAACTCCTCAAATACCAGTCGCTCTCTGACAGGTTTGCGGTCGTACCCCTGGCAGTGGAGACTTCTGGTGTCCTCAGCCCCAGGGCTACCTCCTTACTCACCACCATAGGTGGTGAGCTGGCCAGCCGCAAGTGTGGGCCCCATGAGTTGGAGTGGCTTTTCCAGTGCGTCTCCCTTGCCGTCCTCTGGGGAAACACCTTCTCCATTCTGTCCGCCGGGGCTGTGGGTGGGCCCCATCGCGTACCTTTGTAGTTGTTGTAGAAAAACGTAAGTTGTATTTCAAACACACATTCTATTAGTCTATACAGAAAACTATGACACGTGTTTCAACATTAATGTCAAATCGAGATTACATTATATATTTGTAAACATGGAAGTCTATATATTGTGTATGCTGGAACTGATGAATAAAATATTGTGTATATAAAAAAAAAGAAAAGAAAAGAAACAAAAACTATAGATGGAGAGATAAAAAACATGGAAAGCTAATGGGAAGTAAAAGAAGAGCAAATAAAATAAAAAAACAAAAAATTGAAAAAACAAGAGCAGTTATGAAGCAGTTAAAATTTTTGTTGAATCTTTTTGTATCCTCCAGTATTCCACAAACATGTGTACCCTCAACTCTTTTGTTACTATATTTCTAATGAAAGACATAGCCTATGGGTTTCAAATAATTTTGAAAATAATCAAAAATATTAAACTGGTGTTTGGAACATAACTTAACGAAGGTTTTTACCTAAAATTATGATGGAAGGTTTTTAGATAAATATGAATAGTTTAAAACAAAGTTTTGTATCATAAAATTCAGGTGGTTTCGAACATAACTTAATGAGAGTTCTCATAATATTATGATGGTAAGATTTTTAGACAAATATAAACACTTTAAAACAACAAACAGTTTTGTATCACAGAACCAGGGGGTGATTTCGAGTAGATTGGTATCAAAAAGAGTTAAGCATTTCTTTAATACTATAACTGAATTTCTCATTATTAAGCTGGTGTTTGGAACATAACTTGGCAAAGGTTCTTATATAAAGTAACTGTCTGCCCAATTTCATTTACAAGGCTTTGGCTGACTCAAGATTATGGTAAAGATACTTTTAAAGTTGTTGGGTATTCCACAGATATGTGTACCCTTAACATAATCCTCATGTTGAATCAATGCTACACAGTGTGTGACAAGGCTGGACCTTTGAATTTCAGGTACAGTATTACAGTCCACCCACTTTCTGTCTACCCAGTTTCACTCACAAGGCTATAGTAAAAACATGCAGAGAGATTGAACCCACGACTTCGTTATTGCAAAGTTAAATTTTTTAACCACCTAGCCATGCCTACATCAATCTTGGCTTTTAGATTTGCCATTACTATCCTATCAAATGTTATCATTACTCCTATAATACATTTTTAGATGTTTTCATATAACTTCCATCATCATCATCATCATCATCATCATCATCAGTGCCATCACTGATACCACTTCTACCACCACCACTACCACCATCATCACCACCATGTTTGTGTGTGTATGTGTGTGTGTGTTTGTACGTCAGTAGGAAGCTAAGAGGATATTTGTGTGTATATGAAAGTAAAAGAATGTGTGTTTGTAAATATGAAGCTGTGAGCGAATATGTGTATATATAAGGGTGTGTATGTGTGTACAGATCTGTGAAGGTAAATATAGAGGTGTGTGTGCGTTTTTTGTTGGTCTGTATAAGCTGTAAAAGTGTATGTTTCTGACCATAACAGAGCCATAGAAATAGGAGGTGAATTTCTGTGGATTGACATAACTGGTTATGTCAATCCACAGAAATTAACATGTTTAACATGTTTCTTTGAATAATAATATTTAGGCTTTCCGACTTAACCCTTCTAATGTAATCAGTATGATATGTGTTTCGCGTTTTTTATAGTCTCCTCCATCAGTGACATGTATTTTTGAATTTTATATTTATATTCTTTTGGGGTTTTGAAAATGAAGTCTGATTGTAGTTTGGTTTTTATATCACCTAGACCTATCAATTCAAACATTGATAGGTTTTATTTTTATGGATCGATTTATGATCTGGCCTTTGAAACAATTGTAAACCAATAAATATTCTTTCAACAATTTGGTTGTTTATTCTCCCACTATAATTTTTATATCAACGTTCTGTCTATATTCTTTTTGCATGACTTAGATTTCTCTTGCTTACCTTCACTGTTTGCTTGTCTTGCACTTAATACACATTGAGCACACTGTCTTCTTTGCTACTAGCTTATAATTCTCACAACTAATTTCAAATTTATCCTTCTTGATTTATCCTTCTTGATTGGTTTGTACACTTACTTTTGATATATATATATAATGGAGGCACATAGCTTAGTGGTTAGAGCATTGGCCTTGCAATTGAAAGGTTGTGAGTTCAATTCTCAGACCGGGTGATGTGTTGTTTCCTTGAGCATATTGCTCCAGTTTACTCAGCTGTAGAAATGAGATGATAGGACTGGGGTCCCTATCATTCCACTGAAAAGTGGTCATGGAGGTGCCACGGCAAAAAAAAAAACAGCACTCACTGTAAATGAGGTTGGTGTTAGGAAGGGCATCCAGCTGTAAAAATCAAGCCAGAATCAGTTCCCGTCCCACCCTTGCAAGCAGGGAAAAAGCGGACGTAAGATGAAATGATGATGATGATGAATGATGATATATATATATATATACATGTACATACATATATATATATACATATATATATATATAACAGTAGAATACTGGAGCGTTATATCCGTAGTAGTAGCACTCAGTCCATGGTACGAGTTTGGTAGAAGTAGTTCCACAACAGTTAGTTCACCATACCGAGAACAAATGTTTCACCTTATGTGAGTCTTCAGCATAAAGTTTTGAAAGAATTTTTTAAGTTTTAATAATTTTTTCAGATTTTGAAGAAAAAACTTTTTTAATTTCCCACCGCAAAGGAACCTGTGACAGGTTGAAAAACACACATACACGCACACACACCATAACCCCCCCCCCCATACACACACACGTGTGTGTATTGTTATATATATACACACACACACTTCAAAATAAGAGAGAAAAAATTACTCATTCCAGAAGTTCCTGTTTGAGAACCACTACTGAGGGGGTATAAATAACAATACAGACATGCGTGTATTGTTATTTATACACCCTCACACTATATACACACTCCCTAAAACCATATTCCAATAATAGAATTTCTTTTACAATCCTACTGCTGCCATAGAATTTGTCTCTAGCTTACAATATCCCATCCCCATTTGAACTCTTGACCAGTCAATTAACACAATCAGGTATACACACACATATTTACAGAATATTTCCTTTTCCCCCAAAAAACAATTTTGTTCTGTGGAGAGACACAACTACCAACACTACTGCTACTATCATGCCTACACAAGAATTCATTCTCCAGTCCACTTCTGAGCAAGGAAGATGGGGGAAACTTACTCCAACACTTAATTCTAAATCTTTAATTTTTAGTTTTTAATTCCTATTAATTCTTTTTAATTGTAATACTCAACATTTGATAAAATGAATTTTAATAATACATCGAAACCGGTAATACTTTATATATTTTATATACATTATAAAATAAAAAAAAAAAAATTGTCCCACTCATCTTTTCAATAATGTCACTTTGACAAATTAAAGAAAGGAAAAAAAACAAAACAGACCCTAAAATATATTTTCCGTGCTATTTCCAACTTCACCTTTTCTCTCTCTCTCTATATATATATATGTGTGTGTGTGTGTGTCTGTATGTCACCCCCCCCCCTCTCTCTCTCTATATATATATGTATATATATATTCATTTCTTGAGCCATAACCATAGCCACCGTGAACTCCACTGAATCTGTACTGGTACTGTCCTACATTACCATTGAAGTCACTTGCCAGGATGATGAGGTCACCTTTATTAGTACCTGAAGTTATCTGTAAAAGTTCGTCATCCTGTCATTTTGTTCTTTTCTTAGTCCTGCCTGTGGAGCATAGGTAGATGTAATTGTCACCATTCTATTTCCTACTGCTAATCTAAGTTTGATAATTCTGTTGCTTACCTTAACTACTTCTATCACTATAACTATCCATTTCTCAACTAGTAAGATGCCTACACCTACACCATCATCGTTTCCTATCCAGTAAATCTATTTGCATATATATATTGGTGGTCCTTAAGGAAATTAGGTGTAGAAGAATGGTTGGTGAGAGCAATGCAAGTCATGTACAAAGAAGCTGTCAGCAAAGTGAGCTGTCAGCAAAGTTAGCTTTTGTTGATCTACTAGAGAATGCCTTTGATAGGGTACCCCGATCTGTCATCTGGTGGTCCCTAAGGAAACTAAGTGTTGAGGAATGGCTTGTGAGGACAGTGAAAGCTTTGTACAGAGGTGCTGTCAGTAAAGTGAGGGTAGGAAATGAGTTTAGTAAGGAGTTCAAGGTACAAGTAGGAGTTCATCAAAGGTTTGGTTCTTAGCCCAATACTTCTCATTATAATCCTCCAAGCTATAACAGAGGAATTTAAGACTGGCTGCCCATGGGAACTTCTCTATGCAGATGATCTGGTCCTTATAGCTGAATCTTTAGCAGCATGGTGTATAAATGTTATTGAGACATGAGTAACATAATAATAATGTCAACAGCAGAAATTAGAGATGAAATGTATGTTTAATTTTGTTGTAGCACAAATAATGTTGGTTAACTTGTATCGTTGAAGTTACACATAAAAATGAGGTTACAAAAGGGAATGTGCTATTGCGCCGGAAAGCCGGCAGGCTAAGGTGCAAAATCTCACCGTCACATGTACGTGTTGCTGGTTCAAAGTTCCTGGTGCGAGAGAAAGATTCTTCAAATTTCTCCCTCAGGACGCGTAGGGATACATCCTCATCTACTGGCGTTGATTGGCTGAGCTGAGCCAAATCACGCACAGAGAATGTATGTGAGCCCGCGGAATGTAGGTCACTACAATACTCCCCTCCTAGACGGAAGTCGATACAGATTATTGAATCAGCAAGAACAAATGCTGAAAGAGCACATCAGTGAAAAAATAATTGAGCAGAAGGATGCATGCAAGAAAAAAAATGAGGCGCTAAGGGCCGTGTTGAGCCGCTGTGTCAAATGACTAGCTGTTTTGTAGTTTATACGTGACCACCAAAGGTCTAACAGAAAACGGATAAAGTCTGACATGGGCGAAGTTGCCATTCTTGCATTAAATGTTAATGCTAAGTGTTGTACCAGTAGCTGTGGATGAAGCTATTATGGTAGTTTACCAGTGCTGGCAAGAAGATGATGGGTAGGCGAGAAAATGTTGGCCTCTCGGATGTATTGCCGAATGTGCTAGGAAGCCAGGAAAAAATGGCTGGTTGCTTTGAAAAGAAAAAAAGCAAGTTGAATCTGTAGGTGGGTTGCAGTGTAAATTCCATAATTCAGGCGAATCCACAGAAGTGGTGGAAATGCTGACAAGTCCAGTTCTATTTGTTGTTTTCCCAGTGAGTCGGGTAAGGTAACAAGATGGAGGTTGTTATGGACGATGAGTGTGCAACGAGATGCGAAACTGTTTGAGTTCAGCTGCAATTAGCATTCTCGTGTTGCGGTGCCTGTTTGAATCCAGGTGAATTAAGCTCTAGGAGTCGCTAGCATGTGACGACACCTCAACCAGGTGAAAAGGGATCTCGCAGAATATTACGTTTGAAGAACATATACTAAGAACAACATGTTGGTGGGTGACAAAGAAATGTGTGCATATGCAGGCATGTAAAACAGCAAATAAATGTGTGGGTGCAGTCATATATACAATGATAAAGAAAATGATGCAGTCATATATACAATGATAGAAAAAAAATGAATTTCCATATAATACAGTTTAAAAAAAAAAATAAATGTCCAAAATAAATGCCTGAAAAAAAAAGGAAGAAAGAAAGAATTGTTTCTTTTCTTTTAACAAAAAGTTCGCTTTTCTTTTCTTTGGGATCGCTCTTACTAGGGAGCTAGTAGAGTTGTTGTTGTTGTTAAAGCAAAGTCAATGAATCTTCTGTAGAGTCAAAGTCGAGCGTTGAAGAACCTAGAGTCACCAATATGGCAGCCACGTCTGACGCCATAATGGTGAGAAGACTAATGTCTTAATTTCTCGAGTCCTTGTGGTAACGAGACAGAAGGTATGGTGGTTGCGTCGGTAAAGTTATAAGCCGTTCCCTGGTGTTTGTTAATAGTTAGCCATGTGTTGCTGCTGATGGCTGGTACTTGGTGGTAGCTGTTTTGAAATTTCCTCGTGGCGTAAATTTGTTTATACATACACTGCCAATTTTAATTTTATTTCAAAAGGAATATTTTGAACTGAAAATATTCATCACGTCGGGGTCACCACTTTTAACAGCATGGTGTATAAATGTTATTGAGACACGAGTAACATAATAATGATGTCAACAGCAGAAATTAGAGATGAAATGTATGTTTATTTTTGTTGTAGCACAAATAATGTTGGTTAACTTGTATGGTTGAAGTTACACATAAAAATGAGGTTACAAAAGGGAATGTGCCATTGCGCCGGAAAGCTGGCAGGCTCAGGTGCAAAATCTCACCATCACATGTACGTGTTCCTGGTTCGAAGTTCCTGGTGCGAGAGAAAGATTCTTCAAATCTTCGCGGGGAAATTTCTCCCTCAGGACGCGTAGGGATACATCCTCATCTACTGGCTTTGATTGGCTGAGCTGAGCCAAATCACGCACAGAGAATGTATGTGAGCCCGCGGAATGTAGGTCACTACAAATCTATTAAAGACCTATAAAATAAGTTCCGACTACAGAAACAGAATTTAGAGTCAAAAGGCATAAGAGTAAACTTAGCCAAAACTATACTGCTAGTGAGTAGGAGATAATATAGAACCCTGATTCCTTCAGGGAAGTCACCTTGCTGAATATGTAGAAAGGGAGTTGGCATAAACTCCATATAATATACACAATATAAATCTTGGGTACACAAGAGATGTAGTGGGATAATGAGTGAGCTAACAGGAAGTAAAGACATTGTTTGTAGAAGATGCACAGGAGTAACCGAGGGAAAGATAACCAGTAATGTAAGCTTATTCCAGTCACTGGAAGGACCCATGGAAGTGATTGATAGCTTTTGCTATCTAGGCAATGTAATTAGCAGCGGAAGAAGGTGCTCTCTGAGCATAATAGCTAGAATAAGTTCAGAAAGCTACTCCCACTGTTGACCACAAAAGCTTTCTCCCTACATACAAAAGAACGACTGTATGACACCTGTGTGCAAAGTGCGATGCTGCATGGTGGTGAAATGTGGGCTGTGACTGCGAAGGATGTGTGTAGACTTGAGTGCAATGAAGCAACCATTTTCCATTGGATGTGCAATATAAGTGTAAGAAAGAGGCAGAGCTTGGACAAGTTGAATGAGAAGCTCGGTTTCAAAGAAATCCAAGGTGGTATGCAGGAGAGAAGACTGCATTGGTTTGGATATGTGGTCCGCATGGACAATAATTGCTGGGTGAAGAAGTGCCAGGAAATGCCAGTGGAGTGAAGTTGCAGTACTCAAATCACTGAGATTCACAGAGGTGATGACAAAGTATGGAGAGATGCCGTTCTGAGAAGGACTTGTTCAACCCATGCAAGCATGGAAAAATGGATGTAAAGATGGACATAAACACAATGATGATGATGATGATGATGGTATATGCAAAATATCGACAAGGAAAAACTACATTGGAAAACAATACAACACAATGATGATATTTATTAGTTTAACACTTGATACAGTATGAAAGAGTTTCAACATTTCGGTTGTTAGTCTTTCATCAAAAGATAGAATGAACGATAGAAGAAATAGAGGGTTAGACAAGAGTAAGAAAAGAAAGAAATGAAAAAAAAAAATGATTTTTTTCATGAGGAAAGCATGTGTAAATAAATAGATAAATAAATAAATAAACAAATGAATAAATAAATAAATACAGTTTTGAACTGTTGTATAAAAGCATATTGATTGGTTTTTACCCCTGCTTGTGTCTTGAATATTTTCATTGATTTTGGGGATAAATATAAACAATATAAGCATGACTTATTTACTTGAGGAATAGATCATCTTAATTATACTTCCATACACCATTATGAGATTATTTATGCGTTCCAGTCTGCATGTTGTTGTTGTAGTAGTTGTTGTTGTTGTTGTTCTAGATCTTACAGCAGAGCATGATAATAGTATCAAGGAAGTAATAGATAATTCAATATATGTTATGTATGTTTGTATGTATGTTATGTATGTATTCATGTATATATGCATTTTATGTAAGTATATGTTATGTATATATGTATGTATTCATGTATATATGTATGTTACGTATGTATGTATGTTATGTATATGTGTATGTATTCATGTATATATGTATGTTATGTATGTAGGTATATATGTTATGTATATATGTATGTATTCTTGTATATGAGCATGTTATGTATGCATGAACATATGTATGTATGTTATGTATGTTGTATATGTATGTATGCATGTATATGTGTATGTTATGTATGTATATATGTTATGTATGTATATATGTCTGTATGTATATAAGTTATGTATGTATGTATATATATGTTATGTATGTATATATGTATATATATATGTTATGTATGTATGTATTATGTATGTATGATCTAACCCTTATAGCTGAATCGATGGCAGAATTAGTGAAGAAATTCCAAATTTGTAAGCATGGCCGAGAATCAAAAGCTCTTAAACTCAACTTGGCAAAGACTAAGGTTCTAGTAAGTTGAAAGGAAAACAGGGCAATATATGCAGATGACCTATGAAGATTGGAAAGAAATGAAGCTTACATACTCTAATGGATGTATAAAATTAGTGTGCATGAACAACAAAGCATCAGTGAACTGAGAGAGAAACTAAACAGGACAGGAGTTTGCAATGGTTTGGACATGTGATGCATATGGAGGATGCCAGCTGTAGAAAAAGGTGTTGGTCACTCGAAACTGAAGGAAACAATGGAAGAGAAAGACCTAGGTAAGTTTGGGATGTACACAAAATGAAATGAAACAAACATGCAGAGGACACACTAGCCAGCAGAAATCCTCTCCCCACCCCTACAGTCAGCCACTTCTCCCACCTTAATACCCCACTCACACCTGCTAAATATCCCATGCACCTAATCGATGTTCAACTCAATTACCTGCCTTCCCCAGCCCTGATACACCTTACCTGCCCAGCCCATAAAAGCTAGACATGCTTGACATCTGATCTCTCACAATGCCTTTGCCATGAAAAAGAGCACAAAGTCCACTCTGTATGCTGATCCAGTGCCACAGCAGCAAAAGCACTCTGTCCACACTATAAGGTGGTCATGCTGGTGACATGAGAAAAAGTGCCCAGTCCACACTGTAAGGTGGTTGTGCTGGTGACATGAGAAAAAACACCCAGTCCACACTGTAAGATGGTCATATTGGTGGCATGACAAAAAGTACCCAGTTCACCCTGTAAGGTGGTCATTTCGGTGCCACAAGAAAAAACACCCAGTCTACACTATAACCTGGTTGGTGTTAGGAAGGGTATCCAGTTGTAGAAACCAAGCCAAAATACAGATCCATATGAGCAAAATGTAGGCTCCAGTCCTGACTTGCCTCATAACATGCCAACCCATCTAGCACATGCAAGCGTGAAAAAATGAACATTAAATTATGATGATGCTGAGGACGAAAAGGATGATCATGATATATTTATATTATATATAATAATTGTTTCTACTTTTAGCACAAGGCCAGAAATTATCCCAGTGCATTACTGGTACTTTATTTTATTGAACCTGTAAGGAGGAAAGGCAAAGTTAACCTTGGCGGGATTTGAACTCAGACCGTAAAGGGCCGTAACTCGGTGTTGAAAAGCATCGCGTCCGACCCTCTACCGATACTGTCAATCCACTGCCCTATATATTAATGACGTGTGTTTCAGGATCGATCAGTTCAAGGAATGATCGGGGACCCGATCACTACCAATCGTACCTTGAGCTGATTGATTGCAAAACACGTGAATAAACATGATATTGACACTTTGTTCTTACTCTTTGATATTATTATTATTATTATAAGGGCGGGGAATTGGCAGTATTGTTAGAGGGTCAGACACCCTGCTTTCCAGCATAGAGTTACACCCCTTTATGGTCTGAGTTCAAATCCCCCCAAGGTTAACTTTGCCTTTCATCCTTACGGGCGTCGATAAAATAAAGTACCAGTAATGTGCTGGGTAATTGCTGGCCTTGTGCCAAAAGTAGAAACAATTATTATTATTATTATGAGGGCTGTTGATTGGCAGAATCGGTAGAGCGTCGGACCAAATGCTTTGTGGCATAGAGTTACGACCCTTTACGTTCTGATTTCAAATCCCGCCAAGGTTAGCTTTGCCTTTCATGCTTACTGGGTCGATAAAATAAAGTACCAGTCACGCACTGGCGTCAATATAATTGACTTTCCTCTCCCCCAAAATTGGTGGCCTTGTGTCTAAATCAGAAACAATTATTATCATTTATTATTAACACTCTGCTTCTTAAGGGTTCCAGCTATGGTCAAATACCAAATATAGAATCCCACACCAGTACTCAGACCCAAATCGTAGCATTGAGTGCTCAAACATGTGAACCATCAGTAACTAAACATTACACACTAATATACTATTTATACACACACACACACACACACACACACACACACACACACACACACACACACACACACACACACACACACACACATACACACACACACACACACACACACACACACATATATATATATCTGTACATAATAAATATAGATAAGAGAGATTCTTGATATGAACCAATGAGGAAGTATCAATTACAAATGGTAGGGTGAGTTCTAAAATAAACTCTGTCTGTTGCTTCTTGTGTAGAATTTTTCCTGCCATAGTGTTGTGTGTCTTTCAACATCTTTGAAATGTAGTGTAGCTATGTCTACTACTTTTACATTCGATGTATACACACACACTTACATATACACACTCACATATACACCCCCCCACACACACATACACACTCATGTATACACACTCACATATAGACACACACACACATATGCACTCTCACACACACAAACACACACTTATACACACACATACATATGCATACTCACACACACACACATATATATAATATATATATATATATATATATATATATCATCATCATCATCATCACCGTTTTACGTCCGTTCTTCCACGCTAGCATGGGTTAGACGGGTTGTCCTGTTGTGGGCAGTGTCTGGTCGGCTGACCATGCCTTGCTCATACAGGAACTGATCTGGCTTGATTTCTACAGCTGGATGCCCTTCCTAACACCAACCTCATTTACAGTGAGTGCTGGGTGCTTTTTCGTGGCGCCTACACGTCCACTTTACAGTGTGGGCTGGGTGCTTTTTTGCTGTGGCACCTCCACGACCACCTTGCGGTGGGGGGAGTGGGGGCATATTGTTTATATGCTTCAGCATGTACCCATGGGAGATCGGGTACCCTGTATTACTGCGTGACGCCAGAAGTCACGGTCGTGTGTCAATATATATATATATATATATATATATATATATATATATATATATATATATATATATATATATATATATATAATATATATATTATATATATATATATATATATATATACACATTTATATACATACACACATATATATATATATATATGTATATATATAAACCCATGCTAGCGTGGAAGATAGACGTTAAATGATGATGATGATGATGATGTTATTGCAATAGCCTGGGGTTCAAGGGCCCTCAACTCTTCAACAAGCTGCCTAGGAATTTGTGAGATCTGCATGGTGTGGACGTGGATATTTTCAAGAAACATCTCGACACCTTGCTTTCCAGGATCCCGGATTAGCCCACAGTACAGTATGAAGGTAACCTAAGGGCAGCAGCAACAAACTCATTCTTACACCAATGGCCAGCCAACACAGGCTGCAGATAGAATGTGTAGCAACAAGAGCGATGCCCTAGCATGGCCTCAGCCAGATGGCTGGAACAGGTAAAAGAGTAAAAGAGTATATATATATCATCATCATCATCATCATCATCAACGTTTAACGTCCGTGTTCCACGCTTGCATGGGTTTGGACGGGGGTATTTCCCACTTGAGGCAAGAGTGATTGTCTTGCTCGCATAGGACTGTCTGGCGGGTTTTCTACAGCTGGATGCCCTTCCTAACACCAACCACATTTACAGTGTGGGGCTGGGAGGTTTTTACCGTGTTGCCTACACAGCCACATTACAGCGTGGACTGTCTGGCAGGTTTTCTACGGCTGGATGCCCTTCCTAACACCAACCACATTTACAGTGTGGGGCTGGGAGGTTTTTACTGTGTTGCCTACGCGGCCACATTACAGCATGGACTGTGTGTTTTTTGTCGTGACACCTACACGATCTCATTTGTTTCGGCCTGGATGTTGTGGCACCAACATAACTTTACATTGAAAGGGGCGGTGTGGATGGGGGGGGGGTGTATTTTGTTAGAGATGCCTACTGACTGTAGTAGGTTTTACTTTGTATTTAGGTAAGGCGGGTCTTCTCTATTACTGAGTACCGCCAAAGGTCTCGGTCCAGTGACATTGTCTTGGAGAGGTGTAAGTGTGTGAGGTCGGTATTTATCAGCTCGTCCCAGGTTTTTCTGGGTCTGCCTACTCCGTGGCTACCATCTATCTTTATTGTCCTGCACTTTGTTATACAGCTGTCGTCTTTCATGCGCATCACGTGACCATACCAACGTAGCCTTCTCTCGAGTAAACAACATCTGATCCCTCTTATTTCTAATTTTTTCCTTAGTTCGTTTATGCTTTGCCGTTCACGTATATTACTATTACACATCCAGCGGAGCATGCAAGCTTCGTTCCTCTCTAGTCTGCGTATATCCTCTGCACACAATGCTTAGGTCTCACTGCCATGCAACATTGCTGTTCGTATGCAGGCATCGTACAACCCGCCTTTCATTTTTAGGGAGAACCCTTTAGCGGCTAATAGTGGTATAAGCTCTCTGAACTTTTTCCATCCAGTTCTGACTCTAGCTACTGTACTTTCAGAGCACCCTCCAACACTGCTGATTTTGTCACCCAGGTAACGGAAGCTGTCCACTATTTCTATAGAACCCTCTGTGCAATTGAAAGAGCTAGTATTTTGTGTACACTTGCTGCTACTTATTGCACCAGAGCACCGGCCACATGTAAAATCTATGTTCTTAGTTAGCTTACCTGTGATCCCACTACATCTTTTATGCACCCATACTTTGCATTTGGGACATAAAATGGAGTTTCTACCTCTGCCTTTCCTACACACTGAGCATGGCCACTTCCCGGAAGGGACCGTCGCCTTATTTTCTTTCTTACAAACTAGAACTTTAGTCTTAGCCAGGTTAATTTTAAGGCCTTTTGATTCTAGGCCATGCTTCCATGTTTTGAATTTCTTCTCTAGCTCGGCCATTGATTCAGCTATGAGTGTTAGGTCATCTGCGTATAGGAGTTCCCATGGGCAGCCGGTCTTGAACTCCTCTGTTATAGCCTGAAGGGCAATAATAAATAGTAGGGGGCTGAGAACAGAGCCCTGATGGACGCCAACTTTTATGCTAAACTCTTCACTATATTCGTTGTTAATTCTAACCTTGCTGACTGTTTCTTTATACATGGCTTGTATAGCTCTCACAAGCCATTCATCAACACCTAGTTTTCTAAGAGCCCACCAGATAATGGAACGGGGGACTCTGTCGAAGGCTTTCTCCAAGTCGACAAAAGCTAAGTATAGGGGTTTACTTTTAGCTAGGTACTTCTCCTGTAGTTGTCGTACAATGAAAAGAGCATCTGTGGTACTTTTGCCTGACACAAACCCGAACTGCATTTCATCTAGATCAATTCTCTCTCTGATATATATATATATATATATATATATATATATATATATATATATCATCATCATCATCATCATCACCGTTTTACGTCCGTTCTTCCACGCTAGCATGGGTTAGACGGGTTGTCCTGTTGTGTGCAGTGTCTGGTCGGCTGACCATGCCTTGCTCATACAGGAACTGATCTGGCTTGATTTCTACAGCTGGATGCCCTTCCTAACACCAACCTCATTTACAGTGAGTGCTGGGTGCTTTTTCGTGGCGCCTACACGTCCACTTTACAGTGTGGGCTGGGTGCTTTTTTGCCGTGGCACCTCCACGACCACCTTGCGGTGGGGGGTGTGGGGGCATATTGTTTATATGCTTCAGCATGTACCCATGGGAGGTCGGGTACTCTGTATTACTGCGTGACGCCAGAAGTCACGGTCGTGTGTCATTGTCTTTGAGAGGTGTAATTGGGTAAGGTCGGCTTTTATCACCTCATCCCAGGTCATCTTGGGTCTCCCCACTCCGCGGTTTCCATCAACTTCTAGTGCTCTGCACCTTTTTATGCAGCTGTCATCCTTCATACACATCACATGTCCATACCAGCGCAACCGCCTCTCCTGCACACAGCATTTGATTCCTCTTATGCTCAGTCTCTCTCTCAATTCATTTATGCTTTGTCGTTCACGTATATTACTGTTACACATCCATCGGAGCATGCAGGCTTCGTTTCTCTCTAATCTACATAAGTCTTCCACCTTCAGCGCCCAGGTCTCACTACCATGCAACATCGCTGTTCGGATACACGCATCATACAGTCTGCCTTTCATTCTGAGGGAGAAGCCTTTTGCAGCTAGCAGTGGTAGTAGTTCCCTAAACTTCTTCCATCCCGTTCTTACCCTAGTTATTGTACTTTCTGAACACCCACCTCCGTTGCTAATTCGGTCACCTAGGTAGCAGAAGCTGTCTACTGTTTCTACAGGGCCCTCCCAGAGATTGGTGGTACTTGTTTCCTGTGGCTGTTTGCTGCTTGCTGTTTCAGCACAGCTGCTGCATGTGAATCCTACATTCTTAATTAAGCTTCCTGAGATCCCGCTACATCTCTTGTGTACCCATTGTTTGCATTTGGGGCAGAGAATGGAGTTCCTACCTACACCTTTCCTACATACTGAGCAAGGCCATTTCCCTGAGGGGATTTGGGTTCTGTTTTCTCGTCTACTTACAAGGACCTTAGTCTTTGTCATGTTGACTTTGAGACCCTTTCTCTCTAGTCCCTGCTTCCAGATTTGGAATTTATTCTCTAGTTCTACCATAGATTCAGCTATGAGTGCGAGGTCATCAGCATACAGGAGTTCCCATGGGCATCCGGTCTTAAACTCCTCCGTTATTGCCTGCAGGACTATGATGAACAGGAGAGGGCTAAGAACAGAGCCCTGGTGGACCCCAACCTGTACGCTAAATTCCTCGCTATACTCATTGCTAATTCTAACTTTGCTGGCTGCTCCCCTATACATGGCTTGTACCGCTTTCACAAGCCATTCATCTACTCCTAGTTTTCTAAGAGCCCACCAGATTACAGCACATGGAACTCTGTCAAAGGCTTTCTCAAGGTCGACAAATGCCAAGTAGAGTGGCTTACTTTTAGCTAGGTACTTTTCCTGTAATTGCCTCACAAGGAAGAGGGCATCAGTGGTACCTCTTCCTGGTACAAACCCAAATTGCATCTCATCTATTTTCACCCGGTCCCTAATCAACTGTGCTATAACTCTTTCTGTTACTTTCATGACCTGGTCCATCAACTTTATACCTCTATAGTTTCCTCTATCTAGTGCATCACCTTTACCTTTGTAGCAGTTGACAATGATGCTACTGCACCAATCTTTTGGTATGACACTTCTAGTATTACCTGGTTAACAATACGTGTGGTTATAGTGTGACCTACAGACCAAGATGCCTTCAGCATCTCGGTAGCTATACCCGATGGACCGGTTGCCTTCCCCATCTTCATATCTTTGATTGCCTTACTTACTACGCTGCTGCTGACTTGTACTGCTGTTCCCTCTATAGGGTCTACTTGGGGTAGGGTCTCTTCTTCCCATGCATTCTCCTCATTTAGTAATCTATCATAATGACTCTTCCATGCATCTTTCTTCTCAGCACTTGTGAGGGCAAGCTCACCTTTATCATTCCGGATACACTTCTCTCCAATGACATCGCAACTATCTCTGACACACTGCCTCACAATCTTGAACACCTCCTGTTTCTGGTCCTCACGTTGTAAAACATGCTTGAATTTTCTATCCTCTGCTTCCCTCATAGCTAAGTATACTTGTCGCCTAGCTTCCCTCTTGGTCTCTATGTAATGTACCCTGCTCCCCACGTTCTTCCATTCTTTCCATGCCTGTCTCTTGGCCTTAACTGTTTCATCTACCTTATTGTTCCACCACCAAGTCACTCTCCTCCTGCTTGAGGTCTTACTCCAGCCACAGACCTCATCCGTCGCCTCTAGTAAATTATTTTTTAGGAACTCCCAGTTCTCTTCTACGTTAAATGTCTCTATCTGTTCTTCTTTACTGTCGTAGGCGTTGAGTAAAATATTTTTAAATCTGTTACTGGTTGAGGGGACTTTCAGCTTCCAGATCTTTCTTCTCCAGGTTGGTCTCTGTTTCCGGGTTCGTCTAGTTCTGACTGTGAGGTCGCTGACAACTAAGCTATGTTGGGATGTACATTCCTCACTAGGGAAGGCTTTTGTGTTTACGACCGTCCATCTGTCACGTCCTCTGATGAGGATAAAATCTAACTGACTAGAGTGCTCTCCTGATCTATAGGTGATCAGGTGGTTGTCGGGTTTTTTAAAGTTTGTGTTACATATCGACATGTCATTGGCGTCGCAGAATTCTAGAAGTCTGAATCGCTCCTCATTCCTTGTGCCAACTCCTTGGCCTCCATGTACTCTATTGAAGCCGTCGCAGTGTTTACCTACGTGTCCGTTAAAATCTCCTGCGATGATTAGGAAGTCCTTGTCGTCTGTTAGAGCAGTAGTGTGTATTAGGGACTCGTAAAACCTATCCTTAAGTTCGTCTGGCAGCCCCGATTGGGGTGCGTAAACTGATATTATTGTGGTAATTGTCTTATTCAGGACTAGTCTGAGTTTAATGATTCTTGCATTTACCCTGTACACTGAGATTACTTTATCTACCCACTTGTCAGCTAATAGTATACCTACACCACCCATCCCATCGTCATTTCCCACCCAGAAAAATTTGTAACACTGGCTTTTTCCTACAAGGACTCTAGCAGACGGCTTGTAAGTATGCATATGTACACATATATATAAAATTCTAATTTTATATATATGTAATAGTAATATATGCGAACAGCAAAGCATAAACGAACTGAGAGAGAGACTGAGCATAAGAGGAATCAAATTTGTGTGCAGGAGAGGAGGATGCATTGGTATGGACATGTGATGCGTATGAAGGATGACAGCTGCATAAAAAGGTGCAGAGCACTAAAAGTTGATGGAAGCCATGGAGTGGGGAGACCCAAGAAGTCCTGGGACGAGATGATAAAAGCGGACTTTCCCCAATTGCACCTCTCAATGGTGATGACACAGGACCGTGACCTCTGGCATCACACAGTAACACAGAAGACCCAACTCGCCACAGGAACAAGCTGAAGTCGAAGCACATAGATAATATGCCCCATCCCCTCCCACTGCAATGTGGTTATGGAGGTGTCACGACAAAAAAGCACCCAGCCCACACTGTAAAGTGGATGTGTAGGCGCCACGGAAAAAATAGCACCCAGCACTCACTGTAAATAAGGTTGGTGTTAGGAAGGGCATCCAGCTGTAGAAATCAAGACAAAATAAGTTCCCATATGAGCAAGACAAGGTCAGTCGACCTAACATTGCCCACAACAGAACAACCCGTCTAACCCATGCTAGCATCGAAGAATGGACGTAAAACGGTAATGATGATGATGATCATCATCATCATCATTTTACGTCTGCTTTTCCCTGCTTACAAGGGTGGGACGGGTCCTATTCAGCACAGCATCTCTCCACTTGTCGTGGTCCTTCGTCATCTCCACCGTGAGCTTCAGCGATATATATATATATATTATATAACATATACATAAATATATAATATCCATTACATGTAAGCCCAACAGGCAGAGTATAAAGGGTATATTTTACTTTTGCTTCCCTACTTCACCAGGGTACTGAAGATATAATTACATCCTTACTAATAACATTCCTCATAAAACCTTAATATGTCCCCCCCTGTTGCTGCACTACAGCCTTGTCCACCCACATAAAGATGGATAGATCAGATCTAATGAAATATAAACTAACAACATCAGCAGCATCAGCAGCAACAACAACATCAACAGTAGCATCAGCAGCAACAACAACAACAGCAACAACAGCAACAACAGCAACAACAGCATCAGCAGCATCAGTAACAGCAACAACAACATTAACAACATCAATATCAATAACAACAACAGCAATAACATCAACAACATCAACAACAACAACAGCAACCACCACAACCGCCACCACCACCACAACAACAACAACAACAGCAACATCAACATGAACAACAGCAACCACCACCACCACCACCATCATCACCTCCACAACAACAACATCAACATGAACAACAGCAAGAACCACCACCACCACCACCACCACCACCTCCACAACAACAAGAACAACATCATCATATTTACCATTTGAGATACAATCTGATCCAACAATGACATTTCACAGAGCATACATATTTAAAAGTGGACATTTTAACCCTTTAGCATTTAAACCGGCCATATCCGGCCAGAATTTTATCATCTCTTGCTGTTCAAATTGGTTATAACTGGCCACTCATACTGATGTTAAGGTATTGTTTTCAAAATAAATAACATCAAAATCACAAAGATTCGATATTATGTGAGATAATTATGTGAGATAAAGCCTTTACTGCAAAAATACAAGAGTAAATATAGAGTAATTGTTTCTACTTTAGGCACAAGGCCAGCAATTACCCAGTGCATTACTGGTACTTTATTTTATCGACCCCGTAAGGATGAAAGGCAATGCGAATACTAAAGGGTTAAAGACTATTTCTTGAGGCTAATGTCATTGACTATTAAAAGGATTTTACTGTCAAGGCTCTGGAATACATGCTACAACAATCTAAAAAACTGAATCAATAAGCAGAAACCCCAAATGGATTTTAAATCAATTACAAACAACACCAAAAACGAATTATTGTAATAATTCTTTTCTAACATTGGTTTCTAATTATGGCACAAGGCCAGCAATTTTTTTTTTTTTTCTTTTTTTTTTTTTTTTTGTAGGTAAGGTAAGTTGTTTATATCAATCCCCAGTATCTGACTGGTACTGCTTTTTTTTAAATGGATTTCGGAAGGGTGAAAGGTAAAGTTGACCTCAGAAGGATAAAAGGTAAAGTTGACCTCGAAAGGGTGAAAGGTAAATTTGACTTAGGAAGCGTGAAAAGCAAAGTTGACCTCAGAAGGGTGAAAGGTAAAATTGACCTCAGAAGGGTGAAAGGTAAAGTTGACCTCAGAAGGGTGAAAGGCAAAGTTGACCTCAGAAGAGTGAAAGGTAAAGTTGACCTCAGAAGGATGTAAGGCAAAGTTGACCTTGGAAGGATGGAAAAATTGACCTCAGAAAGATGAAAGGTAAAGTTGACCTCAGAAGGGTGAAAAGGTAAAGTTGACCTCAGAAGGATGTAAGGTAAAGTTGACCTCGGAAGGGTGAAAGGCAAAGTTGACTTCTGAAGAGTGAAAGGTAAAGTTGACCTCAGAAGAATGGAAAAGCATGGTACATACTACCAAGTCATACTCAATTTTGAACGATGGCAGTAGTTGTATAATTTGCTATTAATAGTGACTGTTTACTTTGAAGTTTGGCTAATGTTTCTGACTTTTCAAAACAGTAAACAGTTTCTCTAAACAGTTGCTATTAATAACAAATGTTATATTGACACTATAAACAGTTTATGTCCTTCATTATACAGTCCATGTTTAGAGATTTTTTGTATACAAACCCATAAAACACACAATTATATATATATATATATATATATATATATGAAGGTGCATGGCTTTGTGATTAGAGCATTAGGTTTGCAAACGGGAGTTTGATTTTCAGACCAGGTGATGCGTTGTGTCCTTGAGTAAGACACTTTATTTTACATTACTTGTTTACTCAGCTGTAGAAATGAGTTGTGATGTCACCGGTGCCAGGCTGTATTGGCCATTGGCTTTCCCTTGGATTACATCGGTGGTGTGAACGTTTATGAAGATGTGAAGAGCTGCATATATTCTAGTCATAAGAAAAAGCAAAATGAATGTTTCACCTTTGAAAGAGTGATGACTCAAGAAGCAGAAGAACATATATATATATATATATATATATATATATATATATATATATATGTATATATATATATATATGGTTATACTTTGGGAGGGTCATGTTGCCAATAAGAAACACACGCACCAGTTGCTTTCACTTCAATTTATTATATATTTATAAATTTATAAGTTTATAAATTTATAAATTTCTGGTTGGTTGGTTGGTTCCACAACCAGATAGTTGTTTATATATAGTCATAGTTCTTTCGTCACACACTCTGTGACCTCTTCAGTGACTGGGGATTCCTTTCTTTGTTTCTGTGCCTCTCCTTTGTTCTGTCCTACGCCATTTTGTTTCTGTGTGTGTGTTGTGTGCTCAGTCTGCGCATGCGCCACATCCGGGTGTCTGTGTGTGTTTATGTTCATTTATTTATTTATTTGTTTATTTACATGTTACTGGTTGGTTGTTTGTTCTATGTGTGTGTGTGTTTTCATTTTGCCCTTAATTGGAAGTTGTGATGTTGCTGTTCGACTCATATTTTCTATTTAATTTTGGTTGTAATTCTTTTATGTTTATTGCCTCTGTAATTTGTCTAAACATTGCGTCTTTTCTGTGTGTAGATTCTATTTTTATTTCTATGTTCTCTAATTTACCCTTGTGTTCTATTTTTGCATGTTGGTAGAGTACAGATGATTCTTTATTATCTTGAAGGTCTCACCAGTGTTCATTTATCCGTTCCCCTACACTACGAGCTGTCTCACCTATGTACACTATATTTTTGTCTCTACATTGTCCTTCAGTACATCTTATGCTATACACTACATTTCTAGTATAGGAGCAAATTTTGGAATAGAATAGAAAGAACTAGGAACAAGGCTAATAGAATAAACTCATGATATGATAGCAATAAATACCAGAGTGTAATGTTCATCGATACAACCCCTAGAGGTGAATTAGCTTACAAATTTAGAAGGGCCCTAAATAAACATAAACTCAATATTAAGATAGTAGAAAGACCAGGTACCTCCATAAAAACACTTATTAGCAAGACATACCCTTTTCAAAGACCCTCATGTATAGATAAGAAATGTATAACCTGTAAAATAAGCCCCCATATTAACTGTAAAACTAGAAATGTAGTGTATAGCATAAGATGTACTGAAGGACAATGTAGAGACAAAAATATAGTGTACATAGGTGAGACAGCTCGTAGT
This sequence comes from Eledone cirrhosa, assembly GCA_964016885.1. NCBI lineage: Eukaryota > Metazoa > Mollusca > Cephalopoda > Octopoda > Eledonidae > Eledone > Eledone cirrhosa. Next base: position 71,904,457 of record OZ024740.1, read on the forward strand.
GGCACCATTTTAATGGCAGGAAGACACAAGTTTGTTGAAGAGTACATATCAAGATACATATGACTGTGATAAGAATAATTTTATGGGGGAGAGATATAGTGAACTGTATGTGTGGCTATTAGATTTACATTAAATGTAAGAGTAGTGATATGGGATCAAATTTTGTATAGTCATAATAGTTGGCAGTGTGGGAGCTTTAGTTTATACTATATTTGTTTGTGTTGAGTACTAATGGATATATTAATTTGACGTTAATACATCAATGTGCATATTACCTAAAATTTAATGCTACTTATGCATACTATAATGTACTTTCAGTAGTACATGTATGACAATAGAATGTATATATGATGCTGATGATGATTGTCTTTGTTTGGTGTATCAGCCTCAATTCTCTTATTAATCTCTTCTGCACTTCAAAACCATTATACCCCTCAACCCCTATAAATCTCCTATATAATACTAATTGTTACCTATTGCCCTCTATACCTCCCCTTTCCTACCTCCTGTCTGTATTCAGGATTCAATTCCCCAGCAGTATATGTCTCACACTAGCCACTGATTGACCAAAAGCCAACTACCCTCCTACCAAGCCATGTACATCACCATATTTCTTCAATTACATATTTTAACATATACTTGTTCCTATAACCCCTCCCCATTTACCTAATGACCCATTAGGCAAATTTCAAGTATACTGACCACCCCGCCAACATCTCATATTTTGAATACCCACTGGGCAGTACACATATGCTGATGTATACTAATGTGTGCGCTCATGTGCATGTATGCTTTTGTATATGTGGATACATATGCATCTAAATGAAAATGTATCTATAGCCATAAATGTATGGGTGTGGGGAATATGTATGCAAGTATGTGTATAGAATTTCTATATAAACATGACTTTACACCCATTGAACATAATTTCCTCTTCAAACTCTCTCTGATGAAATGCATTAGAACAATAACACAGTGTGAAATAATGGACTATATATCATCATCATCATCATACGTCTGCTTTTCTCTGCTTGCAAGGGTGGGACAGGTCTTATTCAGCACAGCATCTCTCCACTTGTCACGGTCCTTCGTCATCTCCACTGTGAGCTTCAGCGATCTGAGGTCTGTTCTCCCCACCTCCGCCCAGGTTTTTCGTGGTCTACCTCTACCACGTCTTCCTTCAACTGGCATTTCCTGGCACTTCTTCACCCATCGGTCATATAGTACATATTTCATAGGCCGTTAGTTACATAATGTTCTGAAACATGTGTAAGAGAATCTCAAGTATTAATGAATATATAATTGGATATCAACAATTGTGCCTTGGTTTTCAAATAACCAATATATACCATATTACTCAATGGATTACTCATATTGGACCAATTTATTTTACTTGGTACCACAATTCATACCCACCATGTATTTACGATAAACAGTTCCATTGACTACATAGAGCACAACTGAAACTGGTAAGTTGCCTTTTCCTTTTTGTACACACAAAAAGCAGGTACCTGTATTTTATCTCATATATGTATATGAGATAAAATATAATATATTTTCACTAGCTCTGACAGTTGGCAGGTAAGCAGTATACTGTACTGAAGCCGTCGAAACGGCTTGAGCTCTGCCGTCGGGGTCATACTTTTTCCTATTACCCACTTTTTTCTACTACCCTAAGTATTGAGTACTCTGGTGCATTATGGTCCATCTGGTTCCTTACCACAACTCCTTCGTTATATATATATATATATATATATATATATCCCCTTTTGTTTGTTGCATACATTAATGACATAGATGCCAACTTACAGAATGCCATGGTACTGAAATATGCAGTTGACATCAAGCTGTACCTTGAAATCAAAAGGAAAGATCCTGAAATCTATAACTCTTTCCTACAATCAGACCTGGACACAATGCAGCAATGGATCACAGACTGGCAACTGAAGCTGGTTGTGGACAAGTATACCACCATGCATTTTGGGAGGAAAAATCTAGCGTCCACATACTCCCTCCACAACACTGATATCAAGAAGTCCTCTTGCGAACGTGACCTGGGCATTACTGTCAGCAGCGATTTGCGTTGGACAAAGCACATCTCTAAAATTGTCAAGAAGGCCGAGGGTGTCTTGGCATCACTCAGCAAGACCTTTGTTAGCCGCTCTCCAGCCATCTATTTAAAGCTGTATACAGATATGGTACAACCACACTTGGAATTCGCATCATCAGTCTGGAACCCCTATCTTGGTCAGAACATTGACCTCCTGGAAACTGTTCAGAGACGTGCAACCAAGCGCATACCCTCCATCAGACACCTACCATACTCTGAACGCCTTGCTTCCCTGGGCATGGATTCATTGAAGCTCCGATGTCTGGCAATGGACTTGGTAAACACCCACAAAGTTATTAACTATCTCGCCAACAACAACCCTGAGCACCTTTTTGATCTCCATGTGTCTAACACACGTGGACATGCCTACAAAGTCAGAAAACAGCACAGCAGCCATGACTTTCGGAAACATTTTTTCACGCTTAGAGTTGCTGAAGCATGGAACAAACTGCCTGCGTCAGTTGTTAGCTGCATCCTTTAAAACCCTCATGCTTCCCGAAATTCGCCAAAACTACACCTGATGTCCCCCTTCCATACACATGCACACATGTGTATATCATGACTCATGCACTGTTCATTTTCCTGACGTTTGTACATTACCCTATCTACTATGCATACACTTTTGATGAGTTGTAGTGCACCTGAGCACTGTACACAATATTTTCATTATTATTATTATATATATATATTCCACCAAAGCTAAGTTAATTTTCCATTCATTCAATAAAATAACTCATTAACTTTCATTACAAAGCTTGAACATAAGCTTTGAACATAAGAAAAAAGTTGTTACATAAAATTTAAATATGAACATTTTTATTTCAGAGGGTTACTTTTGAAATTGTTATGCCAAAAGGGTGGGTTGGTATAAAAAAGATTTTAAAAGTAGTGGTACTGAGCAAAGGATTATTTAAGCAAAATTGTTTTTTTAGAAAATAAAAATAATATGCTGGGAGTTGTTTATTTTGAAAAAAAAAAGGGTCTTAACCTCTAAATACCATGAAATATAAGATAACAATGTAAACTGTTGTTTTGTCTTACTTTACTCCCTTATTTCTTATTTGCATTGTTCTGACTTTCCTAAAGAATTAAGTTGACTTACACTTTTACTCTTTCATGACCATATTTCTCAGGAAATACACTCTATTTCAATAACTTAATGAAGAATTTGAAGAAATTTATTAAAACTATTAATTATTTCATTACTATGATAAAAATTGTTTCTACTTTAGGCACAAGGCCAGCAATTATCCAGTTCATTACTGGTACTTTATTTTATCGACCTCGTAAGGATCAAAGGCAATGGCTCTTATGAACAATAGTGTTGGAAGATTTTAATTTAAGTATGAACTCTTTGAATAGGATGATTTTATTTCAGAGAACCAAAATAAATTTTTGCTGAGTTGGTATGAAAATGGTTAAAAAGCTATTAACTTTACTTGACTCAATGGAAGGTTTTTAAATAAATATAAACACTTTGTAATTAGCAAAATGCAAATGCCATTCTGAAAAATTGAATAAAAAACCCTGACAACAAAATATAAAAATTTGAAGAAAGAAAATTCTGCAGGGCTAATGGGGTATGTTGATTAAATTAAGTCTCAATATTTTCAGTTTGAAGTTATTTTGGTGTTGGCAGAAGATACAGCTTTAAATGCTGAATTGAAACTAATGTTAGTTTAACATACATTGAGAGTGCATCCATGTATTTGGTGTATATACACACACATACACATACATACACACATACTCACACACTCATTCACACACATGCACTCTATAGACATACACATATACACAACATTTGTGGAATACATATATATGTGTGTGTGTGTGTGTGTGTGTTTGTAGTTGACAGATGAAAGAAAAGAGTACTCAATACCAAAATAGAGTTTAAATATTCATTTATTTATTTTATTTATTATGACTAAGTAGTGAGTTTTGTTACTCTGGAATTTCACCTGTGCACTCACAGGATCATCAGACAAGACACACATACACATACACACACACACACACACACACATATATATATATATACTCTTCGTTTTTGTATTTGATGTGAAATCATATGTAGAAACAGATACTGTTATATTTTGGGGAAAGTCATGCTACCAATAAAAACAGATGTACCAGTTGAGTTTCACTTCAGTTTATTATTAATTGAGTAACTAATCCACTCATTAGTTAGTTCATTAACCGGGTAGTTATCTAATTGTTAATTGTCAGAATTCTTTTGTTACTCATTCTGTGACCGTCTCAATGACTATTGAGATATAGTAAATAGAAGATCAGAACAAAAATGAGACACAGAGGAACACGAATAGTGTTATGTCAAGATTTTCTCTCAACTCACTATGCTATATTGTTCATATACACTGATATTGGACATCCAATGGAGCATACAAGCTTTACTTCTTTCTAACCTTTGCAGCTCTTCTGCAGTTAAGACCCATATCTCACTGCCATGTAGCATTGCAGTTTGCACACAAGCATCACACTGTCTACCCTTCACTCTGAGAGATGCACTTTGTTGCCAGCAGCAATAACAGAAACCTGAACTTCTTCTATCCTGTTCTTACCCTGGCTATAACACTTTCAGTACATCCACCTCCACTATTAATAACATCTCCTAGATAGCAAAAACTTTCTATCACACCCAGTGAACCTTCTGTACATTTGAAAGAGTTTATCTCTTGGGCATCCTTAAATTGACTACTCTTGTGTATCTACTACTCCTGAAGTCTAACCTTCCTGTCAGCCTACCTCTGATCCCACTACATCTACACAGGGTACACTGCATGGAATTCCTACCTACTCCTTTTCTGTACATTGAGCATGAAACAGAGTCTTATCCTTTTTCTTACTTACTAAAACTTTAGTCTTTGCTAGATTTATTTTGAGGCCCTTTGATTCTGCATTTTGCTTCCATGTCTGGAACTTTTTCTCTAGTTCTACAATTTCAACTCATCAACTCTTCGCTGTACTCATTGTCAACTCTTACCTTGTACAGCCTTCACAACCCATTCTTTTATCCCTAACTTCCTAAGTGATCACCAATTATAGAGCATGGGATTCTGTCAAGGGATTTTTCCAGGTTTCTGAATACTAGATATAGGGGCTAATTCTTAGCTAAATATTTTCCCCTGCAACTGTTTAACTAGGAAGATACTAGGAAGATAGTATCAGTAGTGCTTCTCCTGAGCACAAAGGCAAACTGCATCTCTTTAAGATAAATTTTGTCCCTAATTAATTGTGAAATAACTTAAAATCTGATCCAACAGTTTGATACCTGGGTAATTTCCTCTCTCTAGTGTAGCTCATTTGTTCTTGTTGCAGTTGATGCTGCTCCTGTTGCTATTATGAGAGTCATTAAGTATGACACCACATTGCACTATCTGAAAAGATACACAGTAAAGCCAGTTAGTACAAAAACTAAAAGGATAATCATAACTATTTCTGTAAACCAACTTAAATCTTTTTTTAAATCTTTAATTTATTTTTTCTGAAGTAATTTATTTTCATTGTGTACCATGAATTTACATGTATCTATAGAAAAACATTAGATGCATCTTCAAATTTTTTATTATTTTCTCTCTATAACGTGATTTGTAAAGAATTCCTTAATTTTCAAATGTTTTGATTTTACTCACACTTTCTCTCTCTCTTTCTCTCTGTCTCTTTCTCTCTCTCTCTCTCTCTCTCTCTCTCTCTCTCTCTCTCTCTCTCTCTCTCTCTCTCTCTCTATATATATATATATATATATATATATATATATATATATATATATATATATATATATGTAGGAGGTGAGTTTTATTGTAGTACAATAAAGCAATGCAGATATCGGATAAGAAGCACTCTACAGTTTGTAGGACTGGAGTATACATAATATATAAGATCAAAAGATGGTTAAATGAGTTCCATGTATTTTATTATGTGCATTTCAAAAACAAATATCATCATGCAATAACATTTGTGTTTTCATCAGATAAAATATGAGGACATGATATGAAGGTTAAAAACACTTGTGGATAGTGCAGTTTTAAATCAACATATATGTTGATTTAAAACTGCACTATCCACAAGTGTTTTTAACCTTCATATCATGTCCTCATATTTTATCTGATGAAAACACAAATGTTATTGCATGATGATATTTGTTTTTGAAATGCACATAATAAAATACATGGAACTCATTTAACCATCTTTTGATCTTATATATTATATATATATATATATATATATATATATATACGCACACACAGACACACACACACACGCACACACACTCACGCACACACACACACACACACACACACACATGCACACACACACATATATATAAATGAATAATAAATATGGGTGAAGACAGGAAAAGGAGTTGCATGTCTTTTGTTTGTATTTTTATTTTTTTTTTAATTTTATGGTTTCCTCTTCAAAAAATTGTTTCTCATTTTGCCTTGTTTTCGTTCATTGTTTTGTCGTATCTTTGTTAATTTTCCTATGTATATTATTACTGAGGGAGAGCGTCAGACACCTTGCTTTGCAGCATAGAGTTACGGCCCTTTACGTTCTGAGTTCAAATTGAAGTTAACTTTGCCTTCCATCCTTACAGGGTTGATAAAATAAAGTACCAGTAACACACTGGGTCTATTTAATTGACTTTCCCTTCCCCTTCAAATTGCTGGCCTTGTGCTTAAAGTAGAAACAATCATTATTAATATAGGGGCTACTTCAAATAGCTTTAAATCTAGATATTAGATCTATCGTCACTCTTTTAAGAAGAAAAAGCTAAGTAGCTCAACCTCATTAGCCCAGTAATGAAAGAATCCAATACAGAATACTCCATTAATTGGAAAATTCTAAAAATCTTCCAATCATGCCATCCTGGAAACCAAAGGTATAATTTGTTCTGCATTGAATGCCTTTCTATTTTAAATTCCATAAGGTGCACTCAATGTAAACTATGGATGCACATACAACATACAATTTGGCCTGACTCCCTTCCTTCCATCACAATTCCAACTAATCTCAACACCACTACAACCCTCACTGTATACACCCTATGCCCCTTCCCCAAACACGCTCCTAGCTGCTGTCCTCTTGTGGAGTAGTTGGTGATGGGAAGGGCAACCAGCAGTGGAGGGCCTGCTAAACAAAGGGTTGGGAGGATCCTTCAGTTGTGCCAAAGCATGACAGCTTCCCTAGTGTTTGGTAATCTAGGTGGTGCTATCAAAGTTATCGAAGTTACATGATAAATTCACCTAGTACATGCTGTAAAGTGGTTGGTGATAGGAAAGCCATCCAACCGTAGAAAAGCTTGCGAAACAAAGTGTTGGGAGGATTTTCTCTTGTGTCAAAAACATAACAACCTCCCTGTGCACAACCATACATAAGCAATACAACAGATCCCTAGCTTGTCTGGGAGATCAGTAGCCATTGCTTCAATATTGACTTGGTCTATATAGACCCGTCCAACCCTTGCTATCAGGGAAAGCGGATGATAAAACAACGATGATAATGATGATGATATATACACATCTGAGCACCACTTCACTTATGTAATCCATAGTAAGAATATGCTTGTTCAATAAGCACCTCCCTAAACTAATACCACTAATGATATGGTGACTTCTAATTCATTAAGTAACATAATTATAAATAGACATGCTCTAACGCAGATAGAAAATTAAATAGGCTATTTTATGATGCGAAATAACACCAAGTTTAATGACATTGCTTCCCGATTCAAATTTGCCGCAAGAAATCGGAACTTGAACGCCTGATATTGCTAAATAGTATGATGACATCTACTTCTGATCTTCATTTATATTGGATTGAGGAACCTAACTAATAATAATAAATATGTTCCTACATATTGTATATACATTAACGTGAAAACTAATTACTATTGCAGCCACTGAACTATTTTCACTTACTGCTTTTTACTCTTCTCTCTATGTATATTATTTAACTACCACCAATGAACATTCTCCTAACAATTACTAGAAATAATATTATCATTAATAATGATGTACTGCCTTTTACTTTAACCTAAAACACACATTCTTTTACAACTTTGTATTTCTACCCTGCTTCACTTGCACTCTTCTTTATGTGCTTGCTAATGTCCAACATCTAATACTGCTTATATTCTTGAAATTTGTATTTGGTTAAATTCTATCCCTTTTAATAATTCCTGGTAAGATGCGGATGTTATATGTGTTGTGTTTTGCATAAATAGTTGTTAATTAATAGAAACGAACACAGATATTAGAAAATGGATTTAATTTGATAACCTTAATTCTCTTAATTTTTAAATATATATATATATATATATATATATATATATATATATGTGTGTGTGTGTATATTTATATATATATATATATATATGTGTGTGTGTGTGTATATATATATATATATATATATATATATATATATATATATATATGTGTGTGTGTGTAAGTATGCATACGTACAAACCGACACATATATATATATACACACATACATATACACATGTACGTACTTGTTATATTGAACATGACCCTTCGTAAGGACGGTTTACCCCTCTGCCAATCTGTTCAATGGCTGAAAATGTATAGTATTTTCTGAAGTATACATCGGTTGATTAGCCTCATTTGCATACTGAGCTGCCTTGCAGAAAATTAAAAATGAAATTAGAATGTTATTTCTTGCCCTAGCACAGCTGATACATAAATACGTACAAACATACACATACATATATATATATATATATACACACATACCCACACACACCCATATATATATATATATATTTATATATATATGCATATATACATATATACATATACCCCAGCATGGCCTCAGCCGGATGGCTGGAACAGGTAAAAGAGTAAAAGAGTATATATATATATACATATATATCATCATCATCATCATCATCACCGTTTTACGTCAGTTCTTCCACGCTAGCATATGGGTTAGACGGGTTGTCCTGTTGTGGGCAGTGTCCAGTCAGCTGACCTTGTCTTGCTCATATATATATATATATATATATATATATTGAGAGAGAGACTGAGCATAAGAGGAATCAAATGCTGCGTGCAGGAGAGGACATGTGATGCGTATGAAGGATGACAGCTGCATAAAAAGGTGCAGAGCACTAGAAGTTGATGGAAACCGCGGAGTGGGGAGACCCAAGATGACTTGGGATGAGGTGATAAAAGCCGACCTTACCCAACTACACCTCTCAAAGTCAATGACACACGACCGTGACTTCTGGCGTCACGCAGTAATACAGGGTACCCGACCTCCCATGGGTACATGCTGAAGCATATAAACAATATGCCCCCCCCCCCCCCACCGCAAGGTGGTCGTGGAGGTGCCACGGCAAAAAAGCACCCAGCCCACACTGTAAAGTGGACGTGTAGGCGCCACGAAAAAGCACCCAGCACTCACTGTAAATGAGGTTGGTGTTAGGAAGGGCATCCAGCTGTAGAAATCAAGCCAGATCAGTTCCTGTATGAGCAAGGCATGGTCAGCCGACCAGACACTGCCCACAACAGGACAACCCGTCTAACCCATGCTAGCGTGGAAGAACGGACGTAAAACGGTGATGATGATGATGATGATATATATATATATATATATACATACATATATACATATATATATATATATATATATACACATATATATACATTCATATATACATATATATATATTCATATACATATATATATATTCATATACATATACATATATATAATTGTTTCTACTTTTTGGCACAAGGCCAGCAATTACCCAGTACATTACTGGTACTTTATTTTATCGACGCCGCAAGGATGAAAGGCAAGGTTGACCTCAGCGGGATTTGAACTCAGAATGGAAAGGGCCGTAACTCTATGCATCAAAGCATGACGTCCGACCCTCTACCAATACAGTATATATACACATATATATATATACATACATATATATATATATATATGTATATATATATATACATATATGGAGGCACATGGCTTAGTGGTTAGTCATTAGCCTTGCAATCAGAAGGTTGTGAGTTCAATTCTCAGACCGGGTGATGTGTTGTTTCCTTGAGCAAGACACTGTATTTCACATTGCTCCAGTTTACTCAGCTGTAGAAATGAGATGATAGGGACTGGAGTCCCTATCATTCTACTACAAAGTGGTCGTGGAGATGCCACGGCAAAAAAGCACCCAGCCCACACTGTAAAGTGCTCGTGTGGGCGCCACGGAAAAAAAGCACCCAGCACTCACTGTAAATGAGGTTGGTCTTCGGAAGGGCATCCAGCTGTAGAAATCAAGCCAGAATCAGTTCCCGTCCCACCCTTGCAAGCAGGGAAAAGCGGACGTAAAATGATGATGATGATGATGATACATACATATATATATATATATATATATATATATATATATATACATATAGATATATATATATATATAATACAGAAGACCCGCCTTCCCTATGTACAAAGTTAACCTACAGTCAGTAGGCACCTCTTAACCAAATATACACCCCAACGCACCACCTCTACTCTATCCTCCCACTCCTGCCAACACCACCCCTTTCTCTATAAAGCTATGTTGGTACAACAGAACATCCAGTCCAAACAAATGATGTTGTGTAGGTGTCACGACAAAAAACACAGTCCACGGTGTAATGTGGCCGTGTAAGTAGCACGGTAAAATGCTTCCAGTCAACACTGTAAATGTGGTTGGTGTTAGGAAGGGCATCCAGCCGTAGAAAACCTGCCAGATAGTCCTCTCTGAGCGAGACATGGTCATCCAACCAACCTTGCCTCAAGGACAACTCCCATCTAACCCATGCTAGCGTGGAAGATAGACGTTAAACGATGATGATGATGGTGATGATATATATATATATATATATATATATATATATAAATGTGCCTGTCATGCCTGTCTGAATTTTCGGTCAGTTGCTGACTTGACCGATTAACCCCACAATTACTACGTAGCGGTTCTTGCACGTGACTGCTAGACCCGGATGAAACGAAGACGAAGAATTTCCTTGCGTACCGTTTTGTACCACAGATGCGATCTCACCCTGCCTCGTTAATGTCCTATCGACACCAAAGTTCAACGTTCGGGCGAATAGAATTGAATCCAACCACCAACAACATAGCTGGATGACCGATAATCACACCAAACCGGAGTACTGTGATCCCTGTGATTTCCAGATATACAACCACTGACACTGTTACGAAGACCAGAAAACCATACTCCATAATATTGAACCAAGTGATTGATTTGTGCGACCAAAATAACACCACACACATATTGAACTAGGAATATTGGATCCTCCGTCAATGTCCGGGTGAGCAAAAATAGATTTCTATCTGCATTGGAATTTACGAACTTGTGCATCTGCTGTGGTGTCAAAAACAAACGCGAATGACTGCACAGATAAACAATGGACCATGCCACGTGGCTTGAACCCGTAAGTGAATTGAAGGTTCTGCAACTGTGATACACAGATTATTTATTATTAAGATGTATAAACTTGACATAACTATTATCATCTTATATTCTCTCAACTAATTACACTTGATCATATTTCTCTATCCCGTTTTCTCCTCCCATAATTATTATATTTTTATTATTATTTGAAAAAATCGGTTTTTTTACATTGTGTTTTCCCCTCCAAATATTCGCTTATATTTCTTTATATATTCTCTATATATTTTTTTATCTTTATTATTTCCACTTTTATCCTCCTTTATATTTTACCTTATTCTTACTTTTATACCTTATTATAGTGTAATCTTCCCCATGCCTTATTATACACTATTAATTATAGATTATTATTATTACTATTTTTCCATTTCTAATTACCTCATGTACTTTCTCCTCCGCTATATATATATATTGTATGCCCTTTGTGTTTGTGTAGCCTATGTGCACCCTCTGCACCATACTATCGACGCCACCCCATCTATGGTTCAGCTAACCACCCGACTCCCGGGAATGAATATGACCGCAGCTAGTAAACAAGGACCCATACCCCACCCTCCCGCACCAAAATTAGACTTATCGTCCCCTACTTTTGCTCTTTACTCTTTGTTCTTGAATGTTTGGTTGGTAGAGTCCATAACACCAATCAAACCCCTTTTATAGCTCTGACGAATCCTACGGTTACGTAAGGAAGAAACATGGTAAGCCAATAAAAATCTGTTGATGTTGTAGACGCTCTTGTGTTCTTTTTCATATATATATATATATATACACACACACACATATATATACATATGTACGTCTGGGTTATATCGAACATTAATAATAATATTTGATTTGTTTGCAAGCAAACGGCCTGATAAAGCTGTGCCACCACCATTTAACATCTACTTTTCTGTGCTTGCATGGGTTAGACAGGTTGTCACATCATGAGTCATGTCAAGTCAGGTGACCTATGACTTGGACACACAGATTTGTATTTTGGCTTCATTTCTACAACTAGATGGCCTTCTTAATGCCAACCATGCTACTGTGTAGACTTAGTGTTTTCTTTTGTTGTAGCAACATCATTGTGAGAGATTAGATATAGAGCGTGTTCAGCTTTCATGCTTGGGTTGGGCAGGATATATATATATATATATATATATATATATATATAGTATAAAAAAACGAAAAATCAGTGATGCATCTGGACTCAGTTTATTGCGTGTTAAAATTGTTTCGCCGGCAGGTAGCTCGAGACATGATCACTGTATGGATCTGGCTGATTCTACAGCTGCAGGTTCCTTCGGACACGGGCAGTTCGTTCGGAGCAGATTTTCTCACTATATATATATATATATATATATATATATATGTATATATATATATATATATACCTAAATTTGATATATATATATCAAATAATGGCAGTTAAGACAGGATTAAATCACCATAATTGTTTATTGCATTATATATATTTCTGTTACATGGTTATTCATGTCAGATGCTTACGCAATTATTGGTGCAGTTATGCAATCATTGTGATATGCTGGTGGCCATGCACATCCATCCAGTAGTGAAGTGGTCCGGCATATGACAAAGTCACATGAATAACTATGTAACAGAAATATATATAATGCAATAAACAATTATGGGGATTTAATCTCGTCTTAACTACAATTATTTGATAAATGAATACTCCGTCACTAAATATCACCTACCTGGAATAAACTACTGACGTGTAGTGCTTTGGATCGTTAGGACCTGCTTATAATCATCATATATATATAATCTACACCACCACCATCATCATATATATATATATATATATAATTTACATCACCATCATCATCATACATATATGTGTGTGTATATATATACATAATATTGTCTATCTCACTGTCACACTCTCTCTGTTGAATCATCTTAACTGTTTCCAGAATATACCAAGTAATATTTTGTTTTTTTCTTATGTCTCTAATCTTTTTATTTCTTGCTAAAGCAGAGACCTCACTCTCCAATTGGTCCTCTTCGCAATCCCGACACAAGCCAGATCACTGACAATCCCAAAGAATGCACAGAACTCATTGCTGAGTGCTATGCAAGCATTTTTACTGTTGAAAACCAGAATGTACCATCTCCACCATCTCTAACATCAAATTCCATAACAACTATGGAATTTACACCTGCAATGTTGCGACGTCATCTTAAGAATAAGCACAACTATGCCTCCCCTGGTCTTGATGGTGTTACATACCTGCTTCTCAAACGTGGCGGGTACTTCCTTTTGCACCAGCTTTCTTTCTTCTTTCAATACTGTCGCAACAATGGTGCTACTCCGGAGCAGTGGAAAACTGCCAGTGTCATTCCCCTGTTAAAAAAGGGCGACCGCACGTCACCTGTCAACTATCGTCCAGTCAGTCTTACTAGCTGTATTGCCAAACTGATGGAATCCTGTGTCAAAAAAACACTTTGGAACTTCTGGAGCTCTCTCAGCCTCATCCGGTCCTCGCAGTTTGGATTTATCCCTAACTCCAGCTGCTGTGATCAGCTTATCGAGTTCCTTGAAGACATTACCCGGATCACTGACAGTGGCTCATGGGTGGATGTTGTTTACCTTGACTTCGCTAAGGCTATTAATTCTGTTACCACACAAAAAACTTATGGCAAAACTCTCTGCAATGGGTGTGAGGGATGATCTTTTTAACTGGTTGAAATCCTTCATTCTCAGCCGAAAAGAGGACAGCATTCTTCACCATATGAGATGTCATCTGGTGTACCACAGGGATCTGTTCTTGGTCCCCTTTTGTTTGTGGCATATATTAATGACATAGATGCCAACTTAAAGAATGCCACGGTACTGAAATATGCAGATCTGTACCTTGAAATCAAAAGGACTGATCCTGAAATCTACAGCTCTTTCCTACAATCAGACCTGGACACAATGCAGCAATGGATCACAGACTGGCAACTGAAGCTGGCTGTGGACAAGTGTACCACCATGCATTTTGGGAAGAAAAATCCAGCGTCCACATACTCCCTCCACAACACTGATATCAAGAAGTCCTCTTGTGAATATGACCTGGGCATTACTGTCAGCAGCGGTTTGCGTTGGACAAAGCATGTCTCTAAGATTGTCAAGAAGGCCGAGGGTGTCTTAGCATCACTCAGCAAGACCTTTGTTAGTCGCTCTCCAGCCATCTATTTAAAGCTGTATATAGCTATGGTACGACCACACTTGGAATTCGCATCATCAGTCTGGAACCCCTATTTTGCTCAGAACATTGACCTTCTGGAAACTGTTCAGAGACGTGCAACCAAGCGCATACCCTCCATCAGACACCTACCATACTCTGAACGCCTTGCTTCCCTGGGCATGGATTCATTGAAGCTCCGGTGTCTGGCAATGGACTTGGTAAACACCCACAAAGTTATTAACTATCTCGCCAACAACAACCCTGAGCACCTTTTTGATCTCCATGTGTCTAACACACGTGGACATGCCTACAAAGTCAGAAAACAGCACAGCAGCCATGACTTTCGGAAACATTTTTTCACGCTTAGAGTTGCTGAAGCATGGAAAAAACTGCCTGCATCGGTTGTTGGCTGCCGAGACACTGCATCATTTAAAACCCTCATGCTTCCTGAAATTCGCCAAAACTACACCTGATGTACCCCTTCCATGCACATGCACACGTGTATATCATGACTCCTGCACTGTTCATTTTCCTGACGTTTGTACATTACCCTATGTACTATAAATACACTTTTGATGAGTTGTAGTGCACCTGAGCAGTGTACACAATATTTCATTATTATTATATATATTATTATTAATGAGAAGTGCATGTATATATATATATATATATGTGTGTGTGTGTGTGTTTATTTATATATATATATATATATAATTCAAGAAAGAAGAGTGACATGGTTGGCTATACAATAATGGCTTTATTCACATTGCTGACAATTGTTTCTTTGATCTGGTAGGTCTAGAGTTCGCTACTCGCTTGATGTTGCGTCAATCGATCTCCAATACTTTGTTTATAACCAGTCGTTTCATCAGAGCGTGTGAAAGTGAGGAAGATACTCAAGGCATGGCTTTTATAGAGGAGTGGTATTAAACCAGAACAATAATATCAATAATAAAATAACTAGATACTGAATAGTTAAAATAATAACATCAATAGAAGTAAGAAATAGAGTATAATGATGAATCTAGCATATTAAACGAACTGATATGATACAGATGTATGAAATTGACATGTGATGTAGTGTTAAGATGGTGGAGAGATTACTGATAAAATGTTAATACCATCCACAACACGGAGTACTCTAACTGGACTACATTCTAAGTGGACTACCTATAACGATAACCTGTTATCCCGTATATATATATATATATATATATATATATAGAGAGAGAGAGAGTAAAATGCACACATAGTTTGTTTACATTGTCCTACGGTGCATTTCTTTTCATATATACTCACATATATATGCATTCACATCTATACTCACATATACACTCACACATACATACACATTACAAAGGAGATATACATTTAATTCTCACAAAATATATACCAGCATAAAATAACAAATGCTAAGTGATGATGTTGATGCTGTTATATGTATAGACATGTATAGACATGTCTATGTGTGTATATGCGTGTGTATGTGTGTGTATATGTATGTATATGTGTGTATGTGTGTGCACATGCATGGTTATGTGTGTGTTTTATAAATGTTTATTTAGATGTGTTGTATTTATTGGATGCCATGAAAACATTGATGCCATGAATGATGTTACTTTCTCTCACTCTCTCTCTCTCACACTCCCCCTCTCTCTCTCTCATGCACACACACTCCCCCTCTCTCTCTCTCATGCACACACACACTCCCCTTCTCTCTTTCTCTCATGCACACACACACTCCACTCTTTCTCTTACTTTTCCTGTCTTTCTCACTTACTCTTCCTCTCTCATTCTATGTATGTATCTCCCACTCTCTCTCTCTCCCTTTCTCTCTCACTCCATGTATGTCTCTGTTACTCTGCTTCTCTCTCTCTACCCCTATCTTTCTCCCTCTCTGTTACTCTGTATATGTCTCTCTCTGACTCAGTTTCTCTTACTCCATTCATGTCTCTCTTACTCTCTCTCCCTTTCTTCTCCTCTCTCCCTCTCTCTTCCTCTCTCCATGTATGCATCTCTCTCTCCCTCTCTCCCCATTCTCTCAGCTAGATTCTCCCACTCTCTCACTCCAAGGATCAATAATTCTGACTCAATCACCATTACAGTGTAAGAGATTCTCCAAGCGAATCAATGATTATACATTTGGTCATTTTGAGAAGTGGCAGACGTCGGTCAGTTAAGAATGAAGCCCTAGTTGAGTGTGTAAATGTTGCAGAAGATCTGAGTACATCAACTCCAAGGTGGTAAAAACAGACTGGACTTACTTAGACATTGTTCCAGTGTATTCTTAAAACCTTCAATCTGTTTCTGTATAAAATACAGTTGGTGTTACAGCTGAAGCTACCAAATTATGCCCAAAGATTGCAATATACAATCTCCCTTCAGGACCTTTGCCCCAATCTATAGGTGTAGGTGTCATGGCAAAAAACATCCATTCCACACTGTAAATGAGATTGGCACTAGGAAGGCCATCCAGCTGTAGAAATCAAGCCCAAATCGGTTCTGTACAAGCAAGACATGGTCACCTGACTTGGCATTGCTCACAACAGGTTAACTCGTCTAACCCATGCCAGTGTGAAAAATGGACATTAAACGGAAATGATGATGATGATGATGATATATATATATATATATATATATATATATATATATCTGTATGTATATATTTATACAGATAGATGTTAAACGATGATGATGATGATATATATATATGTATTTACATATATATTCATATATAAATATATATTATAAAAATGAGTCAATAATATACATTATATTTCAATGAATATTATCACTTAGAATAATTCAGAGAAGCTTATAAATACAAATATTGAACTATCTCAAATAAGGCTGTGAATTGACTAGAGCGAAAATCATAGAGTACCTTAAAATAAAGGAATCTTATACACATATCATCTCAGAGGCAAACTTCATTGTTAAGCAATCTAAATACCTAGGGCTTAATGAATGTGTTCCTTCTAACTGTAGTTTCACTGGTTAAAATCACAGAAATTATCTATCTTAATTGATTAAGATAATCAACCTTTACCAGAAAACTTGTCTGATCATCGGAGAGGGTTTTCTGTTGACAGAATTAAGAGAGACAAAATATATCTACCTGTTGTCGGATCTCATGCAAGCCTGAAATAAAACCAAGATGGTGAACAATAATGTATGCATGTGCAGAATATATATATATATATATATATATATATATATATATGTGTGTGTGTGTGTGTGTGTGTGTGTGTGTGTGTGTGTGTGTGTGTGTGTGTGTGTGTGTGTGTGTGTGTTAAGTATTTCCGTAGAAAAGGTAAAGGAAAGAAGAGTGCTCTATGTATTGTACAGAGCTATTTAATTAATTATATATATATATATAATGACTGTCTGGAACTAGCTGTTGAAACGGCAAGAGCTCAGCCATCAGGATCCTGACTCTTTCATATAACCAGTCTACTATAGAATAACCAATATTGGAAGAATTTAAGTTCCTTGACCGGGAGGTGAATTCTTCTTAGAAATAAGGGAACAAGTTGAAAATATATCATACATACCATTTCGTTGCTAGACCACATGGTGAACAAGGTGTTGTATCGTTGATATACTATATGAATATATTCCACCCAAGGGGACAAGTTGAATATATATCATATATACCATGACATTGGTAGACCGCAAAGTGAAACGTGATGCAACACTGAATTAGTGTATGAATATTTTCTACTTAATATATTAAGATAATACATCAGGCTTATATTGATGCTGGAAATAGTTGCTGAAACCGTCTAAATCAGCTCAACAATGATGGAGCAGTCAATATTAATTTTAGAGACAGTTAACTTTACAGAGTTAAAATTAATATTGATTGCTCCATCATTGTTGAGCTGATTTACTGTCTTCAGTCCTTCATAGTCCTTGATACTCCTTATACAATTTCTTGATTGAAGTGCAATTTTTATGTCCATTTTGATAGGGGTATTTGCTTTTCCCCACACTTCTTGGATATTCTGATTAGTGTTTTTTTACAGCAACTGGAAGTGTCTCCCTGAGTTCAAAGTGATTGTAAAGAAAACACAAGAGCATTTGTTGTTTGGAGGGGAATCGAGTCTGAGGTAATTCCTGCTTTTTCTCAAGCAGCTAAATGGCCTTTTTGGTTTCCATTCTCTTACTCACTATGAAAGATAAAAAGCAAAATCAATCAACCAATTATATTTGAACAAGCCTTTGACTTCTTACATTTCTGGAACCCATTCAGGCTATGAAAAACAACAGGAAAAAAAAATTATATCATAACTTTATAACAACAGATGGATCTTGACGGAAACCAGCATGCTTACTACTCCTAACAAAACCAGCACTGAACCAAGAATGCAATAAATGCAATAAACTGCATTAGGGCCGGACGCCATGTTTTGCAGCATAGAGTTATGGCTCTTTGAGTTCTGAGTTCAAATCCCGCCAAGGTTAACTTTGCCTTTCATATTTACTGGGTCGATAAAATAAAGCACCAGTAACGCACTGGGGGTAATTGCTGGCCTTGTGCCAAAAGTAGAAACAATTATTGTTAACTCAAAGCTCACCTCATCAACGTGATACCAAATCCTTCTTTGTACGAACAATTAAAACAAATCTCTGATGTAAAATTATTTCTACATACTTAGTTTAAGTTAATGGTTCATTTCTTTTTCATTCAGGATCCTATAAATGGTAGAAACGTCTCTTACATGTACACAGACAGAAACGGACAAAAACTGAAACCTGGCTACAATCAACAAGTGTTAAAGTAAAATTTTTTCTTTTTTTTTTTTTTTGCATATCATTTGAAAAGCACCAAACTGTGCAACTTCTAAATATATCTGTATCTCCTATTTTCGCCTGTGCTATTTTCATATGAAATGGCGTAATCGACATAAGGTGATTCCAATAGAATGAAATTTTCACTATAAATATGAAATACCCTAATATACATATCATCACCATTTAACATCCATTGTTTCCATGCCAGTATGGGTTAGATGAGATATCCTGTTTTGAGAAATGCCAGGTCAGGTGACCATGTCTTGCTCATACAGAACTGATTTGGGCTTGGTTTCTACAGCTGGATGTCCTTCCTAATGCCAACCACATTTTCAGTGAGTACTGGCTTCTTTTTGGCGTGACATCTACACAACTACACAGGAAACAAGCACTACCAAATTCGGGGGGGGGGGGGGGGGGCTCTGTAGAAACAGTAGACAGCTTCTGCTACCCAGGTGACCGAATTAGCAGCGGAGGTAGGTGTTCTGAAAGTACAGTAACCAAGGTAAGAACAGGATGGAAGAAGTTCAGGGAGCTACTACCACTGCTAGCTGTGAAAGGCTTTTCCCTCAAAATGAAAGGCAGACTGTATGATACATGCATATGAACAGCAATGTTACATAGTAGTGAGACCTGAGTTTTGGGTGCAGAAGACTTGCGTGGATTAGAAAGAAACGAAGCTTGCATGTTCCGATGGATGTATAATAGTAATATACGCGAACGGCAAAGCATAAACAAATTGAGGGAGAGACTAAGCATAAGAGGAATCAAATGCTGTGTGCAGGAGAGATTATGTTGGTATGGACATGTGATGCGTATGAAAGATGACAGCTGCATAAAAAGGTGCAAAGCACTAAAAGTCGATGGAAGCCTTGTAGTGGGAAGACCCAAGAAGACCTGGGATGAGGTGATAAAAACTGACCTTGTCTAATTGCATCTCTCAAAGGTGATGACACAGGACCAAGACCTCTGGTATTACGCAGTAATACAGAAGATCCAACTTCCCACAGATACAAGCCGAAGCTGAAGCATATAGACAATATGCCTCCAGCTCCCTTCCACTGTAAAGTGCTTGTGTAGGTGTCACGACAAAAAGCACCCAGTCCACACTGTAAAGTGGTCGTGTAGGTGCCATGGTTAAAAAGCACCCCGTACTCACAGTAAATGAGGTTGGTGTTAGGAAGGGCATCCAGCTGTAGAAATCAAGCCCAAATCAGTTCCCATACAAGCAAGACATGGTCACCTGACCTGCCATTGCCCACAACAGGACAACCAATCTAGTCTATGCTAGCATGGAAGAATGGACATAAAACGGTGATGATGATGATGATGATGACATGTATGTACATATATATCGGTATATATATGCACATATATATACATATACCATATCCTATCTACTACCATTACTGCTATCATTATTATGTTGACTTTGCCTTTCATCCTTACGGGGTCAATAAAATAAAGTATCAGTAATGCACTGGGTTTTGCTGGCCTTGTGCCAAAAGTAGAAACAATTATTATAGGTAATAGCAGGGTGGTGGATTGGCAGTATCGGTAGAGGGTCGGACACCATGCTTTGACGCATAGAGTTACGGTCCTTGCCATTCTGAGTTCAAATCCCGCCGAGGTTAACTTTGCCTTTCATCCTTACGGGGTCGATAAAATAAAGTACCAGTAATACACTGGATTTTGCTGGCCTTGTGCCAAAAGTAGAAACAATTATTATAGGTAATAGTGCTACAACCACTATTTTTCTTATTATTATTTTTATTATCTATCTTTCTTTATGCCCCTTTTATATGCTTTCTACGTCTACTACTCTCACAACTATTTCCCCAATCTTTGAGACACACAAACTACATGCCTCTGCCTTTTTATATCTTTATATATATATATAAATATATGTATATATATATATAATACTAACACTTGTACTGCACTCTTCGCTTTGTTTTGTTTTCTGTTTTAACTATAATATATATATATATATATATATATATATATATATATATATATATATGAAGGCATCTTGGTCTGTAGGTCACACTATAACCACACGTATTGTTAACCAGGTAATACTAGAAGTGTCATACCAAAAGATTGGTGCAGTAGCATCATTGTCAACTGCTACAAAGGTAAAGGTGATGCACTAGATAGAGGAAACTATAGAGGTATAAAGTTGATGGACCAGGTCATGAAAGTAACAGAAAGAGTTATAGCACAGTTGATTAGGGACCGGGTGAAAATAGATGAGATGCAATTTGGGTTTGTACCAGGAAGAGGCACCACTGATGCCCTCTTCCTTGTGAGGCAATTACAGGAAAAGTACCTAGCTAAAAGTAAGCCACTCTACTTGGCATTTGTTGACCTTGGGAACTCCTGTATGCTGATGACCTCGCACTTATAGCTGAATCTATGGTAGAACTAGAGAATAAATTCCAAACTTGGGAGCAGGGACTAGAAAGAAAGGGTCTCAAAGTCAACATGACAAAGACTAAGGTCCTTGTAAGTAGACGAGAAAACAGAACCCAGATCCCCCCAGGGAAATGGCCTTACTCAGTATGTAGGAAAGGTGTAGGTAGGAACTCCATTCTCTGCCCCAAATGCAAACAATGGGTACACAAGAGATGTAGCGGGATCTCAGGAAGCTTAATTAAGAATGTAAGCTTCACATGGAGCAACTGTGCTGAGACAGCAAGCAGTAAACAGCCACAGGAAACAAGTACACCAATCTCTGGGAGGGCTCTGTAGAAACAGTATACAGCTTCTGCTACCTAGGTGACCGAATTAGCACCGGAGGTGGGTGTTCAGAAAGTACAATAACTAGGGTAAGAACGGGATGGAAGAAGTTTAGGGAACTACTACCACTGCTAGCTGCAAAAGGCTTCTCCCTCAGAATGAAAGGCAGACTGTATGATGCGTGTATCCGAACAGCAATGTTGCATGGTAGTGAGACCTGGGCGCTGAAGGTGGAAGACTTACGTAGATTAGAGAGAAACGAAGCCTGCATGCTCCGATGGATGTGTAACAGTAATATACATGAACGACAAAGCATAAATGAATTGAGAGAGAGACTGAGCATAAGAGGAATCAAATGCTGTGTGCAGGAGAGGTGGTTGCGCTGGTATGGACATGTGATGCGTATGAAGGATGACAGCTGCATAAAAAGGTGCAGAGCACTAGAAGTTGATGGAAACCGCGGAGTGGGGAGACCGAAGATGACCTGGGATGAGGTGATAAAAGCCGACCTTACCCAATTACACCTCTCAAAGGCAATGACACACGACCGTGACTTCTGGCATCACGCAGTAATACAGAGTACCCGACCTCCCATGCGTACAAGCTGAAGCATATAGACAATATGCCCCCACACCCCCACACAACAAGGTGGTCGTGGAGGTGCCACGACAAAAAAGCACCCAGCCCACACTGTAAAGGGGATGTGTAGGCGCCACGAAAAAGCACCCAGCACTCACTGTAAATAAGGTTGGTGTTAGGAAGGGCATCCAGCTGTAGAAATCAAGCCAAATCAGTTCCTGTATGAGCAACGCATGGTCAGCCGACCAGACACTGCCCACAACAGGACAACCCGTCTAACCCATGCTAGCGTGGAAGAACGGACGTAAAACGGTGATGATGATGATGATGATGATATATATATATATATATATATATACATATATATATATCCAGCCCGAAACAAATGAGGTCGTATAGGTGTCACGACAAAAAAACACACAGTCCACGCTGTAATGCGGCCGTGTAGGTAACACGGTAAAAACCTCTCAGTCCACACTGTAAATGTGGTTGGTGTTAGGAAGGGCATCCAGCTGTAGAAAACCCGCCAGACAGTCCTATATGAGCAAGACAACCAATCTTGCCTCAAGTGGGAAATTCCCGTCCAAACCCAAGCAAGCGTAGAAGATGGACGTTAAACGATGATGATGATGATGATGATGATGATGATGATATATATATGTATATATGTGTATGTATGTGTGTGTGTGTGTGTGTGTGTAGCAAATAAAATTAGAGTTTAGTGTTTCTGAAGGAGACCATCGATCAAACAGGAATTTCAAGACTAGAAATAGGTAGTAGCTTAACCACTACCATGCTAGTCGATACATCAATGTTCCATGATCAATCGACCCTCTGAAACGATCATAAAACAATAAACTAATTAGCTAGCTACCACTGACTTCTGTTTTTGTTTTCATTGTTCTATGCACAAACACATCTATATATATGTATCAGAAAGTTAGAAGCTTCATCGAATTTGTTGATTATAGAAAATTGTTTAAATAATAGGACATATTAGCAGCTACAGAAGCTTCTGGCATTCTTAGAAATTTAAAATTTTACTCATTGTTTCTATACATGTTTGTTTAGTTTTTGTTAAGTATGTATAGTTTTCAAATATCAGGAGATGGGCACTTTGGTGTAATGGTGGCATTTCTACCCAGTAAACATGAAGATGAGGGTTCATGTCCCATAGGGGCTAATGTCCATTTTCTCCATTAATCACGGGGGGGGGGGGGTCTTATATGCCCTATTATTTTAACTATTTTTCTTTAGTAAAAAAAAAAATTACTTTCTCTTAAATTTTAAATTCTGCTCTTTATTTGTAAATGCACATTTGTGATGATGATAATGATGATGATGATGGCGACGATGACGATGATGGTGCTGTTGATGGTGATGATGGTGATGACGATGGTGATGATGATGATGATGATCCATGCTGTATCTGTATATATAGTTTGGTCAGTACATTAATACACAGTAAACATTTTAATCAAGTGGCCAACACCACAACCAACACCAACCTCAACACCACCACCATCACCACCACCAACATCACCAACACCATCACCACCTCCAACACCACCACCACCTCATCTGCCACCACCACCAACACTTCATCCAACACCAACCCCAAAACCACCATCACCACCAACACCAACACTTCATCCAACACCAACCCCAAAATCACATCACCACCACCACCACCAACACTTCATCCAACACCAACCCCCAAAACACCACCACCACCACTACCACAACTAGCGCCCCCCACCACTCCAACTATCGCCCCCACCACCAACAACAACACCACCTCATCTGTCACCATCACCAACACCACCTTTACCACCACCACCACCACCACCACCATCACCGCCACCACCGTCACCACTTCCACCATGTCTGTATATAGAATGTTTTTTAAAAAATTTGTTTGGTTCTGTTTATTTTATTTTGTTGCCAGAATCTGTATAAAGGCCAAACATTAGCAGGTTTAACAGAGTGAATGATTCAACAATTAATTATGAGATATACAGCTGCCATCTTGTATCTTCACTGACCAGACTAACATATTCCACTATATATGTCTATAGATAGTGGTGGTGGTGGTAGTGGTGGTATTGTTGTTGTTGTTGGTGGTGGTGGTGGTACTGATGGGGATGGTGGTGGTGTTCATGGTGGTTGTGGTGGTCATGGTGGTCATGGTGCTGGTGGTAGGTGGTAGTTGTGGTGGTGGCGGTGGTGGTCGTCGCGGTAGTGATGGTGGTGGTAATGGTGGTGGTGGTGGAGGTGGTGGTGGCAGTAGTGGTGGTTGAAGTGGTGGTGGTGGTGATGGTGGCGATGGTGGTGGTGGTGGTGGCGGCGGCAGAGGTTGTGGTACTGATGGTGATGGTGGTAGTGGTAGGTGGTAGTTGTGGTGGTGGTGGTGGTAGTGGCGGTAGCGGCGGTGGTGGTCCTCGCGGTGGTGATGGTGGTGGTACTCATGGTGGTGGTGGTGGTGTTGGAGGTAGTTGTGGTGGTGGTGGAGGTGGTGGTTGTGGCAGTGGTACTGATGGTTGTAGTGGTGTTGGTGGTAGTTGTGGTGGTGGTGGTGGTAGTTGTGGTGGTGGTGGTGGGGGTGATGGCGATGGTGGTGTTGGAGGTGGTGATGATGGTACTGATGGTTGTGGTGGTGGTGGTAGTTGTGGTGGTAGTGGTGGTGGTGATGGTGATGGTATTGGTGGAGGTGGTGGTGGAGGTGGTGGTAGTGGCCGTGGTACTGATGGTTGTTATGGTGGTGGTAGTTGTGGTGGTGGTGGTGGTGGTGGTGATGGTGATGGTATTGGTGGTGGTAGTGGCCATGGTACTGATGGTTGTGGTGGTGGTGGTAGTTGTGGTGGTGGTGGTGGTGGTGGTGGAGGTGGTGGTAGTGGCTGTGGTACTGATGGTTGTGGTGGTGGTGGTAGTTGTGGTGGTGGTGGTGGTGGTGGTGGTGGAGGTGGTGGTAGTGGCTGTGGTACTGATGGTTGTTGTGGTGGTGGTGGTGTTGGTGGTAGGTGTGCTGGTGGTGATGTTAGTGGTAGGTGTGGTGGTAGTTGTGGTGGTGATGGCGATGGTGGTGGTAGTGGAGGTGGTGATGGTGGTGGTACTGATGGTTGTGGCGGTGGTAGTGGTGTTGGTGGTAGTTGTGGTGGTGGTGGTGGTGGTGGTGGTTGCGGTATTGGTGATGACAGCAGTGGTGGTGGTGGTGATGGTGGTGGAGTTGGTGGTGATGATGGTGGTGGTGGTGAAGGTGGTGGTGATTGTGGTAGTGGTGTTGGTGTTGGTGGTGGTGGTGTTGATGGTTGTGGTGATAGTGATAGTGGTATGATGGTGATGATGATGATGATGATGATGGTGGTGGTGGTGGTATTGGTGGTGGTGGTGGTAGTCGCGGTGGTGGTGGTATTGGTGGTATTGGTGATGGTGGTAGTCATGGTGGTGGTGGCGGTTGTGGTAGTGGCGGTGGTGGCAGTGGCAGATGAGGTGATGGTGGTGGTGGTGTTGGTGATGGTTATGGCGATGTTAGTTGTTGTTGGTACTGCTGTTGCTGAGTCTTGTGGTAATGTGGAGGTGCTAATGGTGGTGTTTATGCTAGAGGTGGTGGGAAATTTTTTTATCATTGCCTATATTAAACATATTATGTTTCCATGGTTACAATGACGCAGCTAATGCACTGCAATGCAACTGCTTGTATAAATCTGTTGATTGCACTATTTTCTTTGAGTGATAAAGTTACATATTTTTTTGCATCTTCATAAAACACATATGTATGTATTTATGTATGTCTGTGTGAATGTGTGCATGTATTCATTTGTGTATGTGTATGTATGTAAGTGTATGTGTGTATATCATATATATATATATGTATATAAATAAATATATATATATATATGTATATAAATAAATATATATATATATGTGTATATATATATATATATATATATATATATATATATATATATATATATATATATATATATGTATATAAATATATATATATATATATATATATATATATATATATATATATGTATATATATATATATATATATATATATATATATACACACACACGTAGGAAAAGGGAGAGTGAGTGTGTGTATATATATATATATATATAAATATATATATGAAAAGAAAGAGAGAGTGTGTGGGTAATATATATTTACAAAGAAAACATTGACAGTGAATTTGAAGCTTTGCTAATAATCAGACTGTCTGGCAAAGTTGGCTATTAGCAAAACTTCGAAGACTCTGTCAAGCTATTCTTTATAAAAATATGTTTGTACTCTACATGTATGTACATTATGCTGAATATTTTTATGGCTGATGCTTGAAAGTATTTATGAACAATTACATATAAAACACACACGCACATACACACATATATATATATGTATATAAATATATATATATACAGAGAAATGGAGAGATGCATCATATATACATATATAAATACATACATGCTTGCTCATAGTAAACTGTTTTTGACTTGGTTTCTATTGCTGGATGCCCTTCCTAACACCAATCACATTTACAGTGGGGATATATACATATATATATAGAAAGAGTAAAAGACTGATGATTTCCTATTAAAAGCCGGAACAATGCGGTAGGAAATTATTAAGGGCAAATGATGACATATGAAACAAAAAAAAACTAAAGTAATGTTTTACCCAGTGTATTTTAGCATGATATTTCAATGCTATAACTCTCTTTTCAGACGTGAAGCTGAAACAGTCCCCGACAAAACAAATGAGCAATCAGAATGTTCAGAGTTTTCTTCCCTAACTGGTCAATGTGTTTGTAAAACACATGCATATATATATGGGGTTGCTACAGTTACTATTCTGTCTCATGCATTTCAGAGATATCATTTATCTCTGGTTTTATTTGGTTGATGAAAATGGCTTCCTTATTCCTTAAATTTCCCATATTCCTTTCAGTCATCTCTATGGTGACCTCAATATCTTGGTTGTGGCATCTGTCAAGAGGTCTTTTAATGGAAAAGGCTCTCATTGTACGTGTTCATTGATCTGTATATGTAGCCTCCTTATGGTACTTCTGATGTATTAGGTGCTACATTTTTTGCACATGATCTTATAGCCCACATATGCTCTCATGTATGTATGTATGTCTGCATGGTCAGGTCATTGGCGACTAAACCAAGCTTTCTTGGTGAGGAGGGTGAATTTGTACACCCTGCAGGATGAAAAACAACGCCCGTCAAATGGCGGAGGAACTCAGGAGAGTCAACGGCCATCCAATAAATTTTTTTTAAAGATTTTCTTTTTTTGTGGAGACCCCTTGTCTTCATTAAGACATCACTCAAGAAGACGGCCACTCTGATATAAAACCTGCAGCTTCGTTTGCATTCAATGATGTAGACCAGTTCTTCTTTTTGGGCAAAATTTGATGTTCAGAGAGTTGGATTGGCCCCGTGCAGAATCTTTCCTTACTTAAAAAAGCTTCATGCACAGGCATTGCTTGATATGTGACATTTTTTGTGGTGCATGGTATTGCTGGCCATAGGCAAATCCCGAGCAGGATTAAAAAGCCACGTCTGTGATGCTTAGGCATAAGTATCAAGTGATGGCATTACTCAAAATCGAGTTGCAGCTATCATGTATGTATGTGCACAGTCTTTCCTCACTTAAAAAAAATCTTCATGCACAGACATTGCACAATAGCATTAATTGATAATTATTCATAATGTTATATCATGCAATGGCCATACTCGATAACGAGGGGGCAGCCATCATGTATGTATAAATATCTTCTTCAACCTCTATGCCTGATAGGGTCATGGGAGCAGGGACACACCTTCCAGAGAACCTTTGGAGGAATCCCATTTCAGCTGATTTTTTTTTTTTTATATTTGTGATCGCATTCTTTCAGTTATTACTTAAGATTCATAACCATATGTAAGGATTGGCTTGACCAAGATGGCTTTTCCACCTCCCTCCTTTCTTCTGATGGTTGAGTATTGAAGCTGGAACATTTATTGTTTTGTGTTGTAAATTTTGCTACAATCTCTTATTCTTTCCTTTTTATTTGGTTCATGCTCACTCTGCCTTTTGTTGGTTAGGGTTGGCTGGTATTAATGTGTTGTTTAATGTTAGCTTCTGATTTAACTTGACTTTAATATTTATGGTTTCATGTTGTTTGGATTGCAATAAATTTCTGATTTGCGTTTTGCTTAACATTATCCTTTGATGTTGTCTGGGTTTGCTTTAATCTAGTTTTATTGATTTGAAATCCTGTTTATAGCTTACATCTGGGTTTATTTCTATAGTGTGTTGAGGTTGCAGTTTGTTTTATATTGTTTAGTGTTGGTTTCTATTCAGTTTTAATTGGTTATTATAATAGAAAAATAGAGTAAAGCAAATTTGAAGAGACCTTACCTCAATATCGGACATGATATTTTCCTGGATTTAAAGACATTATTACAATTGCTTTAAAAATAGAGTAAAGTGAATTTGAAGAGATATTATCTCAATACTGGACACAGTTTTTCAAGCTTTAAAGACACATTATTTCAAAGATTTAAAGACAGAATATTTAAAATAGAGAAGGAGAGATAACTCTTACAGGGTGGGTCCTCAGCTGGCAGATAGGGGAATGACCTCACTGAGGTTAGCTATGAATATGGAAATAAGCAGTCTCAGACAAATCAATGGGTGACCTTTTGGTAAGGCTTAGCACTTGGGAGGGTTACAGTGAAGTCATGTGTTTGCAGCACAGGGAATGGTGAACTATGGTAGATGAATTCAAGTTAGAACCAATGATGGTGCATCTCATTTGATGTAGAGCAGATAAACCTCCTTGGTCAATACCAACGATCTCAAAATTCAGTCAGCGAACTACTGCAACTCATCTGCAGGTGTGGAATCCACAGATGAGAATTTAGCCATCGAAAGATTAACATGACTCAAGAGATTCATAGCAAACCAAAATTCCAAGATGAGGATGATTTAATTTCTGAACTAGTTGCTTCCCTTTATTTATTTGTTCGGGTTTATCAGTTCATTAAGTGGGGTAGAGTTTGGATTAGGTTCATGTGTGATTACAGGATTTCAGTTTGGTTGGTTTGGGTAATAATAATAATGAAATTATTGTGTACAGTGCTCAGGTGCACTACAACTCGTCAAAGGTGCATGTATAGTACATAGAATAATATACAAATGTCAGGGAAGTGAATAGTGTATGAGTCATGATATACATGTGTGCATGTGTATGGAGGGGGAATATTAGGTGTAGTGTTGGCAAATCTCAGGAAGCATGGAGGTTTTAAAGGATGTAGTTCCTCGCCCCCTTTTGTTTGTGGCATATATTAATGACATAGATGCCAACTTAAAGAATGCCACAGTACTGAAATATGCAGATGACATCAAGCTGTACCTTGAGATAAAAAGGACCGATCCTGAACACTATAGATCTTGCCTGCAATCTGACCTGGACACAACGCAACAATGAATCACAGACTGGCAACTCAAGCTAGCTGTGGACAAGTGAACCACCATGCACATACTCCCTCCACAACACTAATATCAAGAAGTCTTCTTGTGAATGTGATCTGGGCATTATGGTCAGCAGCAATTTGCATTGGACGAAGCACGTCTCTAAAATTGTCAAGAAGGCCGAGAGTGTCTTAGCATCACTCAGCAAGACCTTTGTCAGCCGCTCTCCAGCTATCTATTTAAAGCTGTATATAGCTATGGTGCGGCCACACTTAGAATTTGCATTTCAGTCTGGAACCCTTATCTTGCTCAGAACATTGACCACCTGGAAACTGTTCAGAGACGTGCAACCAAGCGAATACCCTCCATCAAGCATCTACCATACTCTGAACGCTTTGCTTCCCTGGGCATAGATACATTGAAGCTCCGACGTCTGGCAACTGACTTGGTAAACACCCACAAAATTACTAACCATCTTGCCAACAACAACCCTGAGTACCTTTTTGATTTCCATGTGTCTAACACACGTGGGCATGCCCACAAAGTCAGAAAACAGCACAGCTCCCATGACTTTCTGAAAGATTTTTTCACGTTCAAAGTTGCTGAAGCATGGAACAAACTACCTGCATCAGTTGTTAGCTGTCGAGACACTGCATCCTTTAAAACCTCCATGCTTCCTGAGATTCGCCAACACTACACCTAATATTCCCCCTCCATACACACGCACACATGTATATCATGACTCATACACTATTCACTTCCCTGACATTTGTATATTATTCTATGTACTATACATGCACCTTTGACAAGTTGTAGTGCACCTGAGCACTGTACACAATAATTTCATTATTATTATTACTCAAACCAACCAAACTGAAATCCTGTAATCACACATGAACCTAATCCAAACTCTACCCCACTTAATGAACTGATTTATGCAGTTTGTACTCACGTTCAGCATTACAACGTTCTTTTCTGGCAAGACGGACTGCTGGAGTCTCCCAAATTGTATTTTTGGGATGTTTTTTCTGCTTACGTGGCACCGATGCTGCACATGCTGTCCATATTGAGCTCAGGATGTTCTGGAGTACAGTGTTGACATATCCAGAGTTGTAGAACTCAAGCCAGTTTAGACCTTGCAACTCAGTACAGTAACAGTTCCAGTCTACTTTATTCCAGTCAAAGTGAGCAGTTTGGAGATGGTTGTGGTTTTTGTTACTGCCCATGAGGGATAGATTGGCAATGATCATAGCATGATCAGAATCACCTAAAGGTTCCTCAGTAGTAACACTAATAACCGTTTCAGGAGTCGTGGTGAAGAGTAGGTCCAAAGTGTTGTCACCTCTTGTTGGGGAGGTGACTACTTAGGACCAGTTCGAGTCCAGCACTAGCTCAAGGAAGTCATTTGCACTTGGCAGCCAACGAAAGGTTTCCCAGTCAATCTCAGGGTGATTGAAGTCCCCTGCAATAAAAACATAAGTGACTGTTTTCCTGGCAGCAACTCTGAGGATATCACAAAGTTGAGTGTCCTGATGGTAATTTGGAGGACGGTAAACAACTCCAAGTAGCATTGTTGACATGGTCATACATATATTGCGGAAAAATACTTCCTGCTGCGATTGGTTCAAATCAACACAAGGAATTGCCGAAAAATTTGACCGAACGTAGACCATTACATCACCACCACGACAATTAATACGGTCTTTACGAAACAAGTTGTAGCCAGTTATGCTGAAAACCCCATCACAGAGTAAGGAATGTGCCCATGTTTCCATGACTGCAATGAAGTCAGGGTTGATACTTTTGACATAGGAGTCAAAAAGATGAATCTTATTGCATAGACTACATGCATTCAAGGACAACAATTTGTACCTTGATTCCAGTCTATGATTATGTGCAGGGGATGGCAGGTTGTTCTGATTTAGTTTCCCAGAGTTTTTTCAGTTTTTTTATTGTCAGTTATTGTGCGTACAGTGTTTTCAGACCAGCTGGTATCTCTTTTCCATGTTTCACCAGCCTTAATAAACTTCCATATCTGCCCATCATCACGTAGGCTGAAGCTTTCATGTTCTGCCGAGCTGCAGTTTAAGGAAGCTGCAGCACGCAACTTTGGACGGACATCAGGTGGAAGACCAGGGCGTGTTCGGAAGGCAATCCGACTTTCACGCCTAGCTTTATCAGAGGCCAAAAGATATGAACGTGCCTCAGTTGAGTTTGAAAAAGACAGTCTAATTAGCCTGGGTTTCGGACCTGGTCATAATAGTTGTTGAAGGTGTGGTTTACTTTGATGTGTGTCTATATATCAAATCAAGTTTATTATGAGATTATTTCTGGTGGTTACACTGAATATGTGTGGGTCCAATGAATATGTGTAGGCCTAATGCCAATTACATAATGGGGTAGGGTACTAGTTACTGCAAAGTAATATAGTCTGTCTCTAGGTGGACTTTACCTGACTTATTCAACTATTATTTCTTGTTATCTGCGTTGTGCTAATTATATTTTTGAATTTCAAATTTCTTAATGCTTCATAAGTCAACCAATTATTTCCAAGTGATGGTGACCTGAACAGACCTGCTTTTTCTCAGATTTTGTTTTTCATTTCTGCCATTGCTCATTCTCCTCTATCTTTCTATTTCTTCTTTAATTTCTCATTCTATTTTCTGATGAAGGACTAGCATCTGAAACGTTAAGACTCTTTTCCTACTATATGAAGCATAAAACTAATATATTTCTCCATTGTACTGTGTAGTTAGCTTTGTTATTTCTGTTTACACACTTTTTGCTTACACACACACACACACACACACACACACATGCAAGCATGGAACAATAGACGTAAAATTATGCTGATGATATTGATATGTTTGGACATCTTTGGTAAAAAAAATATGTTATTTATGTTGTTTAATAGAATCTGAGGAAATCAGTACA
This sequence comes from Eledone cirrhosa, assembly GCA_964016885.1. Taxonomy (NCBI): domain Eukaryota; kingdom Metazoa; phylum Mollusca; class Cephalopoda; order Octopoda; family Eledonidae; genus Eledone; species Eledone cirrhosa. The sequence goes on from OZ024740.1 coordinate 71,937,756, forward strand.
GAGGAAAAAAATATAATTTCTTACTGTATTGATAGAAACGTTCATAAATCAATTAAATAATAGATGTCATTTAATCCTGGTTACTTTTTTTCATTCATTTTATATATGTATATATATATGTATGTATGTTTGTATGTATGTATGTATGTATGTATGTATGTATGTATGTATGTATGTATGTATGTATGTATGTATGTATGTATGTATGTATGTATGTATGTATGTTCTTCTGGTTTTATAATTTCTCAAATGTTTGCCAATAGAGAGAGAGTCAGTTTCTAACATAGATACAAGACTCTCTCATGGAATTTACACAATCTCAACTCGGTAGATATGTATGCATGTCTGCGTGCATGCATGTATGCATGTCTGCATGCATGCATGTATGTATGTATGTATGTATGTATGTATGTATGTATGTATGTATGTATGTATGTGTGTGTGTATGTATTTATGTATGTATTAAATGGAGAAGCGTGATGCCTAATACAGAAGTTTTACAAAGATTGGGGGTTTGGGTCTACAATCAGTTCTCTTGTCAATAAGAGTCAGATGTACTGGGTTGGGCATCTTCTTTGCATGAATGACACAAGGCTGCCAATGGAAATATTTAATAGTGAGCTTGTGCAAAGAAAAAAAAAAAAAACAACAGCTTCAGCCTAAGAAAAAGTACAAGGACTGTATTAAGGAAAATGTAAAATGTCAGGGTTCAGATATAAATCAACGGGAAAAGCAAACTCTTGATTGTAATACATAGAGAAAGACAATTAAATCAGGGTCTCAAATATTGGATGAAATGAAAAAAGCAAAAGTAGTGCTGAAACAGGCATAAGAATTGGTGAGTTGGTAGGGCTTGAAAATATTGATTATTGGAATTGCAATTTCTGTCACCGTGTCCTTCTCTCTAATGTTGGTTTTGTAAACTATATGATCATGTATGAACAGTCAATGACACAAGCAGCTACTGTTACAAATCTTGTTGCACCTCCAGATGTAACTACTTATCTGATGTGTGGTAAGATATGTAAGACAACTTCTGGGTTAAAACACTGTATGAAGGTTCATCAACAGGAAATTCCACACCCTGATCCAATAAACCCAATACATACACTGGCATACATCTGGTACTTGTGCTAATGAACTTGTAATTCAATTGCTGGTTTGAAAAGACACTTCCGTGCATATGGGAGAGTGTAAACTTCCTGGAGGGATTGAGATAATGTTGAGATGACTATCATCTGACAATATGAAGCAATCATCATATATGTATGTATACATATCAATATGGTTTCATTAGTTTTACAATATATAATCCAGTGCGTATAAAAAATTTAATTAGGAATAATCATGCGGAGTGTTAAAGACAATATTATCCAATGACAAATATTGTTTTCATTATACAGAAAACGACTCCAAAAATGATTGCACAGCATGGCATTGACTATTCCTCTGTATATGTGTGTGCATGCATATATGTATATATGAAGCAAAGCAAAAGGACTTCGCTACATATGTATACACACACACACATATATATATATATATATCATCATCATCATCATCGTTTAACGTCCATGTTCCAAGCTTGCATGGGTTTGGACGGGAGTTTTCCCACTTGAGGCAAGAGTGGTTGTCTTGCTCGCATAGGACTGTCTGGCGGGTTTTCTACAGCTGGATGCCCTTCCTAACACCAACCACATTTACAGTGTGGGGCTGGGAGGTTTTTACTGTGTTGCCTACACGGCCACATTACAGCGTGGACTGTCTGGCGGGTTTTCTACAGCTGGATGCCCTTCCTAACACCAACCACATTTACAGTGTGGGGCTGGGAGGTTTTTACCGTGTTGCCTACACGGCCACATTACAGCGTGGACTGTCTGGCGGGTTTTCTACAGCTGGATGCCCTTCCTAACACCAACCACATTTACAGTGTGGGGCTGGGAGGTTTTTACCGTGTTGCCTACACGGCCACATTACAGCGTGGACTGTGTTTTTTTTTGTCGTGACACCTACACGATCTCATTTGTTTCGGCCTGGATGTTGTGGCACCAACATAACTTTACATTGAAAGGGGCGGTGTGGATGGGGTGGGGGTGGTGGGACGGGGGTGTGTTTTGTTAGAGATGCCTACTGACTTAAGTAGGTTTTACTTTGTATTTAGGTAAGGCGGGTCTTCTCTATTACTGAGTACCGCCAAAGGTCTCGGTCCAGTGACATTGTCTTGGAGAGGTGTAAGTGTGTGAGGTCGGAATTTATCAGGTTGTCCCAGGTTTTTCTCGGTCTGCCTACTCCGTGGCTACCATCTATCTTTACTGCCCTGCACTTTTTTATACAGCTGTCGTCTTTCATGCGCATCACGTGACCATACCAATGTAGCCTTCTCTCGAGTAAACATCATCTGATCCCTCTTATTTCTAATTTTTCCCTTAGTTCGTTGATGCTTTGCCGTTCACGTATATTACTATTACACATCCAGCAGAGCATGCAAGCTTCGTTCCTCTCTAGTCTGCGTATATCCTCTGCACACAATGCCCAGGTCTCACTGCCATGCAACATTGCTGTTCGTATGCAGGCATCATACAGCCTACCTTTCATTTTTAGGGAGAACCCTTTAGCGGCTAATAGTGGTATAAGCTCTCTGAACTTTTTCCATTCAGTTCTGACTCTAGCTACTGTACTTTCCGAGCACCCTCCCCCACTGCTGATTTTGTCACCCAGGTAATGGAAGCTGTCCACTATTTCTATAGAACCCTCTACGCAATTGAAAGAGCTAGTATTTTGTGGTGGGCACTTGCTGCTACTTATTGCACCAGAGCACCGGCCACATATAAAATCTGTTCTTAGTTAGCTTACCTGTGATCCCACTACATCTTTTATGCACCCATACTTTGCATTTGGGACATAAAATGGAGTTTCTACCTACGCCTTTCCTACACACTGAGCATGGCCATTTCCTGGAAGGGACCGTCGCCTTATTTTCTTTCCTACAAATTAGAACTTTAGTCTTAGCCAGGTTAATTTTAAGGCCTTTTGATTCTAGGCCATGCTTCCATGTTTGGAATTTCTTCTCTAGCTCGGCCATTGATTCAGCTATGAGCGTTAGATCATCTGCGTATAGGAGTTCCCATGGGCAGCCGGTCTTGAACTCCACTGTTATAGCCTGAAGGGCAATAATAAATAGTAGGGGGCTAAGAACAGAGCCCTGATGAACACCAACTTTTACGCTAAACTCTTCACTATATTCATTATTAATTCTAACCTTGCTGACTGTTTCTTTATACATGGCTTGTATAGCTCTCACAAGCCATTCATCAACACCTAGTTTTCTACGAGCCCACCAGATAATGGAACGGGGGACTCTGTCGAAGGCTTTCTCCAAGTCGACAAAAGCTAAGTATAGGGGTTTACTTTTAGCTAGGTACTTCTCCTGTAGTTGTCGTACAATGAAAAGAGCGTCTGTGGTACTTTTGCCTGACACAAACCCGAACTGCATTTCATCTAGATCAATTCTCTCTCTGATTAGTTGCGCTATTACTTTTTCCGTGACCTTCATGACCTGGTCGATTAATTTAATGCCTCTATAGTTACTCCTATCTAGGGCATCTCCTTTACCCTTGTAGCAGTTAATGATGATGCTGCTACGCCAGTCCTTCGGAACGACCCCATTCTGTATGACTTGGTTTACTATCCGGGTGACCATGGTGTGTCCCACTGTTCCAGAGGCTTTCAGCATCTCAGCAACTATTTCCGAAGGCCCAGCTGCCTTACCTGTCTTCATATCTTTGATTGCCTCACTTATTATACTACCTTCAACTAACACTGCTGGTCCCTCTATTGGGTCGATGTGGAGGAGACTGTCTTTCTCCCATTTATTCTCCTCGTTTAGTAGCCTTTCGTAGTGACACTTCCAAGCTACCTTCTTGTCAGCATCAGTGATGGTACGCCATCATCATTAAGTACACACTTCTCCCCGACAATATCACGGTTTTCCTTGACACATTGCCTAGCAATCCTGAACACCTCACGTTTTTGGTCCTCGCGTTGTAGAACATGCTTGAACTTTCTTTCCTCTGCTTCCCTTCTTGCGAAGTACACTTGTCTCCTAGCTTCCCTCCTGGCCACTTGATAGTCTTCTCTACTTCCCCCATCCTGCCATACTTTCCATGCCTGCTTTTTGGCCTTAATTGACTCCTCCACCTTACTGTTCCACCACCATGTTACTCTCCTCCTGCCTACAGGCCTGCTCCAGCCACAGACTTCGTCCGCCGCCATCAGCAGGTTTGCTTTCAGGAATTCCCACTGTTCCTCTATATTGTACGACACTAATTGCTCTTCCTTACTGTCGAAAGCATCAAGTAATATGCTTTGAAATTTATTACTGGCTGTGGGGTCCTTTAGCTTTCATATTTTTCTCCTGAGGATAGTCCTCTTCTGCTGTCTAGTACGTCTCGTCCTGACTATGAGGTCGCTTATTATCAGTCTATGTTGGGAGGTGCATTCTTCATGGAGGAGGGATTTAGTGTTTACAACAGACACTCTGTCACGTCTTCTGGTAAGGATATAATCTACCTGGTTGGTATGTTCCCCTGATCTGTAGGTGATCAAGTGATTGTCTCGTTTTTTGAAGTTAGTGTTACAGATAGTTAGGTTATTTGCATCACAGAATTCCAGGATTCTGGAGCCTTCCTCGTTTCTAGTACCAAACCCATAGCCTCCATGGATTCCGTCATAGCCGTCACAATGTTGTCCAATGTGGCCATTTAGGTCGCCAGCAATAATTATATAGTCCCTGTCGGTTATTTGGGAGGTAGTGAGCATCAGTGTCTCATAGAATCTGTCTTTTATAGCGCCAGGCAGTCCAGATTGGGGCGTGTATGCAGATATTACTGTCACAGTAGTTCTATTTAGAACAAGTCTTATTTTAATTATTCTGTCATTCACTCTATTTACATCTATTATCTTATCTACCCATTTTTCTGCTAACATGATTCCTACCCCACCTATCCCATTGTCATTTCCCACCCAGAAAAGCTTATAGCAACGTTTATATATATATACATATATACATACATGGTGGCTGCTAACTCGTTTTCGAGTACGGCCACTACTTTATATCCATGTAGGAGAACCCCTACCGATGCGCTGAATGAGTGTGACTTTTTAGTCGAGCCAGCGACTTGAAAACTCTGGTACAAACACTACACTTGTGACAATTATTGACACATATACATACATACATACATACATATGTACATAAATAAATATATATTCATATATGCATAAATATATATATATATGAACACACACATATTAAATCTGCCTGTACTGATACACAATTACGTGTAGAATATTGCCAATTGCGATTCCACTTCAATAAAGCAGAATTCAGAATGATTTTCTGTTTTTATTATTATTTTTACAGATAATCATTAATCTATATATATAAAACTGAGGTTGTCTGTCTGTCTATCGATTTTTGGCACACATCTCCTCTTAGAATCTCTCACGGAATTGCACCGAAATTGCTATACTTGTACATTGAGCCCTAGCGAAGACATCGGAAAAAAATATTTCAAATTGACCCGCCCTATCTGACGAAATCGAATATAATGTATCGATTTTTGAGCGTAAGTGATCAGTTATTTCCCTTTGTTCTGTTTACATTGAGCGTCTTACGTTCTGTTACGATAGACGAACAGTTGTCGAGCCACCAAAATTTTGACCTGCAAAATTCATCAGTTCGAACACTAAGCTTCCGTTTTGCTTCATTTCCATTTAAAAGCTTTTTAAAACAATATTTTTATTTGAAAACAAGTCTATTTAAAAACTACGTAAAACAAGCAAATATTTCGTAAAAAAAATCAAATATTATATAAGTTTATTTTAAATATATGTATCTGTAAATTTCGTTAGGCGTGCTGACAGACTTTAAGCCAAAAAAGAAACTTAACATTGTAACTTTAACACAGCTACTGAGCGACCCCGAGCAACGCCGGGCTTTACTGCTAGTATACGATATAAAAATAAAAGAAATTATATTTTACAGATAATTATAATTTTCTATTCTGTGACTTAAGAAATAATTACATTCTTGCCTGTTAGATATATACTAGTATATCTGTGGTTGTTAAGATATATTCTAGTATGGCTATGATTGCTAAGATGTGTGTTTGGGTGGCTATGATTGAAATGTTGTATGTAGGTAGCTATGACTGCTAAGTTGTGTGTTAGTGTGGCTATGATTGCTAAGATATATTGTAGGGTATCTATGATTGCTAACAGGTATGTTAGGGTGGCTATGATGGCTAAGATATATTGTAGGGTCTCTATGATGGCTAAGATATATTCTAGGGTGCTGTGATGGCTAAGATGTGTGTTAGAGTGACCAGGATTGCTAGGATGTGTGTTAAATTGAGTGTGATGTGTAAGATGTGTGATATGGTGGCCAAGATTGGGTGGCTATGATTGCTAAGATATATTCTAGGATGGCTATGATTGCCAAGAAGTGTGTTAGGGTGTCTGTGATTTCTAAGATGTGAGTTAGGATGGCTGTGATTGCTAGGATGTGTGTTAGGGTGGCTATGGTTGCTAAGATACATTCTCGGATGGCTATGATTGCTAAGATGTGTGTTAGGGTGGCTATGATTACTAAGATGCGCGTTATTGTTGCTATGATTGCTAAGATGTGTGTTAGAGTGGCTGTGATTGCTAAAATGTGTGTTAGGGTGGCCATGATCGCTAAGATAGGTGTTTGGGTGACTATGATCGCTAAGATAGATGTTAGGGTGATTATGATTGCTAAGATATATTCCAGGATGGCTATGATTGCTAAGATGGGTGTTGTGGTGGCTATGATTGCCAAAAAGTGTGTTAGGGTGACTATCATTGTTAAGATGTGGGTTAGGGTGGATATGATTGCTAAGATTGTGTTAGGATGGCTATGATTGCTAAGATATGTGTTAGCGTCGTTATGATTGCAAAGATGTGTTATGGTGGCTATGATTGCTAAGATTTGTGTTAGGGTGGCTATGATGACTACGATATATTCCAGGGACTCTATGATGGCTAAGATATGTTTTCGGGTGGCTATGATGGCTAAGGTATATTCTAGGGTGGTGGCTATGATTGCTAAGATGTGTGTTAGGGTTGCTATGATTGCTAAGATGTGTGTTAGGGTGGCTATGATTGCTAAGATCGGTGTTAGTGTGACTGAGATTGCTAAGATATATTCTAGGGCGGCTATGATTGTTAAGATGTATGCTATGGTGCCTATGATTACTAAGATGTGTGTTAGGGTGCTATGATACATAGTTGCTATGATACATTCTAGGATGGCTATGATTGCTAAGATGTATGTTAGTGTGACTAAGATTGCTAAGATATATTCTAGGATGGCTATGATTGCTAAGATGTGTGTTATGGTTGCTATGATTGCTAAGATGTGTGTTAGGGTGGCTGTGATTGCTAAGATGTGTGCTATGGTGGCTGTGATTGTTAAGAGGTGTGTTAGAGTGACTATGATCGCTAAGATAGGTGTTTGGGAGATTATGATTGCTAAGATATATTCCAGGATGGCTATGATTGCTAAGGTGTGTGTTGTGGTTGCTATGATTGCCATAAAGTGTGTTAGGGTGACTATAATTGTAATGATGTGTGTTAGGGTGTCTATGATTGCTAAGATGTGTGTTAGGGTGGCTATGATTGTTCAGATATATTCTAGGATGGCTATGATTGCTAAGATGCGGATTAAGTTGACTGTGATTGCTAAGATGTGTGTTAGCATGGCTGTGATTGCTAAGATGTGTGTTAGCATGGCTGTGATTGCTAAGATGTGTGTTAGGGTAGCTATGATTGCTCATATATAGTCTAGGATGGCTATGGTTGCTAAGATGTGTGTTAGCGTCGTTAATGATTGCTAAGATGTGTGTTATGGTAGCTGTGATTGCTAGGATGTGTGTTATGGTGGCTATGATTGCTAAGATATATTCTAGGAAAGCTATGATTGCCAAGAAGTTTGTTACGGTGACTATAATTGTTAAGGTGTGTGTTAGGGTAGCTACGATTGCTACAATATATTCTAGGGTCTCTATGATAACTAAGATATATTCTAGGGTGGCTATGGTGGCTCAGATATATTCTAGGGTGGCTACAATGGCTAAGATGTGTGTTAAGGTAACTATGATTGTCAAGATATATTGTAGGATGGCTATCATTGCTAAGCTGTGTGTTAGGGTGGCTATGATTGCTAAGATGTGTGTAGGGTGGCTATGATTACTAAGATATGTGTGTTAAGGTGGCTATGATTGCTAATATATATTCTAGGATGACTATGATTGCTAAGATGTGTGATAGGTTGGCAATGATTGTTAAAATCTGTGTTAGGGTGGCTGTGATTGCTAAGATATATTCTAGGGTGGCTATGGTAGATAAGATGTGTGTAGGGTGGCTATGATTACTAAGATATGTGTGTTAAGGTGGCTATGATTGCTAAGTTATATTCTAGGATGGCTATGATTGCTAAGATGTTTGTTAGGTTGGCTATGATTGTTAAAATCTGTGTTACTGTGGCTGTGATTGCTAAGATGTGTGCTAGCGTGGCTATAATTGCTAAGATGTGTGTTAGGGTAAGTATGATTTTTAAGATATATTCTAGGATGGCTATGATTGCTAAGATATGTATTCGAGTGGCCCTGATTGCTAAGATATATTTTATGATGACTAAGATGTGTGTTAAATTGAGTATTATGTATAAGATGTGTGTTAGGGTGACTATGATTGTCAAGATATATTGTAGGATGGCTATCATTGCTAAGATATGTGTTAGGGTGGCTATGATTGCTAAGATGTGTGTTAGGGTGGCTATGATTACTAACATATGTGTGTTAAGGTGGCTATGATTGCTATGGTATTTTACGGTTGGATGCCCTTCCTAACACCAACCACATTTACAGTTATAATACTTCACACAAAGAGAACAAATTAATAAGGAACCTCTGAGTAAGTAATATATCAAATAAATAGACTATCCTGCCGTAGGAATTACATCTCAAAGTTCTCAATTTGTTTGAGTATTACAATGAAATATGAACTCCACTCTTAAAATACATGTCAACCTAACTAGAATTCAATATGTTATGTTGACTTTGCCTTTCATCCTTACGGGGTCGATAAAATAAAGTACCAGTAATGAACTGAGTAATTGCTGGCCTTGTGCCTAAAGTAGAAACAAATATGTTATTCTAGTTAAGGATGGTTTGAATGTATTAATTTCCTAACAATGACACTGCTATTTGATATTATACAGGGAAAATAATGTTAAGTGGTGAGGCAAAAAATCAGATTATTATTTGGTAATTGAAACGTACAATAGCAAGTTCATTCTAGACATAGATATGCTTAGTTTAACTCTTTTGCTCCATGAGATGGACTCCATAACAACACATCACCTGCTATTTCTTCCTTGCTGTGCCAACAGTAGCCAGCAAATCTGAGTCTCTGTCCACGTATTGACCTGCTGATAGATGTGTTGTTATGGAGTCCATCTCATGGAGCAAGAAACGCTGGTCGTCCCAAGAAGACATACGTCAAGCAACTTGAGGACGATACTGGATGCACTGCGGAAGAACTGGCAAACGCTATGAGAGACAGAGATGGATGGAGGAAACGTGTCGTATAAAGCCGAGAAAGCTCGATCTGATGATGATGATGATTAACTCTTTTGAGACCAAATTACCTAAAACTTCCCCTGTTTGTTTTCAAGTGTTTATCTATCTATATACAACTAAAACTTTGTGATTGTGGACTTGTCTGTAATTTAATACAACCAAAATGGCGCATAATGGAAAAATACTTTGAAAGGAAGTTGCCCCTGAAATGGAATAAAACAAGTTTCATGTAAATCGGAGCACGGGTTCCCGAGATGTGGGATTTTCTAGGAACCTTCATAAATAGAGAGAGAGAAAGATAGAGAGAAAGAGATAGTGGTTGTGAGAGAGTAGATTGAGAGACATAGAGAGAGCGAGATAGAGATAGATAGAGAGATAGAGAGAGAGGGGGGTGGAAGAGAGAGAGAGAGGGAGAGTGAGAGAGCTGGTGGTGTTGTTGCTGAATGAAATTATAACAGGTGACTTCAAAGAATTGAATACAGCATTACTGTATCTAGCTAAAATTTGGTGACTGAATATTATGTCATATGTATCATATAACTTGTGTTAGGACAGGATGTGTGTAGCGAATATTTCCTGCTAAATAGGAAGGGTTTCTAAGTTTGTGTGTATATGTGTGCATGTATATATATATATATGTGTGTGTGTGTGTGTGTGTGTGTGTGTGTGTGTGTGTGTGTGTGTGTGTGTGTGTGTGTATGTGTGTATGTATGTGTGTGTATATATATATGTGTGTGTGTGTGTATGTGAGTGTCTGTGACTAGTGTATATAGGTCACAGACACCCACATATGTATATATACATACACACACACTTTATTCATATGTAACCCATTTGCAACCACGCAGCACGCCATGTTTTCATATATTTATATATTTTCCTCCGCTGTGACCCGTCTGTTTCTTTCTTACTGCTTCTCCTTTCTCTGTATCTCTCACTTCCTTTTACCCCCTCTGCCAGTCACTCTCTCTGTTAGCCTCTTCTTCACACTTTCACTCACTCACTCTCTGCTACTCCCTCTCCTACTTCCTCTCGTTTGACCTGTGCGAAATTCTTTCCTCACTCGCATTTCGAGCAGGTTGGATGGTCTTTATTCTCTCTCGTCTGCGATTTCACAGAACTTATGTTCATCGATTTCAGGGACTTGACTCCTTCTTCCTCCCATTTGACCTGTGCGAAATTCTTTCCTCACTTACATTTCGACCAGGTTGGATGGTCTTTATTCTCTCTCGTCTATGATTTCACAGAACTTATGTTCATCGATTTCAGGCACTTGACTCCTTCTTCCTCACTTTTCGTTGCATTACCATCTTTGTTTGTTTACATGTCTCGCTCGTTCCCCCTTTTTAAAGCGATGAAATACCAATGAAGGCTGGAAGATCACTGATGAAGGACTAAATTTATTCATATGTAACCCATTTGCAACCACGCAGCACGCCATGTTTTCATATATTTATATATGTATATATATACACACATACATATGGACTTTCCAATTTCATTTTACATAATATACATATCTGTGTATATTTTGAATATTTAAAAATTATTTTTAAGCAAACATGATTTTTAAAAATATTTTTAAGCGAACGTGACCCAACAGGTCACAGTAGGGCTAGTATTTATCTAAAAACTTTCCATCGTAATCTTATATAATTGTTTTTACTTTTAGCACAAGGCCAGCAATTACCCAGTGTATTACTGGTACTTTATTTTATCAACCCCGTAAGGATGAAAGGCAAAGTTAACTTTGGCAGGATTTGAACTCAGAATGACAAGGGCCGTAACTCTATGCATCAAAGCATGGCGTCCGACCCTCTACCGATACTGCCAACCCCCTGCCAACCTTATATAATAAACTTTGTTAAGTTAGGTTCCAAACACCAGCTTAATATTGAGAAATTTAATAACTAAATCCTTCCAAATCCTTGATTATTTACAAAATAATTTTGAAATCATAGGGTGTGTCTTTCATAAGAAATATGGCAATGAAAGGGTTAAATGTTTATATTTATCTAATAAATTCCATCCTAATTTTATGTAAGAGTTTTTGTTTATTTTCTAAACACCTGTTTAATAATGAAAAAGATGATATGAGTAAAACAGGGTTGATGCTACCATTAAGGCCAACAATGCAGCCACCTCAGGGTGCAGACCTCAGAGGGGTGCATTAATGATCTTTAAAGTTTTATACAAATTTGTGCAATTGAGACAAGGGCACTGTGTGCTGAAGACTTGCGAAGATTGGAAAGAAATGAAGCTTGTATGCTCCAATGGATGTGTAACAGTATTAGATGTGAATGGCAAAGCACAAACGAACTGAGAGAAACTAGACATAAGAGGAATCAGATGTAGTGTGCAGGAGAGGAGATTGCATTGTTATGGACGGGTGACGCATATGAAGGATGACAGTTGTATAAAAAGGTGCAGAGCACTGAAAGTTGATGGAAGCCATGGAGTAGGAAGACCCAGGAAGACTTGGAATAAGTCTGACCATGCCCAATTGCACCTCTGAAAGGCAATAACACATGACTAAGATCTCTTGTGTTATGCAGTAATACAGAAGACTTGCCTTCCCATGAGCACAGGTTGAAGCATAAATATAGTATATACCACCCCACTCTTCCATACACATCCCATGAGCACAGGCTGAAGCATACATCTAACGTGCTCTCCCTTCCACTTACCTCCCATGTCCTAACACACACACAAATACCCACCTCCTCAATCCTCACACACCTCTCCCACCAAAGTCCCCAACCCATACTGTAAAGGGGTCGTGACGGAGACATGATAAAAAATGCCCCGCTCACACTGTAAAGTGGTTATGATGGTGATATGACAAAAAACACCCAGCCCACACTACAAAGTGGTCGTGTGGGTGTTACAACAAAACGCATCCAGTACACACTGTAAATGTGGTTTCTCACAACAGGACAACTCATCTAACCCATGCTAGCATGGAAAAATGGACGTTAAACAGTGATGATGATGATGAAGATGATATAATAAATTCCTGTGATCAATAAATAAATCCCTAAACATCTTTACTACATGGCAGCAAAGTGGAAATATCCAAACTGGTGGTAAGAGTCATATAGTGTCATGATTTGTTACATGATTTTTGCTGGTGAATGGGGTCTGTGTAGTAGTAAATGCAGGCTTAGTAATTTTCTTACTGTTATCAGAGCAAGAAGTGTCAAAATTTAAGTTTCTCAGCTTGCGAAACTGTAAGTTGAAATTATTTTATTTGGGATGGATGCACAAAGGTTGCATACCCTGAGAACCCAAAGAAGGTCCAGAAGGGAGCAGTTGGAACCTGGAACATCACAACTCTTACAGGTAAGGAGCAGGAACTAGTGGATGAGGCTAGATGCTACCAGCTAGATATAGTTGGGGTTTGCTCAACAAAGTTCTGTGGCTTTGATTGAGACAAACAGGAAGGGAGAATGGGTCACATAACAGAGGCAATGGTAAATGACACTTGTCTAAGATGGTAAACTGAATTAGTTAACCTTTTAGTCGTGCTGCAACCAATCTATCATAATACTTTATATTTCAGGCACAAAGCCAACATTTTGGGTGGGTGGGGAGAGAGAAGTTTATTACATTGATCCAGTACTTGACTGGTACTTTATTTTATTGAACCCCGGAAGGAGGAAATCAAAGTTGACCTTGGTAGGATTTGAACTCAGAATGTCAAGGGCTGTAACTAAATACAGCAAAGTATTTTGTCTGGTGCCCTCCTGATAGGAGCCCCTGGAAGGTGTGTCTGAGCACTCTGCCCCCATGACACTTCCAAGAAAAGTGGACGAAGAAGAAGAAAAAGAAGGAGAAGCAGAAAGAGGAGGCGGAGGAGGAGGAGGAGGAGGAGGAGGAGGAGGAATGGAGGAGGGAGAGATGAGAGTGACAATAATGATGATACACACACACACACATACACACATACACACATATTTATAGGTATATAGACAGATAGATGGATAGATACATAGACAGACAGACAGATAGACAGACTGGTAAATAGGTAGAGAAATAGATAGCGATGTGTGTGTGTGTTTGTGTGCATGTATCTGCACGTGTGTGTGCATGTGTGTGAGTGACTGTGTGTGTGTATGTGAATGTGTGTGTGTGTCAATGTGTTTGTGAATGTATGTGTGTGAATGTGTATATACAATGAAAGCCGAACAAATTACCATAATTAAATGAGAATATTAAACCAACACCATCATAATCATCATCATCATCATCATCATCATCATCATCATCATCATCATCACCACCACCATCATCATCATCATCATCATCATCATCATCCTCATCACCATCATCATCATTACCCTCCTCATCATCAATTTCTTTATGTCCACCCTCTCTCTATCTGCTGATATGGGTTGGATATAGTCCATGTCAGTTCTTATTCAAAGTTACTCCACTCCTTGACCGGTCACAAGACCATGTTTCATTTCTACTTTCCAATTTTTAGCATGGTTTTATGACTGGATGCCCTTCCTAACACCAACCCCTTTACAGAGCCCCTTCGGGGTATTTAATCATGGCTTCACCAGCAGCAGCAGAGAGATTGCCATATCTTGACACAACTGAAGAATTCTGCAAATCTTTTGTCCCCTCTACTTTATACTGTCTCAGTTTGATTAACAACCTTTTTACAGGATGTACTGGGTGCATGTACACACACATACACATTTATGTGTATATATATACAATGAATATTGTGAAGAATTTAGTGTAAAAGTTGGTGTTCATCAAGACTCTGTCCTTAGCCCCCTCCTATTTATTATTGTCCTTCAGGCTATAACAGAGGAGTTCAAGACTGGCTGCCATGGGAACTCCTATACGCAGATGATCTAACTCTCATAGCAGAATCTATGGCTGAACTAGAGAAGAAATTCCAAACATGGAAGCATGGCCTAGAATCAAAAGGCCTTAAAGTTAACTTGTCTAAGACTAAAGTTCTTGTTTTTAGAAAGGAAAATAGGGCACAGGTGCCCTCAGGGAAATGGCCATGCTCAGTGTGTAGGAAAGGAGTAGGCAGAAATTCCATTTTATGTCCCAAATGCAAACTATGGGTACATAAAAGATGTAGTGGGATCACAGGTAAACTATCTAAGAACGTAGACTTTATATGTGGCTGATGCTCAGGTGCAATAAGTAGCAAGTGCCCACAGGATACTAGCTCCTTCTATTGCCTAGATGGTTCTATAGAAATAGTGGACACTTTCCGTTACCTGGGTGACGAAATCAGCAGTGGTGGAGGGTGTTCTGAAAGTACAGTAGTCAAAGTCAGAACGGGATGGAAAAAGTTCAGAGCTTATACCACTATTGGCCAATAAAGGTTTCTCTCTGAAAATGAAAGGCAGATTGTATGATGCCTGTATATGAACAGCAAAGCTACATAGCAGTGAAACATGGGCATTGTGTGCAGAGGACCTGCGCAGATTGGAAAGGAACGAAGCATGCATGCTCCATTGGATGTGTAATAGTGATATACGTGAATGGCAAAGCATAAATGAACTAAGTGAGAAATTAGGAATAAGAGGGATCAGATGCTGTTTACTTGAGAGAAGACTACGTTGGTATGGTCACGTGATGCACATGAAAGACGACAGCTGCATAAAAAAAGTGCAGGGCGATCAAAATTGATGGTAGTTACGGAGTAGGTAGACCCAGAAAAACCTGGGACCATATGATAAATTCCGACCTTACACACTTACACCTCTCTAAGACAATGTCACTGGACCGAGATCTTTGGCGCTACGCAGTAATACAGAAGACTCGCCTTGCCTATGTACAAAGCAAAACCTACAGTCAGTAGGCATCTGTTAACCAAATATACACTCCAACCACTACCCCTACCCTATCCTCCCACTCCCACCAACACCACCCTCTCTCTATAAAGTTGGTACCACAACATCCAGTCCAAATAAATGGGATAATGAGATCGAGATCGTGTAGATGTCACGACAAAAAAAACACACACTCCACGCAGTAATGTGGCCGTGTAGGTAACACAGTAAAAAGTTCCCAGTCCACACTGTAAATGTGGTTGTTGTTAGGAAGGGCATCAAGTGGGACAACTCCCGTCTAACCCATGCTAAACGAAGATGATGCTGATGATGATATATATGTAAATTCAATGTAAATAATAATCAAAGAGTGTTTAATCTTTCAGATATTTAATAACTAATGATCGTTTCATCCTTGCGCAAGGCAGGAATATATTTGTGTTTAACTTTTGTAATAATTCCTGCCTTGTGCTAGGATGAAACAATCGTTAGTTATTAAATGTTTGAAAGATTCAACACTCTTTGATCATTGTTTACATTGTATTTCAGCTCTGTATTATACTTGTTATATTACATTGAACTATATTCATACTTGTAACTGGGTAATATTTAATATTACTCATCATATCATCATCATCATGTCACGTCCGCTTTTCCCTGCTTGCAAGGACGGGAACTGACTCTGGCTTGATTTCTACAGCTGGATGCCCTTCCTAACACCAACCTCATTTACAGTGAGTGCTGGGTGCTTTTTTGCCGTGGCGCCACCACGACCACTTTGCAGTGGAATGATAGGGACCCCAGTCCTATCATCTCATTTCTACAGCTGAGTAAACTGGAGCAATGTGAAATAAAGTGTCTTGCTCAAGGAAACAACACATCACCCGGTCTGAGAATTGAACTCACAACCTTTCGATTGCAAGGCCAATGCTCTAACCACTAAGCCATGTTCCTCCACTATATATATAGTTATACTTATTTATATAGATAGATAGATAGATAGATAGATAGATAGATAGATAGATAGATAGATAGATAGAGAGAGAGAGAGAGAGAGAGAGAGAGAATAAGAAAATGCAAAGTAGTTTCAGATGTTAAAGTTCTTTATTGATAAGGCTGTGATACATATTTCAATGACGACAGTGGCCACGTGATTTCGCCTAACCAGTGCCATGATCTCATCAGACAGCTTCTTACATAATAAGGTTATGTTCCCGAGGCAATCCAAATTGAAACGACAAGGGAACGGGCAAAGGGGATGTTCTTGAAGCCTTCACCCATATATATATATATATCATCATGATCATCACTTAACGTCTATCTTCCACGCTAGCATGGGTTAGACGGGAGTTGTCTCACTTGAGGCAAGATTGGTCGGGTGACCGTGTCTCGGTCGTATAGGACTATATCATATATATATATATCATGCCATATGTATATATCATATATATATATTATACTGTGTATATATATATATATCATATATATATATCATGCCCGTTATTTTCCATGCTTGCATGGGTTAGACAGTTGCCCATTCTGTGACTAGATGGGTCAGATGACTATGTCTTGCTCATATGTTCCATTAAAAGAATAAGTAAAATAAAGATATAATAAACACCACAGATTCAATAACTTAAGAACAGTAGATTATTCCCAAAACATTACTGAATCAGACAAACAAAGAAAGCAACCAAAATACAAAAGATTCAGTCTGTCCATAGATTTATAATACATCACAGAGACACTGGTAAAAATATGACCTTTAAAGGGTTGCTAATTGGTTTATAGTTGTACATTTGAATATAAACTAATCTGTTTGTGTTATTGGATCTCCATCAGTTCTGACATGAGTGTTCCAATCGATTTGTTTTTTTTTATCAATGGTATAGCCTTCTCATGAAATTAACCTGCAAGTGACTGAGCATTTCACAGACAAGTGTACTTTTAACATAGGTCTCAAGGTGGTTCAATGTGAAACAGAATGTGCCAAGGCTGCCATTTTGAATTACAAGTACAACTCATTGTTTCTAGCTCTGTTGACTGGAGCAACATGAAATAATAAAATGTCTTGCCCAAAAACACAGCTCACCACTGAGAACTGAAATCAGGACCTTACAATTATGAGCCAAACACCCTAACTACTGAGCACAAAATAATACAAATAATATTAAGGAATGCAATAATAACAAAAAAGCTAATATTAAAATTGTAATTTCCTACAGTGAAAAGTTGAAGACATACAATGACCTCTGACATACAGTGACCTCTCACAAACTGACATTAATATTGTCATCAAATGAGAAAGATATTATGACAGATAATAATATAATAAGCAACTAACGCCCATCTTCGACGACTTTGAGATCTATGCATCTCTCTGTCAGCCAGGAGGTGGAGGTGGAGTGGCTGTCATGTTTCGGAAGAACCTGGACATCGAAGTACAGCAAGTACACATGGACCCGGAGGGTAGACTGGTAGTTATAGACGTGAACAGTATTGGAGGTGGAGCCTTCAGACTGGTAGCCGTTTATGCCCCGACCGGGCAATCGCAATCACGGCCAGACTTCTTTAAGTGTCTAGAGTCTTTTCTGGGAACATATCGCTCCTTACTTTTAGTGGGGGACTGGAATGGTATCCTAGATGCACGATGGGACTATGTGAGAGCATGTCCCATGTAGAGGGGGGTGCAACAGCCTCAAAACTTTAATCGGCCAATTCCAACTGGCCGATAGGTATCGACTAGATTTCCCGACTGCACCACAGTGGACGTGGGCAAACCGCAGCGGGATGTCTATATCGTATTTAGATAGGTTCTTCATTAGAGAAAGGGACAAGGAGATGTTAAGCTGTCCACGAATGCACATGGTTGCCTATTCAGATCACAAGTTAGTCGTCTGCTTAGTCAACCATGATAGAATACATAGACAGGGACCCGGATACTGGAAGCTGAATGTGTCGTTGCCGGCACGTAAAGCTTACAGTGAACGGATAAGTAGATTAGTCAAGCAACAGTTAACGGGAGCCATCGTCAACAATAGATGGCAAAAGAAAGCAATTAGAATAGAATCAATAGGGTATAGCAGAGAGTTAGCCTTAGAGAAAAACAGAATAAAAAGAGAACTAGTAGCCAAGGTAGAGGAAGCACTTAGAAGTGGCAACACGGCTAGAGTGTTAGCGTTGAGAATGGCACTGGACCAGTTCTTCGATGCGAAACACGAAGGCTGCATGGTCAGAAGCAAAACACATGCTCAAGGAAACGAAGGAGCGAAAGCTGTCAGCTGGGCCCGAGTGGCGGAGGCAAAAAGTGGCAACAAGTTCACGATTCGGTCTTTGAAAGACCAAAACGGACGCGTGCTACTTGACCCCAAGCAAATGTGCGTGGCCTTTCAGCGGCACTTTGTGCGACTGTTTGAGCAAAACGACGGTGAGCTGAACCGGGCAATGGACTTTAGTTCATACCTCGACGGCCTGCCGCGTCTCTCGAACACGGACGCCGAGTTCTGCGAAAGACCGATCACGGACACTGAGATACGGGACGCTCTGGGCCGCTGCGGGAAACGCAAGTCACCCGGTCTAGATAGTCTACCCTACGAGTTTTACATAGGCATGCCGGACTTGTCCTCGAAGCCGTCTACTGAAATTGGCAGAAGAACGGGAGAATTCTCAGTTCTGCAGGCAAGGGCGTAGTAATGCTGATCAGGAAAGACAAGAACAAGGGGGACGAAATTAACAACTTCAAGCCCATAACTCTGCTCAACACAGAGTTAAAGATTTTGGCCAAGGTGCTAGTGACAAGGTTGGCGCTTGTCATCGAGAACCTGGTAGGGAAAGCGCAAACGTGTGCAATCCCGACCAGATCCATACACGACAACCTCCACCTCATGCGATACATCATAGAGAGGGTGGGTAGTAAACCCGGCTTCGGTGGGGCTCTGATCAACTTGGATCAGTCTAAGGCATTCGATAGGGTCGACCATCGATACTTGGAAGCGGTTCTCAAGGCGGCTGGTTTCGGTCCCGTTTTCAGAGGCTGGATCGAGGCGATGCACACCAGCATCTGCTCGAGGGTCAAGGTGAACGGCTACCTATCGGAGCCGTTCGCAATCACGCGTTCCATTCGACAGGGGTGCCCTCTCTCCTCCATTCTGTATGTATTGACTCTAGAGTCACTACTACGGAAATTGGAGCTGTTGCAGGGCATCCCTCTAGAACCGGGACTGCGCAAAGCGGCGTCGGGTTATGCCGACGACGTGACGGTAATGGTGTCGAGCACCTCGGAAATCGGGGTGATCGGCAACTTACTGAAAAAATACGAAACGTTGACGGGAGCAAAACTAAACCCGGACAAGTCTGTCGGTTTGCAACTCGGTACGTGGAGAGGCAAACCGACGACGTCGAACAGCGTTGTTTGATGCTGGACGGACGGACCGGTGAAATTGCTCGGGGTCTGGTTCAGTCCAGACCTCCAGGTGGAAAAAAACTGGAACGAGGTCACGGCCAAGGTGTTTGCACTCACCCAGAAGTGGGCAGAGTGCAAACTGTCCTTGAAAGGTCGAGCGGAGGTGGCGAACACTTTCATAGCGTCCGTCATCTACTACCGCTTGACTGTCGTGCCTTGTCCCTGTGAACACCTCGCCAAGTTGGAACGCATGCTCTTCCAGTTTCTGTGGAAGAAGCAGGCTCCGCTGGTGAGGAAATCATCTGCTGTCAGCACCCTTCCAACGGAGGGCTGGGAATGCCGTGGCTGATGATGCGCAAACATGCGCTGAGGCTGCGGCATCTCCAGGTATTCCTCACCGACCCCCAACCGATGTGGACACCGTTTGTGAGACAGGCTTTACCACAGCTCGTCTCGCTGACGGAGCTGCAGTCCTGGGTCAAAAAGACCGAAAACGATGGGCGCCTGGCACATTGAATGTGCTCAGGCGCTCACAGTCCTCTGGCAAGCGGGCGCAACAATCAGTGGAGACTCCACTTCGACATTCTATAGAGCGATTGTACGTTACAAGGGCGACGACGTGCTCGGAGAGACTCGGGCGTCGAAGACGATGAGCTCACCAGTCTGTTTGGTAGGACTTTCCGCCCGGGACCTATGGACAACTTCCAGAGGTCCCTGGCCTGGCAGTGCTACCGAGGAGCTCTACCGGTTCGTGACCAGATCTACAGGCACGGACGCCCTGGCAGGGATCCTTCCAAGAGGACGTGTCCAAGATGCGTGCAGGACATTGAAACAGTTCTGCACGCAATTGTACACTGCCCGGGCGTAACCAACCTGTGGAACTATGCAGAACAACCGCTGTCGTGTATGGGTCAAATCCAGTCGACTGCCGAGTCCATAGTAAGGATCAAACCGCCAGCCTCTTTCAAAAACGAAAGAAAGGCGGTTTTCCTCTGTACGGTGGCTATGGTGAAAGAAGTTATATGGTGGACGAGGTAGAGAGGACTGAGGACAGATGCCTTTCTCTCCAGACAACAATTGATTCCCTTCTTTAAGTATCACTTTAGAAGGAGAATCAGGGTGGAGAGAGAGGCACTGCACCCCAGTAAATTTACTGAAAGGTGGGTGAATGAAGCGAAAATGGCCCGAGTGATTGGGCCTTCTCTGTTTATAAGCCTGTAGGTTGAAGAAGAGAGCAAAAGGAAGAAAGGAGCACTTGCACAACACGCTCCTGGAGTTGAGGGTTGTTCTATCGACGGGGTATTAAACAACCCATTTGTGACGCCTCCCCCCTATTGGGGATTTCGATTGTTGTAATTGTTTGTTTTATATTTTTTACACGACTGTATGTAAAATCCCTGGCATGTCTTTGTATTGTCCCCTTTTCTTGTGCGCCCTTGTGGCTAATAAAGAAATATATCTAATTATATATAATAAGAAGTTTGAGGAGTTTTAATAATTTGTTTTACTCTACACTTTCTGACTCAGTAATGTTTTGGGAATAATATTTTGTCGATCTACTGTTCTTAAGTTATTGTATCTGTGGTGTTTATTATCCTAAGCCAATTGTATCAACCCCAGTACTTATATTATTGATTCCTTCTTTGTTGAACCACTAAGTTAGGGAGCATAAACACACACTCACACACATGCATGCACACCCACATACATATGCACACACACACATGCACACACACACAGACACATACACATACTCACACATACATATACAAGCATCACTCAGTCCACCCAGTAATGTAGTCATACTGGTGCCATGACAAAAAGCACCCAGTCCACACAGTATGGTAGTCGTGCTTGTGCCATGACAAAAAAAAAACCCAGTCCACTCTGTAAGGTGGTCATGCTGGAGTCATGATGAAAAAGTACCCAGTCTAACCTGTCTGTTGGTCATTCATTTTGGTGCTGTGACCAAAGCACAGTGTGAATGGGTATGTTTTATTGTGGGACCAGCACTACCAGTTTACAAGGTGGTCTAGGTGATTTTTGTCATGGTTTTAGTGTGGGCTGAGTACGTTTATTGTGACACGAGCATTACCACTTTACAACACTCCGGTCCACATTGTGCCCTTGGCCATGCTGTGAAGATAGTGATAGGAGTGGGAGGAATGAAAGCATGAGGCAAGCTACTTGCCAAGGGAAGTGGTCATGCCATAGAGGTAAATGGAAGGGAAGGTAAGTGTTGGGTCGTGGAGGTGAGATTGAAGAGAGTAGGTGATGTCTGGCATTACATTGTGGGTGGTACTTGTCTTTTTTTGCTGTCATGGTTAGATAAAGAGGAAGATTAAGGAAGAGGGGGGCCAGAGATCAAGAGTGTGAGAGGAATGACAAGAAGGATGGTGGTTGGATAGTAAGGGAGGAAATGTTGGAAGAGGGTATATTGTCAGAGAACACCTAAAAATTGCTACACCTCTTTTTCATGCAACTAACCTTCAATTCTCATTTTACCCTGCTTCTGTGGAAGGCAAGTTTTTTATTATATGTCACCAGTCAACTTGATCTATGCCATCTCTTTTGTGAGGTTCAGCTGTATAAAGTCAACTTTCACTACATCATATATATATTGGGTCATTTAATATGAAATTTGTAAAAATTTGTTTTTTTTCTACAAATGTCTACAAATTTCATAATTGACGACCCAATACACACACACGTACACACACACACACACACACACACACACACACGCACACGCACACGCACACACA
>OZ024740.1:71965394-71982894 GCA_964016885.1 Eledone cirrhosa
CCTCGCTTTTAAATGGTTACACCATATCCCTGAGTGTTGTAAGAAGCAACTAAAAAGGTTGACATCAGGAAAGGCATCTGTTTGTAAAACATTATCTTAAAACTTCCCATCCAACCCATGGAAGAGTAAACGTATAAACAATGATGAATATGATGATATATATTTGTGTGCATGTGTGTGTGTATGTGTGTGTGTTTCTCTATGTGTCAGAGTGTGTGTATATGTGTGTATGTGTGTATGTATGAGTGTGTATATGTGTGTATGTGTGTATGTGTGTGTGTGTTTGTATGTGTGTGTACCTGAATGTGCATGTGTGTCTGTATGTGTATGTATGCCTGTCTGTCTGTGTGTGTATCTTTATGTGTATGTCTGTGTGTGTGAGTGTGCAGATGTCTATGTTTGTGTGAGTGTTGGTATGTCTGTGTGTGTGTAAGATGTTATAACATTAGATAAAATGTCTGACAGTATTTCTTATTTATTCTGACTTTCTTCACTCTGAGTTCAAATTCTGTCAAGGAGGTCAACTTCATCTTTCATTATTTTAGCGGTCAAAGGCGGTGGATTGGCAGTATCGGTAGAGGGTCGGACGCCATGCTTTGACGCATAGAGTTACGGTCCTTGCCATTCTGAGTTCAAATCCCGCCGAGGTTTACTTTGCCTTTCATCCTTACGGGGTCGATAAAATAAAGTACCAGTAATGCACTGGGTAATTGCTGTCCTTGTGCCAAAAGTAGAAACAATTATTTCAGCGGTCAATAGAGCAGTGATTAACAATAATCAGTAGAGCGTCGAACAATATGCTACGCGGCATATAATTATAGCCCATTATAATTTGAGTTCAAATCCCACCAAGATTAGCTTGTCTTTCATCCTTATGGGATTGATAAAATAAAGTCGGTGCTACAAATTTTTCTGGGTGGGAAATGACGATGGGATGGGTGGTGTAGGTATACTACTAGCTGACAAGTGGGTAGATAAAGTAATCCCAGTGTACAGGGTAAATGCAAGAATCATTAAACTCAGACTAGTCCTGAATAAAACAATTACCACAATAATATCAGCTTACGCACCCCAATCGGGGCTGCCAGACGAACTTAAGGATAGGTTTTATGAGTCCCTAATGCACACTACTGCTCTAACAGATGACAATGACTTCTTAATCATCGCAGGAGATTTTAACGGACACGTAGGTAAACACTGCGACGGCTTCAATAGAGTACATGGAGGCCATGGGGTTGGCACAAGAAACGAGGAAGGATTCAGACTTCTAGAATTCTGCGACGCCAATGACATGTCGATATGTAACACAAACTTTAAAAAACCCGACAACCACCTGATCACCTATAGATCAGGGGAGCACTCTAGTCAGATAGATTTTGTCCTCATCAGAGGACGTGACAGATGGACGGTCGTAAACACAAAAGCCTTCCCTAGTGAGGAATGTACATCCCAACATAGCTTAGTTGTCAGCGACCTCACAGTCAGAACTAGACGAACCTGGAAACAGAGGCCAACCTGGAGAAGAAAGATCTGGAAGCTGAAAGACTCCTCAACCAGTAACAGATTTAAAGATATTTTACTCAACGCCTACGACAGTAAAGAAGAACAGATAGAGACAATCAATGTAGAAGAGAACTGGGAGTTCCTAAAAAATAACTTACTAGAGGCGACGGATGAGGTCTGTGGCTGGAGTAAGACCTCAAGCAGGAGGAGAGTGACTTGGTGGTGGAACAATAAGGTAGATGAGGCAGTTAAGGCCAAGAGACAGGCATGGAAAGAATGGAAGAATGGGGAGAGCAAGGTATATTACATAGAGACAAGAGGGAAGCTAGGCGACAAGTATACTTAGCTAGGAGGGAAGCAGAGGATAGAAAATTCAAGCATGTTTTGTAACGTGAGGACCAGACACAGGAGGTGTTCAAGATTGCGAGGCAGTGTGTCAGAGAGAGTTGTATGTCATTGGAGAGAAGTGTATCCGGAATGATAAAGGTGAGCTTGCCCTCACAAGTGCTGAGAAGAAAGATGCATGGAAGAGTCATTATGATAGATTACTAAATGAGGAGAATGCATGGGAAGAAGAGACCCTACCCCAAGTAGACCCTATAGATGGGCCAGCAGTACAAGTCAGCAGCAACGTAGTAAGTAAGGCAATCAAAGATATGAAGATGGGGAAGGCAACCGGTCCATCGGGTATAGCTGCCGAGATGCTGAAGGCATCTGGGTCTGTAGGTCACACTATAACCACACGTATTGTTAACCAGGTAATACTAGAAGGTGTCATACCAAAAGATTGGTGCAGTAGCATCATTGTCAACTGCTACAAAGGTAAAGGTGATGCACTAGATAGAGGAAACTATAGAGGTATAAAGCTGATGGACCAGGTCATGAAAGTCACAAAAAGAGTTATAGCACAGTTGATTAGGGACCGGGTGAAAATAGACGAGATGCAATTTGGGTTTGTACCAGGAAGAGGCACCACTGATGCCCTCTTCCTTGTGAGACAGCTACAGGAAAAGTACCTAGCTAAAAGTAAGCCACTCTACTTGGCATTTGTCGACCTTGAGAAAGCCTTTGACAGAGTTCCACATGCTGTAATCTGGTGGGCTCTTAGAAAACTAGGAGTAGATGAATGGCTTGTGAAAGCGGTACAAGCCATGTATAGGGGAGCAGTCAGCAAAGTTAGGATTAGCAATGAGTATAGCGAGGAATTTAGCGTACAGGTTGGGGTCCACCAGGGCTCTGTTCTTAGCCCTCTCCTGTTCATCATAGTCCTGCAGGCAATAACGGAGGAGTTTAAGACCGGATGCCCATGGGAACTCCTGTATGCTGATGACCTCGCACTTATAGCTGAATCTATGGTAGAACTAGAGAATAAATTTCAAACTTGGGAGCAGGGACTAGAAAGAAAGGGTCTCAAAGTCAACATGACAAAGACTAAGGTCCTTGTAAGTAGACGAGAAAACAGAACCCAGATCCCCTCAGGGAAATGGCCTTGCTCAGTATGTAGGAAAGGTGTAGGTAGGAACTCCATTCTCTGCTGCAAATGCAAACAGTGGGTACACAAGAGATGTAGCGGGATCTCAGGAAACTTAATTAAGAATGTAGGCTTCACATGCAGCAGCTGTGCTGGGACAGCAAGCAGCAAACAGCCACAGGAAACAAGCACCACCAATCTCTGGGAGGGCTCTGTAGAAACAGTATACAGCTTCTGCTACCTAGGTGACCGAATTAGCACCGGAGGTGGGTGTTCAGAAAGTACAATAACTAGGGTAAGAACGGGATGGAAGAAGTTTAGGGAGCTACTACCACTGCTAGCTGCAAAAGGCTTCTCCTTCAGAATGAAAGGCAGACTGTATGATGCGTGTATCTGAACAGCGATGTTGCATGGTAGTGAGACCTGGGCGCTGAAGGTGGAAGACTTACGTAGATTAGAAAGAAACGAAGCCTGCATGCTCCGATGGATGTGTAATAGTAATATACGCGAACGACAAAGCATAAATGAATTGAGAGAGAGACTGAGCATAAGAGGAATCAAATGCTGTGTGCAGGAGAGGCAGTTGCGTTGGTATGGACATGTGATGCGTATGAAGGATGACAGCTGCATAAAAAGGTGCAGAGCACTAGAAGTCGATGGAAACCGTGGAGTGGGGAGACCCAAGAAGACCTGGGATGAGGTGATAAAAGCCGACCTTACCCAATTACACCTCTCAAAGGCAATGACACACGACCGTGACCTCTGGCGTCACGCAGTAATACAGAGTACCCGACCTCCCATGGGTACAAGCTGAAGCATATAGACAATATGCCCCCACACCCCTCACCGCAAGGTGGTCGTGGAGGTGCCACGGCAAAAAAAGCACCCAGCCCACACTGTAAAGTGGACGTGTAGGCGCCACGAAAAAGCACCCAGCACTCACTGTAAATGAGGTTGGTGTTAGGAAGGGCATCCAGCTGTAGAAATCAAGCCAAATCAGTTCCTGTATGAACAAGGCATGGTCAGCTGACCAGACACTGCCCACAACAGGACAACCCGTCTAACCCATGCTAGCGTGGAAGAACGGACGTAAAACAGTGATGATGAAAGTACCAGTAATACACTGGGGTTGATTTAATCAACTTCCTCCTCGCCTTCAACTTGCTGGCCTTGTGCCTAAAGTAGAAACAATTATTTTTTTTTTTTCCATTTGATTTCCATTTTATTCCATCTTCTGGACGGGTCTCAACGGCACGTTGTATACATTAGATGGAGAAAAACTTCCTGAGAAGGTAAGGAGTTGTCAGCACAATTTTCTTAACCTTGTAGATTGTTGGGATTTGGTCAAAAAATTTGTTGGTACCTTTCTTGATCATTCCCAGGGAACCCACAGCAGAGATGATTTTAGTTTTTCATTGCTACATCCTAGATATCTCAGTCTGAAGGTCCTTGTATTTAGATAGTTTCTCAAATTCTTTTGCTGGAATGTTTCTATAGGCACCATCATATCAATTAACAGACATGTTCTTTGATGACGATGTCTAGCCTATTAGTATTTATTTGCCTGTATATATGTATCCCATAATCTCCCTCGGGGAATGGCTGCGGATGGTGTCCATACCAGTTCTTAGGGTGCTGGATATCATAGTAACAGAATATGTTCCACTGCAAGTATTGGCCAACTCGATCATGCCTGGTTTTGTATTCTTAGGAACAAGGACTGAGCAACCGGCAACAATGTGGCTAATGCTCTCAAGTTTGTCATCGCAGAGTCTGCACTTTGTGTCTGCCACATTGTGCAAGACATTAGCTTGACAGTTTCTGATGAGGAAGCTCTGATCTTGAGCCACCAGCATAAATCTGTCTATTTAGGCTTTCAAACCAGTGCTATGCAGCCACTGATGGGTTCTTTTCATATCTACATCAGCTTCCCCAGCTCGTTTGGAGTATTGCCCATGCAATGGTTTTTCTTGCTACAGTCTCAACATTTCCTTCAAGCTTCATGTTTGGCTTTTGTCTTACACTTTTTTGCTGCCTTAGTGGGTGGATTGTCCTCATTATCATCATCATGATCAGGAAGGTTTGTTGAGTGTCTTCCCATACCTAGGACAAGGAAATTCACTGCATACATTAGTAAGTCACAAAATAAACACACCAGATTGTTCATGTCATGCCCTTTACACAGTTATATCATTTGCTTTATACATGTGAACATTATTTGTTTAAAATCATATTTACAACAAAATGATATTCAATCATATAAAAGATCTCAATTATTTACAACTTTCATAATTATGGAATATAATCTAATAAAGTTAAGTAAAATAATTACATAGATGATTATCGTTCTCAGAGTGATAGTGCTCTTCTCAATACGTGTGCCATACCAATTAAAACAATCTATTGGCACTTCTTGCAGTGATGGTAACCAAGGGATCATTACAAAATAATTTTCTGTTCTTTTTTTTTATCATTCCTGGTACTGTGACTACCTTGAGATGCCACATTTTTCCAATTTCACTCTGCAAGTTTTTATATTTTCTGGGCTTGTCTAATTCTTTTACTACAATATTGTAATCACATGGAATGCTCATATCAAATGATAAATATACTTTGTTATTTTTGTCTTTTACAATAATATCCCATCTGTTAGTTTTGATGGTTCTGTCTCTCTATACCAGAAAGTCCCAAAGAATCATTACATTTTCTCCCTCAGTTACAGCCTCAGGATGCTTATACCATTAGTCAGCAATTTTGATTTTATAATGCCAATATGTTAACCCGTGTAAATATTGGCCAACTCAGTCATGCCTCGATTTATACTCTACTGATGCTAAAACTTTACATCCATCAGTTGCATCATTGCAGAATTGGTACTTTGGATCTACTGCATTTCTCATCACACTGGCTTGATAGTTTCAAATTAATAAGCATTGATCTTAGGCAGCTAAGATGAAGCCTTAACTCTCTGTCTTCAGCTCTGAGCTATGTAGCTACAGATGGATGTGCTTCTGGTCAACATCAGTCTGTTTGCTATGGTCATACATTTGCATGCAGGGGTTTCTGCTCCCACCTTGTTCGTGCCCTTTTTTCTTAGCCATTAATTTTACTTGCCACATTTCCCTTGGTCTGCTCAGCCTGGATGTTAGTCATGAGATCAGTAGCAAATTTTTTGCTCTTTTTCAAGATTGTATGAAGTTTCTTACCCTCCTCATGTTTTTCAATGAATTTCAGCATCCAGTCATTTGTTATTCCAATATATTTGGCCAGTCCAATTGTGGTGGTTTTATAAGACAGTTCAAACTGAGTCAAACGTTTGCCTCCTTGAATTCTGGGAAGGTAAAGACGATCCACATCTGCTTTGGGTGGTGTATTATTACAAGTCAGCAACTTGTTTGTTTAATAAATCAAATACTGCTATAAAATAACCCTGAACAAACAAAACAACTAAGAATTAATCGATTGATGGAAAAAATAACAATAGATTGAAGTAATTAAATACAACATGAAACGATAAACCCTACTTGATTCAGTATATTGCCTAACAATTAAGGGTTAAAAGAAATACTGAAATATCATTTTACCCAAACACCATGCCTGTTTACTGCCCAACAAAGAATCCAGCAAACATCCAACTAACTTAGATAACTGCATGTATCTACAAGACAGTGGCCAAAGTCAGAGCAACTAACTCTATCAGCTATCCCTGACAGTAATGTGCCTACCCTCTGTATACCCTGAGCTAGCATTCTAACCAACAGTCCCATCCTCAACATGCCATGCCAGGGAAACTTACAACCTTAGCTATAACATGCATGCATTAGTCACATATGCCCTTAGCTGACCTCAACAAAATATAAAACCATCCTTCACTTATAATGACACAAATGAACCATGAAAGATGCCCAAAATTCACTGTTTAACATCTATTTTCCATGATTGTATGGGTTAAATGGGTTGTCACGTATTGAGAAAAGACCAGTCAGGTGATCATGTCTTGCTCATAGATTTCATTTTGGCTTGGTTTCTATGGCAGGATAGCCTTCCTAATGCCAACCACTTTACAGCATGTATTGAGAGCGTTACCACCTATCAGGGTGAAATGGGTGCTTTTTTAATGGCACTAGCACTACAACCATACAGAATAGGCTTGTGACACCAGTATTATCACTTTACAGAATAGGTTGGGTGCATTTTATTATGACACCAGCACTTCCTCATTTTAACATTAGATTCCTCATTCAACATTCCCTTTCCCAGCTAGTATATATTGGATGGGTCATCGCAGACCATATCAGTACTTAATCAAAGCTACAGACCTCTTTAACAGGATGAGGTGCACAATTCACTCATATACATTCCCTCACTCTAGCGAGTACACTTAGTGCATTTTATTGTGGCACATGCACTAAGGAAGTTGTCATGTCTTTGATGCAGCTGAAGTGTCCTACTGTCCCTTGGATTAGCAGGTTTTCTATGATTGGCTTCCCTTCCTATCATTAAGCCCTTTACTGAGTCTACTGGGTGCATTTATTGTGTAGCTCACCAACACTAGAGAGAGTTGCGCCTTTGATACAGCTGAAGATTCCTTTTAATCCTTTTTGGAATGGTTTCTGTAGTCCTTCCTATCACCAACCAACTTGAAGCTACATTGGGTGCAATCTTTATGGCACCAGCACTAGTGAGGTTATTGGTCATTGACTGGATGGTCCTCTCAACTTTTCAGTCCATTGTTTCTATGGCTGGGAACCCTTCCTAATACCAACTACATTTTTACTAAGCACACATTGTCAGGCTTCCAAATAACCAAACTTATTTCTTACTCATATTTGTATCTTATGTATATATATATAAGATATATATATATACACACAGTTAAACACACTTAGACAGTATCACAAACAATGTATAGACAATTCCACCCGAATATACGCAGATCCACATAAAAATCCTGATGAAGAAGTAACATCCAATACGTCAAACTTTTTCTCTTTCACCCAAAGTAAGAAACTAATAAGACTATTTGTTTTTGTCTCTCTGTGTTTGTCATCTTTTAAATTATATATATATATATCATCATCATCATCATCGTTTAACGTCTATCTTCCATGCTAGCATGGGTTTAGACAGGAATTGTCCCACTTGAGGCAAGATTGGTCGTCTCGCTCGTATAGGACTGTCTGGCAGGTTTTCTATGGCAGGTTTTCCACGTTTACAGTGTGGACTGGGAGGGTTTTATCATGTTACCTACACGGCCACATTACAGCGTGGACTGTGTGTTTTTTTGTCGTGACACCTACACAACCTCATTTATTTAGGACTGGATGCTGTGGTACCAACATAACTTTACAGAGAAAGGGGTGGTGTAGATGGGGGTAGGGGTAGTGGGATCGGGGTGTGTATTTAGTTAAGTGGTGCCTACTGACTGTTTGTACATAGGCAAGGCGGGTCTTCTGTATTACTGCGTAGCGCCAAAGATCTCGGTCCAGTGACATTGTCTTAGAGAGGTGTAAGTGTGTAAGGTCGGAATTTATCAAATTGGCCCAGGTTTTTCTGGGTCTACCTACTCCGTAACTTCCATCAATTTTGATCGCCCTGCACTTTTTTTATAAAGCTGTCGTCTTTCATGCGCATCACGTGACCATACCAACGTAGTCTTCTCTCGAGTAAACAGCATCTGATCCCTCTTATTCCTAATTTCTCCCTTAGTTCATTTATGCTTTACCGTTCACGTATATTACTATTAGCCATCCAACGTAGCATGCTTCGTTCCTCTCCAGTCTGCGCAGGTCCTCTGCACACAATGCCCAGGTCTCATTGCCATGTAACATTGTTGTTCGTATACAGGCATCATACAGTCTGCCTTTCATTTTTAGAGAGAAACCTTTAGTGGCCAATAGTAGTATAAGCTCTCTGAACTTTTTCCATCCCGTTCTAACTCTGGCTACTGTACTTTCAGAGCACCCTCCACCACTGCTGATTTTGTCACCCAGGTAACGGAAAGTGTCCACTATTTCTATAGAACCATCTAGGCAATAGAAGGAGCTAGTATCCTGTGGGCACTTGCTACTTATTGCACCTGAGCATCGGCCACATATAAAATCTATGTTCTTAGATAGCTTACCTGTGATCCCACTACATCTTTTATGTACCCATACTTTGCATTTGGGACATAAAATGGAATTTCTGCCTACTCCTTTCCTACACACTGAGCATGGCCATTTCCCAGAGGGGACCTGTGCCCTATTTTCCTTCCTACATACTAGAACTTTAGTCTTAGACAAGTTAACTTTAAGGCCTTTTGATTCTAGGCCATGTGCTTCCATGTTTGGAATTTCTTCTCTAGTTCAGCCATCGATTCAGCTATGAGCATTAGATCATCTGCATATATATATATATATATATAGAAAGATTTGAATGGATACAGTTTAGTTGAAAGGAATTTATTGACACGTGTTTCTATAACAGTTACATAACCTGAAAACAGCTGCTATCTACAAAGTTTTAGTTATGCAGACATTCAATATTTCAATGTTATTATTTACTGTCATTTCATCAGAATAATATTACTGAGGACCTATTTGGTTTTATAGAGAATATTAGGAGGGAGGGGTGAAGTTGTTAGAAGAATAGTTGAGGGAGTGGTTTTTTGATAGCAGTGAGAATTTTTGGTGGCAGTGAGTAATTAGATTCCCATCTGTTGTTTTGACATTTTTATAGAATATATTATTGGTTATTTTTCTAAATCTATAGAAGGACTAGCAGTAAAGCCCGGCGTTGCTCGGGGTCGCTCAGTATCTGTGTTAAAGTTACAATGTTAAGTTTCTTTTTTGGCTTAAAAACTGTAGTGTCTACTGTGCAGACTTGCATGTGGTGTTTTTGATTAATATTCCCTCAACCAACAATATGCCTTATGAAGTTAAGAAAACATAACGATAACCCGAATGTTATAACAAAAAAGGATGCTGGGGATAGAAACTGCACTGGTTATTTATTAACAAAGATCGAAAATGTAAACACTGCAACGCAGAGAAAAACATTAGCGTAACCAAATTATCAGTTATGTCTGTCTGCACGCCTATATCACCTCTCTGCACGACTGTCTGTCTGCACGCCTATATCACCTCTCTGCACGACTGTCTGTCTGCACGCCTATATCACCTCTCTGCACGACTGTCTGTCTGCATGCCTATATCACCTCTCTGCACGACTATCTGTCTGCACGCGTATATCACCTCTCTGCACGACTGTCTGTCTGCACGACTGTCTGTCTGCACGACTGTCTGTCTGCACGCCTAACGACGAAATATTTGCTTGTTTTACGTAGTCTTTAAATAGACTTGTTTTCAAGTAAAAATATTGTTTTAAAATGCTTTTAAATGGAAATGAAGCAAAACGGAAGCTTAGTGTTCGAACTGATGAATTTTGCAGGTCAATATTTTGCTGGCTCGACAACTGTTAAAGCCAGCGTAATTTTTTACGTAAGACGCTCAATGTAAACAGAACAAAGGGAAATAACTGATAACTTACGCTCAAAAATCGATACATTATATTCGATTTCGTCACATAGGGTGGGTCAATTTGAAATTTTTTTTTCCGATGTCTTCGCTAGGGCTCAATGTACAAGTATAGCAATTTCGGTGCAATTCCGTGAGAGATTCTAAGAGGAGATGTGTGCCAAAAATCGATAGACAGACAGACAACCACAGTTTTATATATATAGATTAGAGATAGTAAAGATATGCGTGGTTGGTTTTGTGTTTGTACTTAATTAACATTCAGACTTAAATTTTTCTTTCAAGTGTACGTATCCTTTCACCCACGCATTCACACACAAAAATATATTTGCACACCTCTACAAAATACATATACTCACATTCACATAGTAACATGTTCATACTTACATACATATACACATGCATACATATATATATACACACATGTATTCATGTACATACATACGCGTTCATGTGTATACATTTTCATACTCAACTTATCTTTATATACACACACACATATACATACATACTCTAGTCTTAGTCTATGTGTACATATATACATATACATACACATCTATATATATATATATATATAACGAAGGAAATGTGGTAAGGAACCATGTGGACCATAACGCACCAAAGTACTCAATACTTGAGGTAGTAGGAGCTCAGCTGTCGGGGTCTTACTGGTTCCTATATATATATACATATATATATATATATATATATATATATATATATATATATATATATATATAAGCACTTTAATACATGAATACACTTACATCTAACTATACACATCAAACATATATATATATTTACTTATTTATATACATTTTCACATATATATATATACTTATGGACGTTTTTAGACACATTCATTATCGCATATTTGCACCTATTCTCATCAGCATATCTTTCCATTATTAGTGTGGTAATTTAAGGTTATTAATATATGTTGAGAAGAGATTGTTTTTATATTTTTCTAACTAGATTGAGGTTTATATAGTTGGGGGGATGTCCCTCTTTTATGTAATATTCGGCTTGTAGTGGGAAAAAAGGGTTTTAGTTCTGTGACGGCAGAATAATGTTCGTTCAATTCTGTTATTCAGCAATTTCTTCTTGTGTGTGATTATGTAATAAATCTCAAGATTACACAATTTGCAGAAATTTTGGCTCCTGGAAAAGCTTTGGGTTTTAGCTAATTTCTCCCATTTTAGGGTAAACTTTTGATCGCTATCCCTGAGCGTCCAAGCTTTTTCTGCTAAAGTTGTTACATTTCTTTGGCTCTGGTGTTTTATTGAGTAAGAATGCCTATATAATCGAGATTTAAACGATGTTGCCGTTGATCCCACGTAATACCACTCGTTGCCTCCGGATTTAATGGTACACTTATAAATAATATTTTTTTCCAGGCAGTTATTGCCGAGGGGGCAGTTGTCAGGATAGGTGCAGTTACAGTTGTGTACGTTGGGTTTTCTCTGGAGTAGTATTGCGGACGAACTTAGGTGTGGTTTATTTATGTTCTGTAGTGTATTGTCTACTGTTTTTTTTGTGTTCTTTCTACTTAAGTTCTTAGTGTTTTCGTTTAACCTTCTAGTATTGATCTTTTTTATGTGTTGTTCAAGGTTAACGCTGTAGAGTATGACAGTCTTATAGTGGTAGGGTTTAGGATTTTGTGGTATTTGTGTGATGTAGGAAAATGTCTCTTAATTATTTTAAAGAAGAGTACTGGTAAATTTGTACTAATGGAACTATTGTATTCGGGGTTATACCATAAGTACTCTTTGCATCGCTTTCTATTAGTTTTGTTTGTTGGTTTGCTGGTGTGCATACTATGGTAGTAAGTGTGGTTTGGTGTTGTGTTATTATATCTACCTATGTGGGATTTATTTTGGGTGTTTTGATTGTTCCCATCTATATACTCTATTTTGTTGAGGTAGCCTGCTTTACTAAGGGCGTTATCGTAGTACTCGGCGTGTTCCTTAAATACTTGTATGTTAGAAGATAGACCCGAGATTCTAAGGGAAATATTTTTAGGGATAGATTTAATTATAGAGATGTTGGGTTAGATGATACGTAAATGTTGGGTTAGACCCAACATTTACGTATTTGAGATTTTCATTCAATTTATGAAACGGTTTAATCAAACCAGAGTTTAAATTGAGTGTGACATCCAGGAAGTTAACTACTTTAAGGTTGTATTCATATGTTATAGTTAGTCCTATTTCGAGTAGTAGTTTTCTTATATCTTTGCGTAGTTTTTCTAGTTTTTGGTTATTTAGGTTTTTAACTAGGAGGAGAACATCGTCGCGGTATATTCCGCCGTGGAGATTGCTGAATTTTTCCTGGAGTCTAAAGGCGATAAATAACCCCACAATATCAGTTATTTCCGCCGAATCGTTAGAGCCCATTGTTATGTCAAAGTTAGAGGGTCTATCTTTACGTACCCAATAACTGTTCTCAAATTTGACTATAGTTTTCCTAGCTTCTAATATAATCTTAATTTCATCGTTTGTAAGGTCAGAGTTATCCTTAGCAAACTTAATGGCTCTATTCAAAGTTTCAGGTGATATCGATGAGTAATATTCATCGATATCAAACTGGATAAACTTAGATTTATTCTTATTGCTAATGCTATTAAACCATCTTATTGATTCTTGGGTCTTCCCCCAGAGTTTAATGTTAACCTTAGCCTTAATTTGGGGGATGATTCTATCTAAGATATATTTGCTTATTTTACCTATATCTGATTTAGAGGGACAGATTAATCTAATTTTAGGGTCATTATCAAAGTTTACCTTATGGTCCTTAAGATTGAAGGTGGGTACCGCCGGTAAGAGTGGTCCTGTCCTATCTTCGATTCCGAGATTTTTCACTATTTCGCATGCCTCATCATTGATGTGCTTAAGAGTTACTTCATTCGTTTTTCTATATTTTTTATGTAATTCTTTTCGAATGAAGTTGTTGTATGTAGTGCAATCCATAGTATACAGGTTTGATGTTTTGTCCGCTTTTACTACAATTCCTTTGGTGTTTTTAAGGTCGTCCAGTAGTTTTTTTATATCTTTCTGTAATTTGTCGTTGGTGTTGCGTCCTTTGAATTTAATTTTAAGGATTAAGTTCATAAGGTCCTGCTCAAATGCATCTATATATATATATATATATATATATATATATATATAAGGAAAACCTGAGTAGAGGTGGCGAGAGGTGATCTTAAATCACTGAAGCTCACAGAGGAGATGATGAAGGAATGTGACAAGTAGAAAGATGCTGTGCTGAAAAAGCCCCATCCAACATATGCAAGCATAGAACAGCAGATGTAAAATGATGATAATGACACACACATACACATACACACACACACACATATATATATATATATATATATATAATTGTTTCTACTTTAGGCACAAGGCCAGCAATTACCCAGTGCATTACGGGTACTTTATTTTATCTACCCCGTAAGGATGAAAGGCAAAGTCAACCTCGGCGGGTTTTGAACTCAGATCGTAACGGGACGAAAATATGCTGGAAAGCATGGCGTCCGACCCTCTACCAATACTGCCAATCCACCGCCCTTATATATATATATATATATATATATATATATATATATATATATATATATATATATATATATATATATATATATATATATATATATATATATATATATATATATATATATATATATATATATATATATATATACCAGGTACCTCCGTAAAAACACTTATTAGCAAGACATACCCTTTTCAAAGACCCTCATGTATAGATAAGAAATGTATAACCTGTAAAATAAACCCCCATATTAACTGTAAAACTAGAAATGTAGTGTATAGCATAAGATGTACTGAAGGACAATGTAGAGACAAAAATATAGTGTACATAGGTGAGACAGCTCGTAGTGTAGGGGAACGGATAAATGAACACTGGCGAGACCTTCAAGATAGTAAAGAATCATCTGTACTCTACCAACATGCTAAAATAGAACACAAGGGTAAATTAGAGAACATAGAAATAAAAATAGAATCTACACACAGAAAAGACGCAATGTTTAGACAAATTACAGAGGCAATAAACATAAAAGAATTACAACCAAAATTAAATAGAAAATATGAGTGGAACAGCAACATCACAACTTACAATTAAGGACAAAATGAAAACACACACACACAGAACAAACAACCAACCAGTAACATGTAAATAAACAAATAAATAAATAAATGAACATAAACACACACAGACACCCGGATGTGGCGCATGCGCAGACTGAGCACACAACACACACACAGAAACAAAATGGCGTAGGACAGAACAAAGGAGAGGCTCAGAAACAAAGAAAGGAATCCCCAGTCACTGAAGAGGTCACAGAGTGTGTGACGAAAGAACTATGACAATATATAAACAACTATCTGGTTGTGGAACCAACCAACCAACCAGAAATTTATAAATTTATTATAATAAATTGAAGTGAAAGCAACTGGTGCGTGTGTTTCTTATTGGCAACATAACCCTCCCAAAGTATAACAATATATATATATATATATATATATATATATATATATATATATATATATATATATATAATTCGAGTATGTGTTGGTTAAATACCGACACTTCAGTATGCAGAGTAGAGCACTCAACGAAGTGTGCAGGTGGGTCTGTTTATTCCAGAGCATATTTAAAATCAAGCAGTGTAAATGAACAGGTTAAAATTAACTTCATTTATTTATATTTGCTGTTACATATATTTCGGTGATAACCATTATGCAGCAGCTAGGACCTCACCAGACAGCTAGAATTTGAACAGAAAAAACAGAAAAACATAACGATGGAATAAAGCTTACTTTTGTTATTTCGTTTTTTTTTTTATATCTTCAGTGCTGAAGTTTGGTGTTGTTTTCTCAATGCACCGGTCGTATATGTGACTGCCATTTTTTCTGTTCAAATTCTAGCTCTCTGATGAGGTCAAAGCTGTTGTATAATGGTTATCACCGAAATATATATAACAGTGACTATGAATAAACTAAGTTAATTTTAACCTGTTGGCTTACACTTCTTGTTTATATATATACTAGCAGAAGTACCCGGCGTTGCCCGGGTGTAAGTCGACCTTTGGTCTGTTAGAATGTGTGAAAGTTACTTCCCGCGCATCACAGGTTCAAAACTTCGAACTTCAATGAAAAAAAATAGGTTAGTAGACACAGGTGTGTAATTTATTAATTGTAGTTACACAGTGTATCGTTGAAATTGTTCTCTGCACGACTGACGGAAGTCAAAATCGCTTGATATTGAATGTTCAGTTAATTTAAAGCAGGGTGAAAATGTCGATTACTTTCAGGGGTTTTTTTTTTTTACAATTTTTGCGCTCACATGTGCAGAAGAAGAATTAAAAGGGCCTTTATCTTAACCGCGGCATAATGGCGAGTCTTTTGTGACAGTTTAAGAATATAGGACTTTCCTGTAAAAAGTTTTCCCATGTGTAACTTTGCCTTGTTTTTTTGCGCAATGTCGAGCCCCACTTCAGTTTTATTGATTTTTTACATCAATGCGTGATCTCTGAAGTAGATTTAAGTAGCTAAAAACCTGTCCCGGTAAATTTGCTATAGGTGAAAAAAAGTTGATCAAAATTGTATCTAGGGTTATTGCCCTTTGCCACAGCCTCAAGCCTCGTCTGACGGGATGTTGGTGATTCCTCCGTCAGCGCTTGTTGGCGACGAAGGCGAACATCAGCAAGCCTTGTCGTACGTGATGTTGGTGACTCAACCAGCCGGGAAAGACGTCTATCAG
The DNA here is from genome assembly GCA_964016885.1 of Eledone cirrhosa. NCBI lineage: Eukaryota > Metazoa > Mollusca > Cephalopoda > Octopoda > Eledonidae > Eledone > Eledone cirrhosa. Next base: position 71,981,667 of record OZ024740.1, read on the forward strand.
CGTGTCGAGATTCGCGCTCAGCAGGTGTTTCCTAGAGAAAATTAATTAATTCTACTGGTTAGCTAAGCCAATGGCAGTGTCAATAGTAAATGAGAAAAGTCTAACATGAACAAAAGGGAATCAAGGTAAGACAATAAATTTAATATAACTACGATTAGAATGTTGTAGTTGCTTAAAAGTGGTGACAGTTAGGATAAACGCAGTACTTGCTAACATTAAGGGAGAATATTGCATAAAGGATTAATCAATTGTGAATGAACTCATACCTGAGAACGCCTAATTCGTTGTCTCAAAGCAGTAGCTGTACCTTTTTTGGAGGTAAGTCTTGAACGTTTCCGTGTGGGCATAACGACGTGTAACGAAGCTGTTAGGTTAGAGAGAGGTGATTAAATACAGAGAGAGATGACACCAGATTCGTCAGCATGGTTACTGGTGAATGGGAAGGTTTGGAAATATGATTACAATAACTTACCGAATTTTCCGGTCTATAAATTGCACTTAAAATAATTAAATTTAATCAAAAAACAGCTCTGCGCTTTATACTCCGGTGAGCCTTATGTGTAAATAATACAATGGTAATCAATCACGGCTCTAACAGAAATAATAGATCTAGACTAAAAGTAAAGAAGATAGCATTTTCCTGGTTGGCCTTACACGCCGTTGCGCGGACCTGATTTTAAATGATACGCCTTATATCCTGGTGAGCCTTATAGAGCGGAAAATATCTATTGGAAAAGAATACGAATTCATGACCAAGGTGTGACAAAATAGGCGTCTATACAGCGTCTGAAACAAACTTGTCCAAAACCCTAGGATTTTTCTCGTTAAGTATCCACCCAAAAGGAACCGTTTTTTAGTTACAAAAAATAACCAAAGTGTATAGTAGCTATATTTCTGACATATCATGCCAAAAAGAACAATATATTCAAAAAACGTTCTAAAGTACATTCAATCTCTCTTTTTGACCGATATCTTAATAAGCAAGTTATCGATTTTTTATTGGCTGTCAGTGTCTATCTGCATGCAGGTGTGCACGTGTGCGCAATTAATTGCAAATACGCTCATAACATTTAGTCGTAAGCAGAACAAAAAATGCCATTAGAGGTGGGCTAATAATGAAGACACAAACCCTGGTGAACTTACGTTTAAACAGCCGAAAAGTTACTCACTTCCTGTGCAAAAGACTGTATTATAAATTAAGTAATTTTTTACAACTTTGTATGTGTAC